>JAJJMC010016780.1:220000-336106 GCA_023531435.1 Papaver californicum
ACAAGGAGTGACTCAGAATCCTTGGAAAACTGGCGTGTATCAACAACCAAACGAAGAAGGTGGGCCTAGTGAAACAGAAGAATCAATTCCACAATCTCAACTTCGAAGGACAACAAGAACACGAAGGACAAATCCCAAATACGCCAATGCATCCATAGTTGAAGAAGCAACTATAAGAGAGCCTGAGACGTTCGAAGAAGCGTCGCATAGTTCTGAGTGGATGACAGCTATGAAAGAAGAGATCGATGCACTTAAGCAAAATCAGACTTGGGATCTGGTACCAAAGCCAAGAAATATGAAACCATATCCTGTAAGTGGGTTTACAAGATAAAGCGGCGTCCAGATGGGTCAATTGAGAGGTACAAGGCACGATTGGTATCTCGTGGTTTCTCTCAACAGTATGGACTAGACTATGATGAAACGTTTAGTCCAGTGGCTAAACTCACAACCGTACGAGTCCTACTTGCACTTGCAGCCAATAAAGATTGGAATTTGTGGCAGATGGATGTGAAGAATGCTTTTCTTCATGGAGAGCTGGATCGGGAGATCTACATGATCCAACCAATGGGTTTTCAGAGCCAAGGTCATCCTGAATATCTGTGTAAGCTGCGGAAAGCACTCTACGGATTGAAACAAGCACCCAGGGCGTGGTATGGTAAGATTGCTGAATTTCTAACGTAAAGTGGTTATTCAGTAACATCTGCAGATTCTAGCTTGTTTGTCAAAGCCAATGAAGGTAAGCTAGCTATCGTACTAGTTTACGTGGACGACTTAATCCTAACCGGTGACGATGAGTCAGAAAGTCTTCGGACGAAGGAGAATTTATCAGTTCGTTTTCAGATGAAGGAACTTGGACAACTCAAGCACTTCCTTGGTCTAGAGGTCGATCGCACACAAGAAGGAATATTTTTGTGTCAACAAAAATATGCCAAAGATTTATTAAAGAGGTTCGGAATGCTCGAATGCAAGCCGATTTCGACGCCGATGGAACCAAATGCCAAAATACGTACTCATGAAGGTTTTTTTGGAAGATGCAACAATGTATCGAAAATTGGTAGGTAGTCTAATCTACTTAACCTTGACTCGACCTGACATTTCTTATGCAGTTGGTATGATGAGCCGGTACATGCAAAATCCAAAGAAGCCTCACTTGGAAGCAGTACGACGAATACTGAGATATGTGAAGAGCACAATTGACTATGGTCTTTTGTACAAAAAAGGTGAGGAGTGCAAATTAGTTGGTTACTGTGATGCTGACTATGCAGGAGATCATGACACCAGGAGATCAACAACGGGGTATGTGTTTAAGCTTGGCTCCGGAACAATTTCTTGGTGTAGTAAGAGACAACCAACAGTATCATTGTCAACCACTGAAGCTGAGTATCGAGCAGCAGCAATGGCAGCTCAAGAAAGTACATGGTTGATACAGGTGATGAATAATCTACATCAACCAGTAGATTATGCAGTTTCATTGTACTGTGACAATCAATCGGCAATTCGTTTGGCGGAGAATCCATTCTTTCATGCAAGAACTAAGCATGTTGAAGTGCACTATCACTTTATCAGAGAAAAGGTTCTACAAGAAGAAAACAAGATGAGGCAAATCAAGACAGATGATCAAGTTGCTGACTTATTCACAAAAGGCTTGAGCACTGGCAAGTTCGAAAAGTTTCGTGGTCAGCTCGGCACAGTGCAAATAGTAAGAGCTGGTGTTGAGGGGGAGTGTTGAAATCAACCCCAGCCCATCACAAAGCCCAACTTATCTTTTATTTTAGCCCAAGTTAAATAAAAGCCCAATCCAAAGCCAATGGAAGCTTCTCAACAAATGTGGAAGGAAGATATTTTAGGAGAAGTGTGTAGAAGGAAGATATTTTAGGAGAAGTGTGTAGAAGTTGGTAATAATGTATGGCTAGGATTATTTCTTAATGTAATATTTCTATGGTGTAGATTGTATGATGAGGACTATAAATACCCTCCCTTGCATTTGGGTTATGTATCCTCAAAACAATAAGTCCTTGTATTCTAAGTTTGAGTGTAGTGTCTTGAGTATAAGTTGTGAGCTTCCTATTGAGTGTCATTTTCTCTTCAAATTGTGAGTGGTCTTTGGAAAGTGTTGTAGTGTCTTTTTATTGTGGGTATAATACAAGTAATTTGTTTACTTGTTGGGTCCAATATTAGTAAGCTTAGAGTTGTGCACTCTAAATTTTTCCCAACAGCTTCTGGGTCTAGGATTTTTCTCAGAGAAGCTCCCCTTAATTCCTTTAAAGGTACCTGCGTAGTTTCGTAGTACCAATCCGGTACCAATTCAGTTCGTACTATAATCAAATGAGGCATCTATATTTATCTTGGTGAAAATGAATATGAGGTGCTATCCAAACAAGATCAGATAAGGGGGATGCATTCATGTTGCTCCTGGAACTACATTATTAGGAGTGTTAGAGATTTCAAAATTATTAAGATGATGCTTAATTCTCAACATGGTATTGTAAGAGTTTAGAGTCTTTTCTTGAAAGATGCGAATGCATCTTTCTTTCCAAATTACCCAAGATGCTGTCATTAAAGTGATGATCTATCTTTGCTGCTCCATGTAGGTGTTATGTGAATCATTATTGTACCAAGACTGAACCCGATCCGTAACTGAAATATTCCTTCTACTAACCTCATCGATTCTGAACTTAAAAGCCTCCATACAGCTTTTGCATGACTGCAATCAAACAACAGATGTTCAATGTTTTCTTCATGATAATTACACACACAGCAATGTGTTTCCATATCTTTGTTGTAAGTGCTGGGTCTTCTTTTGGCAGGAACAACTTCTTTTAAACACTTCCAAGTGAATAACTTATTTCTGTGAGGGACATTCATTCCCCAAAGTTGTTTCCAAACTGCGGCAGGAACTTGATTGTTGTTGACCTGACTAACATTACCATTCTCAGTTACTTTGTTGTAAGAGCTTTTGATAGTGAACTTACCATCTCTAGATGGTAACCATATGAGCTCATCTTCTTCATCTTGAGTAATAACTATACGAATAATTTCTTGTACAGTGTCAGATTCAAAGAGAAACTCAAGCAAAACAATATTCCGACTATTAGTGCCTTCATTCATTAGTTCATGAACAAACTGAAACTGAGCATCATCATCTCTTCTAGGTACCAATTTATTAGGAATGGCCCTAACCCATCTGTCATGCCAATTAAAGTCTGTTTTCCATTATTGACAATCTTGAAATAATATTGTTGAACAATATCTCTGCCCAGCTCAATTCCTTGCCATATTCAAGATGCAGGTTTCCTTTGAGAAGTATCATGAAGTAGATTTATTTAGAAACAACAGTGCGAACCCAAAGGTTGTTTGGCTGTGTGATCATTCTCCAGGCGAGTTTGGTTAGCAACGCGTAATTTAGAGCCTCAAGATCTCTAAAGGATAAACCACCTTTGGACTTAGATAGACACAGATTGTGCCAAACAATAAGATTTACCCCCTATTAAACTTGTGGCTTCAGAAGACTCTTATCTGTATGGAGTTTAACTGATTGAGGAGAGTCTTAGGCATCTTGAAAGTGCCCATTTGATACATTAGTATTGTGTTAAGGACATGCTTAACCAATGTAGTTCTACCAGCCTGATTGATAGTGTTAGCCTGCCTATTTGTAAATTTCCTTTCAAAAGCTTGCTTGATTTTACTAAAGGATTCAGTTTTCGATCTGCC
Source organism: Papaver californicum (assembly GCA_023531435.1). Lineage (NCBI taxonomy): Eukaryota > Viridiplantae > Streptophyta > Magnoliopsida > Ranunculales > Papaveraceae > Papaver > Papaver californicum. Next base: position 223,712 of record JAJJMC010016780.1, read on the forward strand.
TATTAGTAAAGGTGAGCCCAAATAATTCTCTTTTTTATCCATGCTTTTGACTCCTAGGATATCTCTAAGAGCACAACATGTTTCCTTATCAAGATTATGACTGAAGTAAACTGTTGATTTATCAAAGTTGATAGTCTGACCTGATTGAGAAATGAATTTCTCCGGAATGTCAATGAGATTATATATGCTATCCAGATTAGCTTATCTGAAAACTAAACAATCATCTGCAAAAAGAAGATGATTGATTGGAAGGGCATCTCTATTGACAGAGATCCCTTTAATAATGTTGTTGAGATGAGCTTCGTAAATTTTCTTGATAATAGCAAGAATAAATAGATATGGAGATAAAGGGTCACCTTGTCGAATACCTCTTGTGGGATGAAATTATTTGCAGGGAGTGCCATTTAGCATAACAACCAGGGTTGTGGTACTAATGCATTGATGAATAATCTAACACCAATCTTCTAAGAAACCAAAACTCCTTGATACTTTATGTGACATCATCTGAATTTATTTTCAGTTGAGATCACATGCAGACCAATTTCTTATCGAAAGGGATTGTGAAATTGTGGTCAAGGTGTTAAGTTCTTTCAAAAAACAAGGATAAAGATCTGGAAAAACAAGGAAAGATGGAGAAAAGTTGCAGAGAAGGAGTGGAAACAATGTATGGAGACAGAAAAGGGAATGGGTTCTTTTTATTAATCTCTAAAACCTCCATTACATGACTTCTAATCGAGTTTATATATACTCACTCGATTAAGCTTATGGACTAAACAGAATTAAGCCGATTAAGACTCGACTCAGCTATCTAACTAATCTGACTGACATTCACCCAAATATGGTCTGCCAAGTGGATCCACTGCTGACTATGCCTAACTAACTTGATTGATAGCACCCCTTCCTGTGAGAGTGGCACCCTCTGGTGGCCCTGTTCCTAACATTTCCCCCTCCTTAAATCCACCTTGTCCACAAGGTGATCAAACTTGTTCTTCTACTTCAAATTCTGGGAATTTCTGTAAGAAGGAAGCAGAATCTTCCCAAGTAGCGTCGGCCTCATCTCTGCCCTCCCATTGAACCAACCACTTTGTATTTAAAACTCGATTGCCCTCAGAAGTTCTTCCAAACACTAGTTTTCTTCCCAAAATCTTTATAGGAGTAACTTCCTGGGTGTCTGCAAGAGATGGCAAGGTGTGCACTGGTTGCACTTGAGACCCAAGTTGCTTCTTCAAGCAACTTACATGAAAAACTGGGTGCATTTTGCTCTGGGAAAGGTAGCAGAAGTTTATAAGCCACTTTCCCTACTCTCTGAATCACTTTGTATGGACCAAAGAATCTTGGTTATAATTTGTGAAAAGAGTGTCCTGCCAATGAGCTCATCTGATAAGGTACAAGACGTAAATAAACCATATCATTGACCTGGAATTCCCTCTCAGTACGCTTCTTATCAGCCTGGGTCTTCATTCTCTGCTGAGCCATCTGTAAGTTTGTGCGCACCAATTGCAATATTTGGTCTCTAGTGGTTAATTCCTCCTCCACAGAATCAACTCTTGCTGTGCCTAATTCATGCAAATGAATGAGGGGGGGTGGGTACCCATATAAAATTTGAAATGGTGGCAGCTTGGAAGATGAGTGGTATGATGTGTTATAACTCCATTCAGCCCAAGATAACCATTTCACCCAAGAATGTGGAGCATGAGAAGTAAAACATCTCAAATAAGTCTCTATGCACCTGTTAACCACCTCTGTTTGCTCATATCCTGAGCTCATACCAAGTTTAGAGCCACTCAAAGTAAAGAACTCCTTCCAGCAATGACTTAAAAACACTGGATCCCTGTCACTAATGATGGAAGTGGGCATTCCATGTAATTTGGACACATTATCCACATAAACTTGTGCCACTGTGGTTGCAGTATAAGGATGGGCTAATGCCATGAAGTGGGCATACTTGGACAATCTATCCACCACCACAAATATTACTGTCTTATTCTTGGACTTAGGCAATCCTACAATAAAATCCATGCTCACTGAGGTCCAGACTTGCTCAGGGATTGGTAGTGGCTGGAGCAACCCAGGTGGAGCACAAGTCTCATACTTGTGCTGTTGGCAAACTGAACATTCTGCTACAAACTTCTTGATGTCTTCCTTCATTCCAGGCCAATAAAAATTTCTTTTCATCCTCATGTAAGTCTTTAGAACACCATGATGACCAGCAACTGGACTGGAATGTAACTCCTCTAAGAGTTTAAATTTCCAAGTTGAAGTGGGGCTAAGCACAATCCTTTTCTTATGTTTAAGGAACCCATTGTCATAAGTAAAATTTTGAGATGGAAATTTACCTGTAGAGAAGAATTTCTTGAGGATTTCTACAATGTAATCTTCTTTCTCTAGATGCTTGTGCAGTTCATCCAGCCAACTGGAATATGGATAAGATATAACTAGCAACTCTGATTTTGGCTTTGCCTCATACATCCTGGAAAGTGCATCAGCAGCATTGTTGTCACTTCCCTTCTTATACTGGATCTCATAGTCATATCCCATGAGCTTGCTCACCCATTTCCTCTGGAATGTGGTATTGGCCTTCTGATCCAGGAAATACTTCAAGCTGTGATGATCTGTTTTAATGACAAAATGCCTTCCTTGGATGTAATGTTCCCATTTCCTAATAGCATGCACAATGGCTATTCACTCTTTTTCATACACTGACAAGGCATCATTCTTAACACCCAGAGACTGGCTAAAGAAAGCAATTGGTCTATTCTTCTGTTGGAGAACTGCCCCAATACCAGAATCAGAAGCATCACTTTCAATCACAAATGGTAAAGAAAAATCTGGCAATGCCAGCACTTGAGGACTGAGCATGATTTGTTTTATCTTAGTAAATGCATCTTCTGCTTCTTGAGTCCAGTGGAAGTTGTTCTTCTTAGTTAACTCAAACAAAGGTTGGCATATCCTGCCATATCATGGAATTTTTTTATGTAATAGCCAGTGAGGCCAAGAAATCTTCTCAATTTCTTGAGAGTAGTGGGGAGTGGCCACTCTTGCACCACTTTTATCTTGTCTGGGTCAGGAGTGACTCCTGCACTAGTGACAATATGACCCAAATATTGCACTTTCCTGGCTCCAAATTCACATTTGGACTCTTTAAGGTATAGCTGGTGGAGCTCTAGTACCTTGAATGTGAGCTCCAGATGATGCACATGTTCCTTCCAAGTTTTGCTGTAAACTAATATATCATCAAAGAACACTAGAATGAATTTCCTCAAATATGTCTTGAAAATTTCATTCATAAGATTCTGATATGTAGCAGGTGCATTTGTGAGTCCAAAATGCATCACTAGGTATTCATACAATCCCTCATGAGTTCTAAAAGCAGTTTTCTGCACATCTGAGTCTGCCATTCTAACTTGATGATAACCAGACCTCAAATCTAGTTTAGAGAATAATCTGGCACCAAACAATTCATCTAGCAGATCATCAATTAGTGGAATTGGATAATTGTTTCTGACTGTCATGCTGTTGAGCTCCCTATAATCCATGCACATTCTCCATGTCCCATCCTTCTTCTTAACCAATAAGACTGGAGAAGCAAATGGACTATGACTAGGTTTAATGAAGCCAAAGTCCAAAAGATCTCTTACTGCTGACTCTATTTCAGTCTTCTGGATTGGACCATATCTGTATGGTTTCTTATTTACTGGCTTGGAGTTTGGGAGCAAGGGAATTTGGTGTCACAATTCCTGCTGGGAGGCAAAGCTATTGGAGTAGCAAACAAATTCTTGAAATCTTTTATCAATAGTTGAAGCTCCTGGAGTTCTGTAGATGACAAACGTGCACAATTCTTCTTACCTTTCCCTTCCAAATTGTATAAGAAATTAGCAAATTTAGTTGACCCCAGCAACTTCTCCATTTGCTTTAAAGAAACCACTACAGATAGAGGAGTTGGAGTTTCCATTTGTTGAAGTATATGTTGCTGCCCATTATTTCTGAACTCCAGGGTGTAATTTGAGAAATCCCAAATTAATTTTCCTAAAGAAGACAACCATTGTACTCCCAACACTATGTCACATCCTCCTAGAGGTAACATTTGTAAATCAATTTCTCCTGTAAAACTCCCCATCTCAATAGGGAAGTTCTTGAAATACCCTCCAACCATCACAGAACTCCCATCTGCTACCATCACACTCACTGAATTCTCCAAATGAGGTACCCATTTCAATTTCTTGATTAGCCTGGAATCCACAAAGTTGTGTGTGCTACCAGAATCTAACAAGATTTTCACATCCACCCCCTTGAGCCTTCCACTCACCTTCATTGTCTTCATATTTGGTAAATGTTCAGCACCAAAAAATGCACATTCACTCAATTGTATATATGTAACACTGGCTACTTCTTTCTCACTAGAAATCATTTCCCTCATCTCATCAGTGACTTCCTCTAGTAAATCTAGGAGTAAAACTTGAGATCCCCCAGTTTTTGAGGCTCTCTTTTTACACATATGTCCTTTAAACCATTTGCCATTGCAATAATAACAAAGGTTATTTAAAGTTTTATCTGTCACTGATGGAGTAATCTTCTTGTACTCAATTCTAAGTAACAACTTGGTAGGAGCTACAACAGTTGGAGAGGAGGAGCTAGCATTTAGTTTTTGGTATTGTTTAGGATTAAATGAGTTTAGAGCCTGTACCTTGGTATTCAATTGTGCAGCAACTGTAATTGCCTCATAAACTGTTGTTGGCTTGAGGATTTGCACATCAAACTTGAGTTCATCCTTAAGTCCTCCAATGAAACAACTCTTCAATGCATCTTGGGAGAGTCCAGTCGTTCTTATAGCAAATTTTCGAAAAGAAGATACATAATCCTGGAATGTACCTGTCTGTTTCAACTTGAACAAGGATGATGTGAAGTCTATGTAGTCTGCAGGGCCAAATTCCTTGCATAATTATTTCACAAATTCTTCCCAGGATGGATTAGTTAGGTCATACCCCTGCCAATGGTACCATTGAAGCACATCTCCTTCCAGTTGGAGTGATGCTGTGGTGACATTTTGAGTTGGATGAACTCCATAAAATCTGAAATACTGCTCAACCTTGTAGATCCATAGGATTGGATCATCTCCATTAGTAAATCTAGGTAGATCTACTCTGGTATGGGAAATTGCTCTTCCAGAAGGATTTAGATGATCTCTTCTGGGATTGTATTCTTCTTCTGGATTTGTGCTTTCTACTCCTTCAGGATGGGATTGAGTTCCATTTCTTGGATTTTCTTGGTTATTATTTGATCGAAACTCTTGCATAAACTGAAAAATAGCATCCATCCGAGTATTAATCGTGTTTATTTGTGTTTTCATCATGTTCCAGTTGTTGTTGGAAGTCTCCATTTGATGAGAAAACTCATCCAATCTATTTGTGATTCCATCTACTCTACTGGTAACAGCATTAAGGCTTGTTGATATTCCTGTTGTTCGATCATTTAAAGAGATCACTTCTCCATTGAATTCTGTCCATCTCTCTTCCAGATTTGAAATTCTTGAAGTATGGTTAGACATTATAACAACCAGTGATTTTGAGATGAAACTGAGTTCTTTTAGGATCGTGAAGCTCTGATACCAAATGTTAAGTTCTTTCAAAAAACAAGGAGAAAGATCTGGAAAAACAAGGAAAGATGGAGAAAAGTTGCAGAGGAGTGGAAACAATGTATGGAGACAGAAAAGGGAATGGGTTCTTTTTATTAATCTCTAAAACCTCCATTACATGATTGCTAATCGAGTTTATATATACTCACTCGATTAAGCTTATGGACTAAACAGAATTAAGCCGATTGAGACTCGACTCAGCTGTCTAACTAATCTGACTGACATTCACCCAAATATGGTCTGCCAAGTGGATCCACTGCTGACTATGCCTAACTAACTGGACTGATAGCACCCCTTCCTGTGAGAGTGGCACCCTCTGGTGGCCCTGTTCCTAACACAAGGACTCAAGGTTCTTGATTGTGAGCGATCTCCTTGCTAAATAGAAACATCAATCACAGTATCAAAACGAGATTTGATATGATATGTATGTTCCTCGACTGGCCAACTACAAATCAATTGTGGGTTGCCTTGCTAAATTCAGTTCTAATCACGTTAGACTATGGTACCCCACTCCCCCCTCTCCCTTAACTTTTTTACTTGCAGATTAGCTGCTCTCTTATTGTATTGTTTCGGTATTATTCAGATAAAGATACCCTTACAGCGAGCTATAATATAGTTAGAATCTAGAAAAAAAAATTGACCACTAGTCCTACAGTACATGATCATTCCGTTGTGAGAAAGCCCAAGGACTAAATACAGATGGAAACCCTAGGAAGAACTCCAAATGTTCTAATCTATAGCTTCAACGGTTTTGGATCTAAAAGGATACTCTCTATCAAACAATCAAACCTAGATTTGCACTAATAGTGTCCACTAATCGAGTGGGTGCTTTCTATCAATCAATCAAACCCAGATTTGCTAATAGTGTCCGCTAATCAAATGTTGTTTGCACCAAAAGTAACTTCACTTTACGACAACAATGTCGGGTTTGAAATACAAGCATAACAACTTTACTCTATAGTTCCATTAGTACTGTCAAAGCTATTACCTACTGAATTATCACGCTTCCTTCCTCTCAAATTCTCACCCCATAATTTTGCCTCTGCAACTGCATGTTCTCTATCCAAGTCACGGTTGTTCGGACTCTTCACTGTTTCCCTTTCTTTCGTCAAATTACTAGAGCTCTCCTGATGAGAACTTTGTTCCTCTGATTTGTTTAACCCGAGCTTTGTTCCTTGCTCATAACCTGCTTCTCTGTTGTGTCTCAAATTTGGGGAGTTCTGACAAGGGGACTCGAAAAGATTGTTCTCCCTACCATTTCCAACTTCACTTTCGGTTTCTTTATCAGTGTGGGTCGTTAAAGGGTTAGAAGATGGACCAGCTTTGTTTTTATCCCATGCTGCATTAGTTTGAGAAGTTAAATATGAAAGAGCAGTCACAACTTCTGCAATTTGAGGTCTACTGACAGCTTGTTCTTGTAAACACATTGCTGCAACAGCAAGAGCTTGGTAAAGTCCACGTCTTGGATAACGTCCTTGCAGGAGTGGGTCAGCCATTTCCGGGAACATTCTACGGTCTCTAAATAATGGCCGTGCCTGTACAGTGCCAAGATGGTGAATACTTGAAGCACAAGGAAGAAAAAAATTGTTTTACTTTACCCAGATTTGAACAAGAGAAAAATAAATCATAGACAGATTGGAAAACATTACCCATGCAACAAGATTACGCTCTTTAACGACTCGGGTGTTATCAATTGCCTTACGCCCAGTGATCAATTCTAGCAAAACTACACCAAAACTATAGACATCAGATTTTAGAGTGAGTTGGCCAGTCATGGCGTACTCTGGAGCGCAATAACCATATGTTCCCATCACTCTTGTAGAAACATGGGTGTTATCGCCAGTAGGACCAAGTTTGGCGAGACCAAAATCTGACAACTTTGGATAAAACCCTTCACCCAGGAGAATATTGGATGCTTTTAAATCCCTGTAAATTACAGAAGGGTTGGCTTTATCATGCAAGTACTCCAAGCCTTTAGCTGCACCCTCTGCGATCTTCATCCTTGTAATCCAGTTCAGAGGCTCCTTGTTGGGTGGAAGATCTAACAAAATGACAATAGAGAATTTAGTTATTTTACCATGTCATAATGTTAACATTAACAAAGGCTTATATATCAAGGCTGCCGAGATTTGGCACGTAAAATGCACACGTAAGAATTCATAAGAACTGTTTCCATTTTTTAAGTTAGTGCAACAAGACATGATGCCTTTATATTCATGCAATCTTCAAATAATTGAGTATACTGAGCGTGTAAATGGAGGGTTGAAAGGACCCTCAAAGATATATATGTTAAACTTGTTAAATAGAGACACATGAAGATTCTACTGTATTGGTGGTCTAAACCATAAAACAGTAAGTGTAAGGACTAATAATATGAATAAGACTAAGCAGTTGCATAAGATGGTGAGACACCTAACCATATAAATGATCATCCAATGACCCTAATGGCATTAACTCATATACAAGGAGTCGTTGGTCTCCATCAGCACAATAACCAATCAGTTTGACAAGGTTAGAATGGTCTAAGAGGCTGAGCATGAGAACCTCCACCAAGAATTCTCTGTTTCCTTGAAGGCCATCCCTGTCGAGCTGTTTCACTGCAACTACCTACAAAGACATCCACTTCAACTCAATTCACAATATAAACACAAGAAATATTTACAACTTTGGTTATCATGAGAAAACTAACGCGTCTCATCTAATGGAACAAGTAGGTTCCATCATCTAAGAAGCTTACTGAACTGGAATATCAATGTCTACTGCTTCTATTTCTTTTTATTTAATTTCGTAACAAAAAATGATGAAGGTAGAGTAACCACAACTGACCTGATCAGTGCTTTCAAGATAACCCTTATATACACGTCCAAATCCTCCTTCACCTAAAACACACTCTTCCTTAAAGTTATTTGTGGCAACAGCTAGCTCTCGGTATGTGAAAGTGTGAGCAGCAATATTTGGAGTTAAACCATCAATAGGGAGTAATTTTTCCTTCTTAGCAACAACTCCACCTTGGGATTCAGGTTGTTCTGTCAACAAAATCATCCCCATCAATTAAACCAAGTTTGAGATATATCATTTTTCCAGCACCCCAATGTGTACATATGAGTACTCTACAGACCACTAATCATCTAACAGAAGCTTCTTAAGATATAAATAGCCATAACAGATAAACACCCATATATTATTACAAAGTTAACACTCTTCGGTTATAACTTTCTTTCCATCTGCAGCTTAACAGTCACTTGTGCTCCCTATGTATTAAAGGATAAATCTAAACGACATTGAAGATCCTTCTTCAGTAAAAATCAGTACCATATTCAGAGTACAACCAAATTACAAACATATAGAACATATAATCATGCAATTCCGTAATGAAATAACAGTTTAATCAGTCATGAAATTTAAAAAGAGACAAACCTACAGATTCATCACACAAAAAATAGAAAATAAATAAATCAAAAATCAAAAATCAAAAACTTCTCTGCCCTTGTACCTAAAAGATCAAACAATAGCTGATAGAGCTTGACTTCATTTCAAGATTCTCAAATCAAAGAAAAATTTAGCATCTTTTAAAATAAAACAAGAAAATTTACCTGAACTAACTTTACTAGTATTACGAGATTGAGGACCAGAACCATCTTTCTTTGAACTTTCTTTAACACCTTTATTTTTCCCCTTATCCGATGGTCCAAGACAAGAGAAACACCCAACCATTTCAAAATCAAACAAAACCCCAGAAATATCAATAACAAATTATAAGAACCCAGACAAAAAAAAAAACTTTCAAAACTAATCTTCAACCTTTTCTTTCATTAACCAGCTCACAAAACTTCACTGTTTTTACATCAAGAAAAAACTGTGTTTTTTGAGATTTATCCTAGAGACCTAGTAATCAAAAACAAGAAAGACAATCAATCCAAGGGAAAGAGTTTAGAGAATCGAAGACTGTGGTGCTAAAAGAAAGTAAAACAAAAAATGTATTTAATACAAAAGAAAAAGAAAAAGGGAAGAGGGAAGAAAAAACTGAAAAAGAGATGTGGGAGAATGAATTTAGAGGGAAAAAGTAGTATTGTCTACACGGTCAGTAGAAACAATTGATTGTCACAGTCAAAAAGACACCAAATTAAATTGCTATATAAATTCAGCACACTACACGTGGATTTTAGAGTACCAAATTTTCTCAAGTTCTTGTGGTGTGTGGACACTAGTTAAGGAGTAAAACAGGAGGGTTGGACTGTAGTCTAATAGTCTTGTATTGACGTGTGGGAATAATACTTTTTTTTTTTGAAGGTTAGTTTAGGGGCTCCCATATTTGTAGAGGGGCTCCCATAATAAGACGAAATAGAGACATTTGAAGTAAAAATTAAAAACCCCTTATCCATTATATTTTCATAATGGCTAAAATACCACTGATTAGTTAGTAAAAGTAATTAACTAATAGATTAAACTAATTATGATTAATCGAAAATAGTATTAAACTTAATCAAATTAATTCAATTTTTTTCTTTTTGGTTTGGTGGGAAGAAAAATTAGAAGAAATGTAAGATAATTTTGTAGGTTTTTTTATAAAAACCCTAGATTTTGATTCAACCAACCAGAGCATAACTGGGATACATCTAACTTAAACTCTTGGTTTTTTAATGGCTCAAATTGGATGAAATTACGGATAAAAAAATAATGTATTTTTGATTCAGAGAATTTTACGGTTGGGTTTTCATGTCGAACCCAACCGTAAACAGAAGAACAATGGATGAACACCAAATCGTAACAGTTTTACGGTTGGGTTACACACATAAAACCCAACCGTAAATAATCCTTGATGAAACAAATTTATCTAACCTGAAGGATTTTACGGTTGGGTTTTCCAATCGAACCCAACCGTAATAAGCCTCAATACAAAAAAATCAGACATATGCGGAATACTTTACGGTTGGAAATCAGAATTAAACCCAACCGTAAAATGCAAAAAAATAAGTTGATGCAAATTTTTTAACGGTTGGGTTCAGAATCGAATCCAACCGTAAAATTGCATCTTCATCTCCTACCTTTAATTTTACGGTTGGGTTTGTTTAATAACTTAACCGTAAAATGAAGAACAAACCAGCAGAACATACATTTACGGTTGGATTTTCAAATCGAACCCAACCGTAAATTTTTATGTAATCCAAATTCTCCATTACTTTGTTTAGTTTTATCCGGATTTTTATCATTATTACCTTATACACCTATAGTAGGAATCTTCATCACGAAAGCAGTTTTTCGGTTAAAATGGAGAAGAAGGAGATACGGAAGGAGAGGGAAAGGTTTTGTTTAGGTTTAGGTTTTAATTGATTGAAGGGCAAATTAGACTTTTTAATTAATAGAAGGGTAATATGGACATTTACATATGAGATTGGAGCCCCTAGGACACCCCTTAACGCATTTTTGGATCACCCTACCTCACATTGGAGCCCTTCTACAAATCAAGGTGCCCCTAAATTAGCTTCTTTTTTTTTTTTTTTGTTGAGGGGCCAGGTAGCAGTAGCACCTCACTGATTCACGCGACAGTTTAAGACGATAGTCCTCCCCGTCCATATATGGAGCGCACATCTGTGACCCACTTTCATTGGTTAGTTTAATTTGAAAATCATTATCATGTGTTTTTTTAAAGAAAAACAACGGTTTAGTCTAAATTGAGTCTAGCATTGGTTAGTTCTAGTCGTGACCGATTCAATTAGGTATTACCTCCGTCTTAAAATGATATATTTATTTAGATTTATATAGAAAATAAAAAAACCAATTATTTAAGCTGTTTTTTTATGTTTTTTTATTTATCTCTAGGATAAAAAATGTTCTTCTAGTGTTTAAAAAATAAAAACAGGAAAGAGAAATATGGAAGAAAAGTGGTCTCTATATGGGCAGAGTAGTAACGATAAAACATTTGACTTTATATTTAGGGAAGCAAGCCTATCTTTTTGACGTACCCAAATATAGTAACCTTGCTTATTATTTTGATACAAAGGGAATATAAATTAGTCATTTATCCATTTAAAATATGAAAAATACACTAATACCTCTCATGATTTATAATTTAGTTCAAAGTGATTTTATGACAATGTCAGCAATTTTAAATAAATTAAAAATACTTTAAAAACTATTTATGTTTTGAACCGTTCGTCCATATTAATTTCACAAACTTCATAGATTTGGAAAGCTTTTTGTGGAATCTATATAAAGAGTACATTTTCACTTTATCATTATCTTATGTGTGCAAAAAAGTATACATGTATAAGATTTTCATAAGCTTATGCAGTCATTTTTTCCCATATGTGCACCAGTTTGTATACAATTATTTATGCTAGTATAACCTTACGCAGTCATTTATTCCACATGTGCACCAGCTTGTACACACAATTAGTTAGGCAATAATTTTTTCCACATGTGCACCAGCTTGTACACACAATTAGTTATGCAAGCATAATCTTATGCAGTTCATTAATTCAACATGTGCACCAATATGTACACACCCATAAAACATGGAACAAATCAACCATTTATACCCATCGACAGACCTGCTTATAACGGAAAATACACGGGTGCACCAATATGTACACACCTATAAAATATGTATGAAAACGACCATTCATACCCACACACGGACCTACTTTTCATGGAAAATATACTAGTGTACCAATATATATACGCCTACAAACAAGCATGAAATCCCCTCTATCTACGATGTGGTCGGGCTACATACATTTTGTATATGACCCATCTTTATTTTTTGACACATATTTAACTTAAAAACACTGGTGCACCAGTATGTACACATGCATGAATCGACCATCCATACATACAAACATACATGGAAAATACACTGGTGCACCAGTATGTGCACACCTACAAAATATGGAACAAATCAACCATTTACACCCACACACAAATCTACTTTTTACGGGAAATACACTGGTACACCAACAGTTACACACATACTCAATTACAAATACATATATACAAAAGAACAAGAATAAGAGATAAAATAGAGAAAAAACAAGAGTATAGTGTACAATAACGTGCACATACTAAATAAATGAAAAATATTACTACTTCTCTCAATTCTTCTCCATGAACAATTTCAGTGTGTTTTTAAAGCAAATATAGTATGCAATGTATAATAAAGTGCATATACTATATAAATGAATAATGACATTACATCTCGTATCTCATCACCATGAACAAAAAAACAGTGTACGATAAAGTACACATAATATATCAAATGAAGATTATAGTTTTCTCTCTCAATTTATCACCATGAACAAAAATACAGTGTTCAATAAAGTGCACCTGAAAAACATAAAAAAAGGAAGATACAAATTAGTTCTCAATCATGTATACATACATACAAAAACAAAAACAAAAACAAAGAAGATCTAAAAAATAAACCCCCAAAAAATAATAATTATGAAAAAAAAATAGAGGAAAAATCCGTGAAAATAAAGATAAATTAAAGTTTCAACTAACCTTTTTAATTGAAATGAAGAAGATATTTTTAATTTATTTTCTCTCTCCACATAAAAAAAAAGATGAAAAAAAATACGCCTACAACAATAATCAAACCTCATATCTATCTTCTCAAATAAAAAATGAAGATGAAGAAACTATGAAATTAAAACGTTGAAGAAGAACATGATGAAGAAATCTCGGATTCATTTTTCGCTCCATAAGAAGAAAAAAAAAGAAGAAAACAAAGAAAATCATAGATCTAGTTTCTCTCTCTACATTAGGGGTATTTTTCTTCTCTATTTTCAAAAAGTAAATGATATATTTTTATTTAAATTTGATAAATATCGAATGATAAAAGGATAATTATGGAAATAATAAAATATAAACTTATTTGGATTGAACTAACCCGTAAAAAAAGAAGGATCAAAACATACACATTTTTGCAAAGAAGGACTAGAGTGTACCAGGCTTTAGGGGATATGACTGTAAATCTAAAATCCAATGAAGATGGGACTACATGATTATTCCTACTTTTTTTCCTCTATTCCCAATGCAAATCAACAATATTAACGAAGATGTAAAACAAACTCACTACATTAAAAGATGTTTATATTAACGGTGATCGAAACCCTCTTTCTAATTGGTGGGTGAATATTATCCTATTTGATTTTAATTGGTTGGATCATTAAAATTCTTTTTTATTGATTTAGATAGACCCCTTCGGACCAGATACGGGATGGAAAATTACCTAATAAAAAGATAATGTTTGTGCTTTCTAGTTTTTAGAAGTGGAGAGATTTGAATTCGGGTTAAAGTATTGGATGTGGGAGTGGCCATCAGAAAAAATTGAACCACTGACCTCCAGACTGTGTGGTGAGTGTTAATAGGGAAATTTGTTGAATGGTCCTAAGACTCATGATCCATTTAATCTAGGGTCCATCCAAAAAATTGTTTTAACCGGAGGTCCAAAATCCTTTTCACTATGGAAGATTACCTTCCTGCCTTCAACTCTCACGCGCGAACCAAGTAGAGAACGTACACATCTTCAATTCATCTGTTACATCCCTTTCAGTTTCAAAAACCACCTGAAACTGAAAATTAGGGATTTCAAAAATCAAAACTGCTCTACAAAAAATGAAATTAAAATCAGAAACTAAAGAAAATCAAAACCCAAAGCAAACGAAATCAAAATCATCAAAGACGAAAAGTAGATCTGAACTATCTATACCTAAATCATCTAAAATGGGTATCAAAAGAAAAATATAGAAGAATCAAAGAAACAGTAATTGAAGAACAAGATACTCCTGAATCTCCACCAAAAAAATCAAAAAGGAAGAAGAAATCAGATGTTGTTGATTCTCCATCACCATCAAAGAAGAAGAAGAAAGCTTCTCCTATAGATTCTCCACCACTAAAATAAAAAAAGAAGAAGAACAGTGATGTTGTTGATTCTCCAACACCATTGAAGAAGAAGAAGCAAATTGATGTTGTTGATTCTCCAACATCATCGAAGAGGAAGAAAAAAGTGTATGATCTCACAATACATATTGATCCAACAATACATATTGATATGTACCGAATGATAATATGTACTGAAAGAAAAAATGTATTATCCCACAGTACATATTGATCCAACAATATATATTGATATGTACCAGAGAAAAATATATACTGAAGGAAAAAGTGTATGATCTCACAGTACATATTTTCCTTCAATACATGTTGATAGGAAATATGTACTGGTAGATAGAAAAAGTTTATGACCCACGGCACATATTGGTATGTACTCAAGGAAATAGGTATTGAAAGAAAAATAGGTATTGCATGAAAATATGCATGATCCCACAGTACATATTGATCAACAATACATATTAATATATGCTGGAGGAAAATATATACTGAAGGAAATAGAGTAGATGATCCAATAGTACATATATATCCAACTGTATATATTGATATGTACTGAATAAAATATGCACATGTTGATATAAACAACCTTTAATCATAAAAAAAAAAATAGCACTAACCCAAAACATAAAAGAGGAATAAATCATCACTTTAATCGACTAAATCATATCGTTTGAATAGACAAACCTTCATCTTCCAACATTGAATATCAAATAAATATGAAGAAGATTAAAAAGTTTAAACAAAATCCAAATATTAATGAATTTGTATCTCCTCCTTCTTCTTCTTTTTCTTCATCGAAATCTTTTTACGATTATTATCAACCAAATCCAAACACAAAATTGAAAATCAAGAAGATCGAAAAAAAAATCCACTCTCTCTTTTTTTTTTCGGGTGTATGTATATTATAGACGGAATGATGACTTTGGAATTAAAAGTAAAACATGATATACATCACACATTTAACGGACCAGCGAGTAAAAAAATTAATATGAAAATAATTTTTTGGACTAACGAGTAAATTGGGTTAAACTGATAAACCACACGTTAATCAAATCATCAAAATTGGATTAACCAGTAATTCCTTGGTGTTAATATACTTGACCGCTTGACATGGGAATAATGTTTCGCGTTTGGTCAATTTGTTTGGACTTTTGTTATGGAGAGTTTTTTAAGATCAAGGGAGTAGAAAAGTCAAAGTCAACTCGTCCAATAGGATCAATTCTATATTTTCCATCGAGGCCTGAACTCAAAAACATATCTAAATTATTTTACTACTTCTTTCTTCCTGCCTTAAAGAACAAGCATAAATCCTAGAATATTTTTCCGGATTTTAACATTCATGAAATTGAACAACTCTAGTTTAAATTAAATCTTACATCCATATTTTAAAAGGACAATATGGATTAATCATTTCAATTTTTTTTGAAGAAAAAAATATTTCATGTTAAATGTGTAGTATTTAATAAATTTTTTAATTTTATTTTTATCAACAATATAATTTCTATAATATAATAGGTTTGGAACCATCAAATCTTATTAATTTAAGACGATAATAAACCATCGATAAATTAATAATTTACTCCTTCCGTTTCTGGAAAAGTGTTACTATCACTTTTTCATTTTAGTCTAAAAATAGGTCAATAAAAAAATGATAGTAACTCTTTTTCTGAAACAGAGATAGTAATATTTTGTAGATAAATTAGTAATGTAGTAATTTATATAATGATTTCTATATGTTTTTTAAAAAGTTTATGGAATAACTTATGATACCTGTTTCGTAAAAGGACGTACCCCAAACATCAATCACACTACAACACTTGTTGTTATAGCTCTTGGTCTTCTGAGCGCATTATAAACTATTAGGGACGAAATACGCGTGGTGTTTGAATCGTAAATAAATTAAGAAAAATAAATCACTATTAATTCATATTTTGAGATGATTTGCTATATATCTGTATGATTGTTATTTTTTTTAGTACTAAGGTTTTATAACTTGGAGAATGGTTTTTATGATGCCTAGTTTCGTAGAAAAATCACATGTAAAAACTATTGAGTTTGTTCAACTTGTTTATCGTATCTACAAGAAAAAGAAAAATTACATGTAACATTTCAAAATATGATTCCGCTCTATACTAGAGAAATAATTGTTAAATTGAACCTATCAAGTACTATTGTTATAAAATTGTACAATGGATTAATTTTTTTTAATTAAACCCATTAGATGTTATGATTTTTTTTATCAGTTAGTAAATCATTTTTTATTTTATTTTTACAGAATTATAAATGTTTTTCTACATTAAATTACATTATAAGTACATTTTTCTAATATTTTAAATAAACTAACTTACTTTTACTTTTGAAATATAATAACTTTTTAAAATAAATAAATATGTTTTCTATTTACTAAAAACAAAACAAATTTCACATTAGAACAACAAAAAAAAATCAGATGTTTAATCATTTTTTTAAAGAATATTTACTTGGATATTTTTGAGATCCAATAGTTTTATGATCACTTTAATGAAAACCCAAAAATAAAATAATCCCATCAAAAACTCTCCGTATGATATGGGGGAAAATATTTTTTTTTCATGCATTAACTCCTGAAATGTTTGTAAATCATTTTACTCTTAAATGTTTCGAAATAAGGATACTGTCTCCATTACTCTTTCAAATTGAGATCTTAAAACTTAATTTTATGTCATTATCATGAAAAACGATGGCATCAGTAACTAAATAGTGAAAGGATATATTAACGTTTGATTTAGCTTAGGATATATTAACGTTTGATTTAGCTTTAATGTTAAGATAGTACTAATTACTGGCAGTTGTAGTTAGTGGTTATATCTATTCATATCATCTCTCTTTATTTTAGGCACAATACAATAAATTCAGCAATATGATTCTTTATTTCCTTGCCAATTCTAGGTTGTTAATGTAAATATTATTTGGACTTCTGCTACCTGGTATACAGTAACGATACATCTCTTTTCGTCCATAATCCGAGCAAGAGGTAGAATCTATATCTAAAGATTTAATATCTAGATAAATAAAATTTCTAGGTTAAACATTGAATTTTTTTTTTTTTATTGGTCGAAATAATTTTTTTATAACTTTTGTGAAACGAGAGTTTTGATAAGGACGTTTGACATGATTTGATTGTTATAAATATTTAGGGGTTAAAGAAACTCATTCTTCTATTGACTATTTTATTTTAAAATCATTATACTTCGTTTACACCCAATACTTAATTGTACCGGATCAACATCATCTACATTGGGTGGACAACACCACAAATCGACGATCTACGTTTAATCGTCTTTAATAAACGGCCACTGTTAAATTTATATTCTTAAATAAGATAAAAAATATGTATATTCATTGTGATTTCTAATCAACCAAACTTTATAAAAGAGGTGAATCCAACACATAGGGTACGGATAACTATCAATTTCATCGTCGCTATTTATTTCTTTTTAAATATATATTTTTTATTTTATAAAAGAAGTGAATCCATAAGATACGGGTACAAGTAACTATCAATTTCATCATCGTCATTTGTTTTATTTTAAAAATATACCTTTTTATTTGTACGGGGAAAATTAATTTTAAAATATTCTTTCAGAACTTAGATTCAATCTCTTACCAAAGAACTATATTCGGTGAGGTTAGCTTTGGAAAATTGTGGAATTTCTCATAATAAAATCATAAGAACTTGATAAGGACACTTGACATAATTTGATTGGTGCAAATATTTAGGGGTTAAAAAAACCCACTCTCCTATTAGCTATTTTGTTTTAAATTATTACACTTCGTATACACCCATTACTTAATTGTACCCGGTCAACATCACCTACAGTGGATGGACAACACCGCAAATTGACGATCTACGTTTAATAATCTTTAATAAACGACTACCGTTAAATTTATATTATTAAATAAGATAAAAAAAACTAAATATGTATATACACTGTGATTTTTAACTAACCAAACTTTGTAAAAGATGTGAATCCAACACATACGGGTATGAGTAACTATCAATTTCATCATCGTTATTTGTTTCATTTTAAATATACTTTTTATTTTTTAAAAGAGGTGAACCCAACAAATACGGGTACGAGTAACTATCAATTTCATCATCCTTAACTGTTTTATTTTAAATATACTTTTTATGGATAAAATTAATCTAAAAACATTCTTTCAGAACTTAGTCTTAATCTCTTACCAAAGAACTATTTTCGATGAGGTTAGCTTTGACAAATTATGGAATTCCTCATAATAAAATCGTAAGAACTTGGTTAAAGGGAACACTTGTTGATTTGTCTATTAATAATGTTTTTCTGTGTTTTGATTCTAACAATTATTTTGTTAAATGTTGGTTTGTTGCTATCGTCCCTATTTATGCTAGTTTGATTTATACGGGTTTTAGGCCATAATAATTTTTGTTTTTGTTTTTATTTTTTAGGATCCATATTATTATAGATTCAATTAATAATTGCTCCCACGTTGAACGGTGATAAAACCCTCGCTTTCTATTGGTCGAAATAAGGCTTCTGTGGTTTTTGTGAAACGAGAGTTTTGGTGAGGACACTTGACAATATATGATTGGTACAAATATTAACGAGTAAATAAAACCTACTCTTTTATTGGGTATTACGTTTAAAAATTGTTACACTTTGTTTACACCTCATACTTAGTTGTATCGGATTAGTATCGCCTACATGGGTGGACGCTACCTCACACGAAGATTGTTGAACTGAGAAAACCTCCATAAACAAGCACAATTGACATCCATTAACACCCAGATATGTTGGTTCGATGAAATATTTGATGTTGGCCATTGGTGTAAGCTATGGATGAGGGTGTGTTTGGATGAGTGAGTATGCAGCACATGTGCAAAGGTGCGGGTTAAGGTCGCTGATTGCTATACTAACCCCCCCCCCCCTCCCCCCAAAAAAAAAAAAAAGTGTGCTAATACCCTTGAAATTATGGGAGCGACACTATTGAAGTTGTTCAAGCAGAGAAGCACGTTGATGTCCAAGTTTAGCGAGAGGCATATGCCAAATTAAATAAGAAAATGCCGATTAACCTTTAATATGTGGATTTAAAAATCTAGCTATATTACCAAAATGTGTAGGCCGTGAAATACAAGGAAAAACAATTGAGAAATAAAAAGAGGTAACATGGAATAAAAAATCTAGGTGACCATACTTCCCATACAAAAACTCCTTCCATATTATCTTTTATAAATAAAAATTATTTAAATTAAAAATAAAATAAAAAACCCTATTTTTTTTTAAATTTAGTTTTTACCATTTTTTTAAATGCCATCCTTACCCTTTCTTTCTCTTCTTTCTCATTATTTCTTCTTTTTCTTCTTCTTCTTCTTCTTCTTCTCCTTCCCACCACCATCACCAGCAACAACAGTAGCTCCTCCGCCACCATCACCAGCAGCCACAATAGCTCCTCCGCCATAACCTTCGTCTCCTTCAGCAACACCTCTCTCTCTTTTTATTTTACTTTTATGTTCACCAATAATAAATTTTGTCACCCATATCTGCCACTAACATCACCTTTGTCTCCTCCACAAACACCACCAGTACCTCCTTCTCTTTCTATGTCCAGATCCGCCACCAACAACACCTCCTCGTTATTTTTTCTCCTCCACCACTACATGTCCAGATCCACCACCAACAACACTTCTTCTTCCTCCTTTTATCCTCTACAAACATCACCAACACCTCCAAATCATCATCTTCGTAAATCATCATAAAAAAAATAATGGTACATCATCATTGTCGAAATTAGGGTTTTGTTTTGGTGAAATGTCAGAACCAAAACAATGATGAATTTTTTTTTGGTTTTATCATTTTTTTTTTATCTGGAATAAGGTGGAACCAAATAAATGATGAAACTTTTTTTGGTTTTATCATTTTTTTTCGTCTGGAATAAAGTGGAACCAAATAGATGATGAAACTTTTTTTGGTTTCATCATTTTTTTTTCATCTGGAATAAGGTGGAACCAAATAGATGATGATTTTTTTTTTGGTTTCATCATTTTTTTTCATCTGGAATAAGTTGTGTTGGTGAAATGTCAATTTTATGTTGAAACCAAATTTGATGGTGGTGGTGGTTGGTGTTGAATCTGGTTTTCGTTGTTGCTGGTGGTGGTGCTCGTTGGTGGTGGACCTGGTGGTTGTTAGTGGTGCTCGTTGATGTTGGTGGTGAAAGTGGTGTTGGTTGTTGGTGTTGGTTGTGGTGTTGTTGGTGGTGGTGGGTGTTGGTTCTGGTTTTCGTTTCTGCTGGTGGTGGTTGGTGGTGGTGCTCTTTGGTAGTGGACATGCTGGTTGTTAGTGGTGCTCGTTGATGGTGGTGGTGGGTGATGGCGGTGGTGGTTGGTGGTGGTGGTTGGTGCTGCTGTTAGTTGGTGGCTGATAATTGTGGTGTTGCTGGATGATGGTGGTTGTTGTTGGTTGGTGGTGGTGAGAGAGAATAAAAATTAAACTTGGGGTTGATTTTTATTTTTATTTGGTTGAATTAATGTAAATGGTAGTTTAAAAGTGGGGTTTTGATTTTTATTTTTATTGGGTTGAATTAATATAAAGGGTAGTTTAGACAGATTTATTTAAATGAGGTTTTTGTTTCATATTGTTTTGGTTGGGGTTTTAGTGATAAGAGATATAAAGTTGTGGGGTTTTAACCCACGACCTATAAAATAAATACGAATATGTTAGTCAGACGCCTATGGATGTCTACAACTTTTGTATCCTAAGCGTTAAAAACCCACAAATCTGACTAACTATGAAAGCCTGCTGGCTTACAAAATAGAAACTATCTAAGGCTTATACACTTCACGAATATAAAAGATCTAGTCAATATGAGACTATTTATAAATGTTTGACCGAGCATCCGTTAGACAGCCTTTAATCAATATTGGTTACTATTGGAAATAACAAAATAATCTTTCAATCCGAGAAAAAGTGAAGTGGTAGTTTAATTCTTTCTGGGACACAGGTAATATGTTTGAGCTTTTTTTTTTTTTTGGATAAAATAATTGTTATAACAATTACAACAATAATGATTTTTAATTTGATTGAGCCAATTTTAGGTAAACAGGTGTAACTGTCTTCACTTACCAATTAAGCTGAGTCTAATGGTCATTCAATAATCAACGGCCAAATGACCCACCGTTGGACAAGTGAGTATGCTATCGTATATCATGACTGTCCAGGCTAACCATTTAAAATAACTTTAACATAACAAACCTAAAAAGAGGGTTAGTTTAGGGATAAAATACCATAATTATATCTAACCTTAAGCTAGTTACGTTGAGACCGCAGGCTCTGACTAACCCTAAAATTAAATATCTTAATCATATAAATTTCTAAAATGGTGGAACCCCGACCTATGATATTTGTATAACATAAAGAGTGGCTGATATTTTATTTAAATGGGACGAGCAAAAATTTCATCCAATCGCTCATTCATTTTAAAAGGAAGAGTGTTCAAACACTCTATTCCATAATCCTTACTCTCAGGATAATGATCAGTATGTATATTAAGTAAACACATGGACATACGACCCCATCTATTATGACCCGACAAATTGGACACGCTATGATAACCCAACCAGATAAACATTATATTCATTCTTAATGCACGAGCCATAACCCCATCTATTATACCCCGACTTATTAAACAAGTTACTATGACTCGATTAACTAAATACCGGGATGTTTTTAATGGTCGTGGTTGTAGGCACGAGTTATTAGGACTCGACTAATTAAACACACTACTATGACCTGACTAATTATACATCAAGGCCGTAGGCCCCGGATACCATGGCCCGATTAACTGAGCACACTACTGTGATATGACTAACTGAATAATGGAGATGTTTTTAATAGTTAGGGCCTATCCCGACTAACTAAACATGCTACTATAACTAGACTAATTAAATACCGAAGTTGTAGGCCCCGACTACTGTGATTGGACTATAATGCAAGGGATCATTCTATAATTCACGGGTACCCATAAAATAATTACTCAATGAAATAAAGTTTAAGTATCCACCTAAAATACATGGGTACCCAACATTCACCCTAAAATACATGGGTATCCAACTCTCACAATACAATAGCCTAGACAAATAAAGCTCCCACGTTGAACGGTGAGGAAACCCTTGCTTTCTATTGGCCGAAATAAGGCTTTTGTGGCTTTTGTGAAATGAGAGTTTTGGTAATGAAACTTGGCATAATTTGATTGGTGCAAATATTTAGGGGTTAAAGAAACCCACTCTCATATTAGATATTTTGTTTTAAAATTATTACACTTTGTTTACACCCAATACCTAATTGTATCGGGTTAACGTCACCTATAGTGGGTGGACAACACCGCAAATCGACGTTCTACGTTTAATCATCTATAATAAACGGTTACCGTTAAATTTGTATTCTTAAATAAGATAGAAAAATTAAATATGTATATTTATTGTGATTTCTAACTAACCAAACCTTATAAAAGAGGTGAATCCAACACATACAGGTACGGGTAACTATCAATTTCATCATCGTTATTTGTTTCATTTTAAATATACTTTTTATTTTGTGAAAGATGTGAATTTAACAGATGCGGGTACGAGTAGCTATCAATTTCATCATCGTTATTTGTTTCAATTTTAAATATACTTTTTATTTGTACGAGATAAAATTAATCTTAAAACATTTTTCAGAATTTAGACTCAATATATCTCTTACCAAAGAACTATATTCCGTGAGATTAACTTTGAAAAATTGTAGAATTCCTCATAATAAAATCATAAGAACTTGGTTAGAGGGTATCATAAAAAGATACGAGCAATTTTCAAGCGTAACAGATTCAAAAAGGTACGAGCAACTATGCCCGCTGCGTAGCACGGGTACAAATCTAATTTTTTTTAAGTTAAGCCCAACTATGTCGTATTACAAAAAAATTATTTATCTTTTTATATAATACCCTGAACTCCGAATCTTAAACCCTAAATTTAAACTTATTATATATAGTTATTTGAGACTAACACAGGAGTTTAAATTGGGTCATGCGTTAGAATCAACACAAAAAACCTGTTCCGATAATATATAAAATTTTATAGGTCTAACTAATCACAAAAACGAACTTATAAGGTTAGAATTTTAACGATAGAAATCCACATAATATGGAACTATTCTCGGTAATATGGATGTACTTGATTTTTATTTTATATTCTAAATGTTTACGATGAAAAAGATGCCATACTACAACACAATTTTATTTTCATTTTCGATTCAAGAAAATCAAATAACTATATTGCAACTAGATAATTTTTCAAAAAATTGCATACAATTACCAACTCTCAAGCAAGGCGGCGGCGAGCCAGCTATCCCTTGTCAAGGCGCAAATTTTCTTGATGAATCAAACCCCTTAAAACCCACTTTATTTAAATGCACCAACTCATTCTAGATCACCTTAGAACTCTTTAAGTCGCTCATGAGGAGAATAGAATATATTAATAAAATAGTGAAGGAGAATACTCCACTCTTGCGTCCCTCCTGAGAGCAACTGCAGCGGTTGGACCAGACCATCGATCAAATACCAAATTTGTTTGGTCGTGTAAAAAAAAAAACGCAACGACAACAGGAGTAAATTTGATAATACGCTGTTGTAAATAAGCGTTAATTATCAAACGCTGTACTAAAGTAACGTATAATACACAGACGTTTTACTATATAAACGTTTAATTTTTGACGTTCATTTAGGTAAGCGTTTTGTATAAACGTTGCTGTATTGAAGCGTGAAATACTCAAACGTCACTTTACTGTAGCGCTTATCTAAACGTTACCATAGTGAAGCGTCAAAACCAGAACGCTAATCCAAAACAGCATTTAAAATACAAACGTTACCATAAGGCAACGTTTGGAAAGCTTGTGTGGGTGTAGTGGAGCGTCAATTATGGAACGTTGTTGTAGCCGAGCGTTGCAAATCTAAAAGCTGATGTAGGCCAGCGTTAAGATTATAAAACGTCAACGAGGACAAGCGTTGCGAAATATAAACGTTGCCGTAGACTAGCGTGATAAATCTTTACGTTAGTATGAGGGAGCGTTACAAATAGTCAAGCAGGTCAATCAGGGTCAAACACGGTGAAAAAGACGAATTGTTTATGTGTCAATAGTTTAGATAGTGTTTTGTACACGTGTGAAGCATCCAACAAATTATAAAAACACTTTGTACACGTGTGAAGCATCCAAGAAACTATAAAAACATAAAGATTACCTTCTTCTCCATCAAAACCGCAAACAAAAAAACAAGAAAAAACAAGAACACCAGCCGCCGGAATTTTTTTCCTTTCTCTTTCATTTTCTCCTGTTCACCTGTGGTTCATTCACTCACTCGCCGATAAGCAGCCGTCGTGAACACGTTAGATTAGCCGGACGTTTAGGAGTGCAAAGAGACGGTATTTTTTTTTTTTTTTTTTGCTATTTTAGTTTGATTTTAATGATTATTAGATTTAGTAAATATACTTTTAGTTTTAGGGTTTATATTAAATTTAGTATACATGGTAATAATATGATTTATTGATAGTTTTAGGGTATTAAAAAATTAATTTAAAAAATTTGGATTTGATTTAGTTTGATATTTTCATTGTAATTTGTGTAGAAAAATTAAATTTACAATTTAAAATGTTATTGTTATATATATTTTTGTAAACTATATTATTGTTAATTGCATCATTGTTGCTCTTAGGGGTGTTGAGTTAGTTAATTTATTATTTTATAGTGTTTATAATTCCACTTAATAATTTATGATATTTAAAATGTAATTGTGCATGTAAAAATAATATATGATTTAGTAAATGGAAAAGTTATTTATAGTTGTTATTAATTTGTTTCATTTTAAATTTATTAAGGTGTATGTGGGAGTTAATTTTTGAATGATGATTAGGTGTATTTTGGTTGATTTTAGAAGGTTTTTAAAAATTTATTTTTAATATTCAATTGTTAAAATTGAAACTATATTTAGGGTTATGGTTAGATGTTGTTAACGTGAAAATAATGTCAACAGTGAGTACATTTTGAACGTCAAAATAAATTTTTTTTTTTGTTGTTAACTGTTTGTTATGGTTAGATGTTGAGGAAATCCGCATCGCGATTGATCGGTGGGAAAAAAAGATGCAAGAAAGGAAAATCAACCAACGATACACAAGGAGGTTGTGTTGGTGAAGAAACGGATGTTACAGCGTTGGAAACTTATAGTATGGTGGAAGATGTTAGGGGGCACGTTAGCAACGATATGACTATTAGGGCAGACCCAAAGACAAAGTACATCCATCGGGGGTCTCTTAAATCGGTTATGCTGGCATATAAAAGTATATCGGAATTCTGCTCTAGGGCGAAATTTATTATCGAAATGGCTGGATGGGACAGATTTTTGGCAATGGATGCTGGTGACTCGTCACACGCCATGATTGATTACATGGTGGAGCGTTTCTGGGACACGACGAACACTTTTCACTTCCCATTCGGTGAAATGGGGTTTACACCATTAGACTGGGTGATGTTGACCGGTCTCAGTATTGGAATTGGAGGGCAAATTCCATACGATGAGGATAAGTACACCTTTGAATATGTCCAGCAGAATATTTTTATAGAGCTGAAAGACAAAAACTATTGTGTAACTAACAATATTTCAATTCAGTGGATCTGTGATGCACCAACGGTGGCATTTTTAGGGTCATACTTTACAGAGGATTATTTGAAAGGGGCGCAACATGATGCTACCAAAGCTGAGAGAGTTGCAAAAGCGTTTTGGATGTATGTTCTGGGACAATTTTTTTTCTCAAACGCAAGAAACTATGTGGATGCCGGATGGTTAGCGGCTTTTGAGGATCCAAAACTAATTGGAACTTACGACTGGGGTGGTGCTTGTTTTTCAAAACTATATTCCGCCCTTGGCGCATCCGGTAGGGGGCAGAAGTCACTAACCGGACCCTGCCAAATATTAGAGGTAAATTTTAGAAAATATTTTATTTGCTTTTTAAAAAAACGTTTGGTGGTAACTTAAATATTTTATTTTTTTTAAAACAAATTGTAGTTTTGGGGTTACGAATATCTCGGCATACGTCGACCACACAATCCACCACCTGCGACAGTTACTACTTGGCCTACATGTTCTAGGTGGAAGAGTACACGAAAAAAGAGTAATGATATTGTGCGTTCACGTTGTCTTCTAAATGCAATGACTGCCGACGATGTGACATGGCACCCTTGGCGGACCGCAATCCCACTAATACAAAATGACGTAATCACGACAGCGGTGGTTCTCTCAAATAGGCGCGTTGTATTTTCTTGGAATGGCATTGTGAGTAGTTAATTTATTTTCATAGCATATTTTATTTATTTCATTTTTTATTGTAATAGTTATTACTGGAATCTTACTTTTAACAGCATAACGTATACCTCGGTGATCGGTTATGGCACCAAAACAATGATGGCTACCGCATTCCGAAGAACCCCCCAGTTCGAGTTAGTGACATCTCTGATGAAGATGCTACCCAACTTAAGGAAACCTCTGAAGTCGATGTAACTGAGTACCTACAAGGAGAGGTTACGTATCAGGGGTATTTGGACTATTGGCGCCATGTTACTAACTCGAACAAGTTTTGCAAACTCGTAGACTGGGATGTGGAAACATACGACAGTTTGGGTGGCTTAGTTAAAGAAACCATCAACCAACCTGCTGAACATGTGCCCATCCCGCCTATAGATAATTGGTCATACGTAAGTACATTTGTAATATATTCGTTATTTAGTTTCTGAATTTACGGGTTGACAGGCTAAATGTGACCTTTTGTCTATAACAGGGTGAATGTTATGCTTTTGCGCAACAGAGTGCTGACTTTACCCAAGAGTTCAAAAACTTTCATTTGACACAATCGAGGGAAAGGATGGAAGATTTGCGGGAATATAAGAATGAAATCACCAATTTGAAGTTACAACTTTCGCATGGTCGTTTACATAATCCACCACTAGGTTTTGGAAGTTTTTCTTCAACTCTACCATCGCAAATGTGGAATACCGGGGGGCATGTTCCTTCTTCATCGATGCCTCCGTTTATGCCCCCTCGCACCTCTCGTGGGGAGGGGGACGGTAGTTGATAATCATCCTTATTTATTGCATGCAAATCTAACCTTACTTTTCTCTTTATCTATGACATTTTATAAACAACTTTATTGTTTTTAGTAAATCCAACCTGACATTTTTCTCTATCTATCCACAATATTAATGACTCCTCAATTAATGTTAATACTGCCGTGTCAACATACAACCAATTTTGAAAATTAAAATAAAATAATTGATTTTTATATTTGTTACCGTTTTCTTACCGTTGAACAAATCCACCATTCTCACTCCCCATCTACCTATAAATACCAGACATATTGTATCATTCATTCTCATTCCAAATCCACCATTCAAACATTTCATAAGAAATTTGTCATCTTCGGTTTTCATTTAATGACGGGTTACGAAAATTTTAGCCTGAATGCAGAAAATTTTACACTAGAGGAAGATTTATCAATATGTCGAAACATTGTATTGCATTATCCAGCTAGGGGCCATGAACGTCGGATGAATGGTGTAATGAGCATGCAATGGTTAGAAGATACTCATGCTAACTTTTGTAATGAAACCGGAAATCCCAACAACAGGAATAGAGCCGGCCTGTTTTGTCGATATGTTGAAATCACAAAGGAAGTACATGAATTTTCATCTTTAACTGCCAAGGTGAATGAATGTCGTCTTAGGAATGAAACTGACGATGTAGTTGTTTCTAGATCACTAGAGGAATGGATAAGATTGAAACGTTTTGAATTCAGGTACAAACCTCATTTCGAGATTTTAAGGGTTTTGGAAGAATTTAATCCCTTTGTGTTGATTATTCTCCCAAGAAGTGAACCACGTCATCCACGACGTCTTACAAACCAAGCCTTAAGGTTTCACAATAAGTTTACTTAATTGTTTTTAGTAAACTTCTAGTGATTTTTAATATTTCTTTTACTTTGGTTTAATGTATGAATTTAATAATTCAACAAAATGATGTTACCAAAAAAGTTAAATTGGAATTGTCAGCTTTATCTTATTCTCTCATAGCATTCATGTTCGAGTTAATTTCCTGCATGTATTGTCTACTCAAGAGTACAGAGCACTACTTATTTCTCGATAACATCACAACAATGGATTGGTCAGCTTTTTGTGGTAGCGTCTTGTCATAACTTTTTTGAGGCTTTTATTACTGGCTTGTTGTTAGGTGTCGATAAAAACTTATTTGAATTACCATGTTATAAATAACATTCTCTCCATTAAAACCACACCCAAAACTAGAATCATCCTCAAATAAAAATACGAAAAGCGTCAACCATAACTACAAACCTCCTCTACCATAACTACATACCTCATCAACCATTGGAAGGAAATCAGAATAACAATATGTATCATGGTTTGTCCTCTTCCTCTTCTTATATTCCTCACAATCATTTACTCATATCTTCTACATCCGATGATGATAGTACTAACTCGACGTCCTCATCAGACGAAAATTCATTTGCAGTTATCCAAAATGAACAAGCAGTTAATTTGGGATTGTTCGCTTCTAATATAGACTGGCCAAATACTCGAATCGAAATTGACCGGCAGCGGGAGGAGGGAGCAAGGAAACTATGGACAGATTACTTCTCAAGATACCCTACTTTTGGTCATATTATTTTCCGGAGAAGATTCAGAATGCGCAGAGAATTGTTCAATCGTATCTTGCGGGATGTGGTGGGACGTAACCCTTATTTTGTTCAGAAAAGGGATGCTGCCGGCAGACTCGGATTAACACCACATGTTAAGATTACTGCAGCAATTAGAATGTTAGCTTACGGTTGTGCGGCAGATGCAATAGATGAGTATTTAAGGATTGGGGAATCTACTGTATTGCAAGCAACTCGTAAGTTTTGCCTCACGATTGTGCAGCTATATGGGGATCAGTATTTGCGTAGCCCTACACCTACAGATGTTCAACTATTGCTTAATCAGAACCAGGCAAGGGGATTTCCAGGAATGCTAGGAAGTATAGATTGTATGCATTGGAAATGGGATAGATGCCCAACGGCCGAATCGGGTGCATACACCGCATACAAAGGCGATGAAAGTATCATCTTGGAGGCTGTGGTTTCACAAGATCTATGGTTTTGGCATGCCTTTTTTGGTATGCCCGGTTCAAACAACGATATAAATGTTCTTAACCGGTCTCCTGTTTTCAAAAACATTATAAAAGGTAAGGCACCCCCGGTACACTATGTGGTGAACGGTAACCATTACGATATGGGGTATTATCTTGGCGATGGGATATACCCAGAGATAGCAACCATAATCATGTCGATCAAGCATCCAGATACACTTAAGAAGCGAAAATTTTCAGCAATGCAAGAGGGTGCTCGAAAAGATGTGGAAAGAGCCTTTGGTGTACTACAAAACCAATTTAGCATCGTTAAACAACCGGCTAGAATGTGGAATCCGGACGCACTTGCATATATCATGAAAACAGTAATAATTCTCCATAATATGATTGTGGAGGATGAACGTCTACCGGGTGTTTGGCCACATGATTATGATCAAGGGCGCTACGCTGCACCAGTAACTATATCACGGCAACAAACTGAAGCACTTTCAAGGATGACAACTCACCAACGACGACAAGCAGTCCATAGCAAACAAACGCACCTTCGATTACGAAATGACTTGATCGAACATTTGTGGTCGCATTTTGGTGATGTTTGAAAAACCAATTTAAAAAAAATTGGTTTTAATTCATATCTTTTACTGTTTTTAATTGATTTCAGCCGATGCTTACGTGTAGACAACAAATATGAAAGTAATGGTTTTCATTATTTAGAAGGAAAATAATATTTGTTGTTTACTGTTTTAGGTAATACAAAATTCTTTTCTTTTTCGTAAAATCTCTGCTTTCCTAAGCATAACCCACTCTTTTGTTACGTCATCCAATTTGGAGACGTCCGTCATCATTATTCGATACTCCTCTTTCATTAGGCGATGCTCTTCTTTTGATGCTAACTCGGCATGTCTTTGATCAATCTTCCTTTTTGCATTTTCTGCATAGCTGTTGTTGAAGTTTTTTTGGTTATTGATTATTATTTCCAAGGCTTCTGTTTGGGCACTGGATTTTCCTCGTCCATTATGCATTAGTTGTTTAGCCTGTTTTTTTCCCATCGCCCTAGGATACGTGTTGGGAATATCTCCTATTTCTTCATGTCCACTCCATTGACCTGCACTGGGTGAAAATGTTTGTAGGTCTTCAGCGTTATTGTCCGAATCTTCTTCAGCTTGTGATGAATCAAATATTTCTGTCGAACGACGGGAATATTTGATATTTTCTATCATTATTGCGTAGCACTCATCGTGCTTAAATGGTTTATCACCATTAGCTTCCCTGAATAGTCGCCTAACTTCCTGTGTCTGTTGTTGTTTAGAAAACAATTAATGCATCACAATCCATTTTAAAACTTGAGCAACGAAACTAAAACATGTTTACTTTACCTTTGTTTCAGGACCCCAGCCGGTATGGTGTTCACGTTCCACTTCTGCCTCTTTTGCAGAATAAAGCGCAACATCTTTACTTATTCCTTGAAAGCGTTTTTGAATGGAGGTCCAACTGCGTTCGGCCATTGAAGGTATAACTTCTTTCATCCCGGCTTTAATCCGAGTCCATAATCTTTCTTCCGATTGATCAGTACCAACACAAGGGTCTTGAGATATTGATAAATGAATCCTACACATTGTTATATCTTCATTAGTAGTAAAATTTGGACCTCTTGGTTTTGGTGCCATTTTTGATACAGAGAAAAACTGTTAACGAACGACCAAAAAAAATTCAGAACAATAAGGACTTTCTTATACGAAGTTCTCAAAATGAATGGTGGTTGTACATGAAACATTAAAACTTCCTCTATATATAATGCCGAAATCGAAACGTTGCAGCATTTAAAATTTGAAGAAAAAAAAATAGCCGTTCAACGGAAAAAAATTTGAAGAAAAAAAAATAGCCGTTCAACGGAAAAAAAACGGTCAAATTTACAACGGCCGGCAAAACGTTACGGTACGAGAACGTTTCACCCAAACGTTATCATACGACAACGTTTCGAATACAAACGTGGGTTTGGAGGAGCGTTACAAATTAACGTCGGACCATGGGGACGTTTCAAATTGAAACGCTTGTGTACTGTGTCGTTTACGTTTTTAACGCTCTTGTAAAGGAGCTTTCTAATATTAAACGCTCCTGTGTACCAACATCAATGTTTCAACGTCTTTGTGTTGTAACGTTTCGCCAATTAACGCTACCACAGAGTAACGTTCATCCCACACGCTATTCTAACTTGCCGTTTGTATAAATTACGTTGTATTGAAACAACGTTTCTAAAGCGCTACTCTAAACAAACGTTTTGTTAGACGTATTTCAGTAATAACGTTTGTTTTTTAAAACGTCCTCGTATAATGACGTTTTCCTAAAACGTTGTTCAACCATGGCGTCAGACTATATCTGTTTTGGACCATTTTCTTCACTAAACATGATCGAATACTGTTCACTTTCTGGACCAAATACTACATTTACTCGTCCGTTGCGGCTCTAAAAATCGGACCAAAGACCATTTCTGATGTTTACTCTTTGGTCTGATCGTCCGCTGCAGTTGCTCTAAGGGGCATAGAATTATCTACTAAACGGTGAATGAGCCTTCACTCAGACATCACTCCAAAAATTTGATTCTATTTAATTACTCACCATTTACATCAAATACTTAATGTACTTGATGAAAACCTCCTCCCGCGTCGTTCTAAACTTTTCGACCAATTAGAATGGTTGTAAACGTTTGTTGTTAATTACAAATGTTTTTCACTCCGCTTTAAGATTTATACCCAATTACTTTTGCACGCCGTTTAAGTATTACACCTTATATAGATGACATTTCTCTTATGTGTTTTAAGTATCTCTTGCTTACACATCAAATAGCGTTACGATTTCATGTCCATGGCTATTATATAAACCCATGTTCGGAGATCCCTCGAAAAATTTAGGGATGCATAATAAAATTAAATAGGGTTATTTTGAAATAATATTAGAAACCCCTTATTTAACTTTTTTATAAAGGTTAAATTATCCTTGATTAATTGGTTGTTAGTTAATAGATTATTTTATTAAGATACAACTTAAAATTTAGAGTTTGTTGATTAGTTTATGGAAGAGTGTTAGTTCGAGAGAGAAAAGAAGAAGAAGAAATTTTGTAGGAAGAGCACAAAAAACTGGATTTTGGGAGATTTGAGGGAAATGAGAGATTCTAATAAGGAATTTGATGTTGGGGAATCTTCATCTCACCAAGAATAAGGTGTTTACGTTTCTTTTAAAAACGATTCTCAATTGTAATATTTTGGATAATCAAAAGTTCATCTATAAAAAAACCCTAAGTCAAGACATTTTGAGCATGAAGGTTGAATTTAAGAGCATTCCTAGGGAAATGAAGAAACTAATGATAGCAGTACTCCGAATACTCAGGTATAACCTAAATTAGGTTTACATGTGATTATTTTTTTCCGTTTGATTCAGCATGGTATATGAGTAAAACAGACTCATAGTCGACATGGTTAAATGATGAATGTCGTTCCATATCAAAACTAGGTATTCCCCAATTTATTAGGAACAATCGGCATGGTCGAAGAAATCCAAATATGTCAACTCTGTCGAATAATATCCCCATAAAAAGGTTATTCTTGGTTCCACAGTCGTCATAATAAGATGGGTCACCAACTATGCCAACTATCTTCTCAAATTGGCCAGAAACTTTGGGTTTCTGTCAGCATAAAGGATAAATTTGTTATTTGACGACTGCTGAACTTTGAGATATTTTGATATTTCAAAGTTCCACAGTCATCATGAATACCTTTATCACAATGCCGAATGTTGACTTTCATAATTTTTGGCACTCCAAAGTTTTACAATTGTCTTGGAAGAGCTCTTTCGATCATGCCGACGGTTGAACTTTGATATTTTTTGATACTCAGAATTTTCATAGTTGACATGGAATAACTCTTTCGGACATGCCGACTGTTCCTTTTATTTTGACTAATTTACATTTTTTTTTTGTAGATCGTACTTGGAGTTGGTGATGACCCTAAGCCCATGAGAGAGTTGGGTCCAGATACTTCCGAGCACCATGCGAAGGATTTGGTATGTTACGAAATGATTTGGCAAGTTAGTATTGGTATTTGTTACAAGATATATAACTTGTTTTGTTTCCGAATTACGTAGGAATTCACAAGTAAAAATGAGGCAATTTAGTGGGTTATAGATACTGCTTTCTATAGTAAATGTGTATTAGTCAGAAACAATCAAGGCAAATCTATTTGGTTTGAGATGGATTGCGAGAGAGGTGGGGAGTATGTTAGCCACAAGAAAAATGGATTTATGTATCCATAGAAGACTAATAGGGTATACAAGACTAGAACAAGGAAGGATGAATGTCCCTTCAAGCTTGTATTCAATTTGAATAGAAATGTATGGAAAAATAAAGTGATATGCAGTTGCCATAACCGTAAGGATCCGAAATTTTTTGTTGGGCACTCCGTAGTTACAAAGCTGAAACCTGATCAATTCGAGGAAGTAAAGAAATTGACTAAAACACGCACCACACCAAGTCAAATCCTCAGCGGCATCAAGTCGAAGGATCGAAATAACGTGTTTCCTTAAGAACAATTTATAGTGTACAAGCAAGTATAAGAAGGCGAGAATGGTAAGGCAGTTCGGTTACGTAAGAATTTCTAAAGTTATCCACTGTTTACAACTACACACAAAAACAGAAAAACAGGCCGGACGACAAGGTCCTTCAAATATTCATTGCGCATCCATTGATGGCACAATTTGATCAATCATTTTTTTTGGTTCTTATGATGGACTGCACTTACAAGATAAACAAATATCATATGTTGTTGTTCATCATCGTGGAATATACATCAGACAAGGTAACATTCACGTCGGCTTGGTGTTTTATGAGCTCCGAGAAGGATCATAATTGTATTTGGGCTTTACAATGGTTGAAGTTAATTTTCCGGGGAAATGATCTTCCAAGGGTCTATTGTTGTTATACTGATATCTTGAGATCCAATTGTTGGATTTTAATGAAATTTGAGAATATCATACTTAGTTCTTGATAGAAGCACGCTAAAAATTTCAGCAAGATTAGGTCTTATTTACTACTGAAAATATTGGATAAACTCAGGTTGTAATGTGATGAATTCAAATCATGGATAACCTTCTTGCAATTAGGTTTTCTAATTATCCATTTATTGTATAAAGCTAAAATTTTATCATATTGTTTATTGACATGTATGTAAATAGCTTTACAATTTTCATAAGGATCAGAGCATTATAGGTACCTAAAAGTGCAAGGGGATCCTAGCTGAATTTTGTACTTTAACATTGAAAGCGGTCATGTTATAAAATATACATCTCTTTAACGAACCGTTACAATGTGTTATTCTTATCTAAGTCATAAGACTACAATAAGAATTTCAAGTGGATCAGGTTACACTTACCACTGCAAAGATAAGATAAACCAAGATTGCATTTTACGAAACAAAATTCATACGTTGCCTCTTTTATGTTTCGTTATCTCATGATGTGGTCATTGGATTGAGATGATATCATGTGTTATATTGGTAAAATAATTTTTAAATTTTAAGAGATTATGATCATGTTTGATAGTAATAGACCGTGTTCCAGATATACATAAGTATGACAGCACTTAGGAGGTTACATTACAAATTGTCATCGCCTTCTATACAGAGGTGGTATACACATATCACATGCTTGAATTTAAGTAGTTATGCTGGATTAATGACTCAAGCAAGTATAT
The DNA here is from genome assembly GCA_023531435.1 of Papaver californicum. Lineage (NCBI taxonomy): Eukaryota > Viridiplantae > Streptophyta > Magnoliopsida > Ranunculales > Papaveraceae > Papaver > Papaver californicum. The sequence continues at coordinate 259,210 of JAJJMC010016780.1, forward strand.
ACTTTCTCCATGATATTAACATAATTGTTTCTTCTATTTTATTCATTAATTTACCGCTTGTTATTTATGGTTTAAGTCACAAGATATACATCAATGCGACTGTGCCGTTCACTTCTTGTCATTTGAAAAGTATTTTCACTACAAAAATAATGATTTTAGCCATGACCCTATTGCCACGGATTCGTGTATTCGTGGCTATTGATTATATATTGCGACGCCCAACGTCGCAATAGATCAGTCATTTGCTACGGCTTGATACAAATTTGCCACGCATGTAAGTGTATAAGTATAAGTCTGTTGGATGACCTCTAGTGACGACAGGCTGGGTCGTGGGTACTATGGACATTTGCTTCAAATAAAAATAGTATCGCATCTAATATAGTCTTCGGAAATGTCTCCAAAAATTAAGTCGTGGCTAGTAAACTAAAATTAAAGAAACCCACGATTCCACCTTAAGAGGAATAACTCCCCAGTTCCCCCTCAACTCTCCTGTTTCTTTGATTATGCATACTAAAAGAAATCAATACTTCGAAACTGTCTACACAGAGAAGTCAATCTTTCAGGTAAGTTCGGGTTACTGTAGAATCAGTTTTTGTTTTAATTTTCTGAATCTAAGGTTTAAAGTAGTATTGGTTCATTTTGTATGAGTCAATCTAATTGTATATCGGACTTCAATTTTTTACACTGGTTGATACTTTTATCTTCTGTAATTTGAACTATTTTCAGATATTGGGTCAGATTTGGAATAAGGAAATCCATCGATTTTTGTTTTCGTCACTCTCCAGAGACTCATAGCAGGTAATTTTCTCACCTCTCTCCCTCTCTGAAATTTCAATTCGAAAACTTTTCTTCATATTGGGTTTTTGATGTTCTTATCTATTTTTATTTTTTTAGGGTTCTTTTTCTTTCTGAAGATGCAATTTGAAGAAAGGTAAGATTTTGATTCCTCTTATTTATTTATTTTATAGGGTTTCAGCGGTTTTGGCAAGAACTTTTTTTTGTATTTCGTTCTCATATTTGATTGTTAGGGGCATTGAATCTGATTCTTGTTTTATTACTACACATGGTTTTACATTTGTGAGTTGTTCTTCTGCTGTATGATTTGGTTTGAAATTAAAAATTTGCTGTGGGGTTGTTATGTTTGACATTGGTGATACACAATTAACTTCATGATCTTGTGTTATGATGATTGTTGAATTGCGGTCGGAAATAGGGCTTGTGATAGTTCTGTTTCTAACTTTGTATTGAAGCAATTTGATTTCGATCCTATGGTATTACTTCAACCAGAAAAAGGAGACGTTACCTTGAATTTTAAACTATAATCAAAATGAAGAAAACAAATTCTTTACGACTATCTAAATGTGGTTTGGTCATGAACTATAAATAATCTGCCTTTAGATTTGGATTAGATTATATTTTAGTTGTTTTTGAATTTATTTTTTTGTATTCTGGTTTCCTTTGTTGTTCCAAAACTATACGAATCTGTAGTTGGACCAAATTAAATCGATTGCTTTTATCTACTTATATATGCAAAACATCAGGTTGTTGATCCTATTTCGTAGACTGAGTTTTCAAAGCTAGTTCATTTTTCTTGTGTGAGTGGTCAGAGATCTTATAGATAACTTTATTATTTTATACAGGATGGAAGATCAACAAAATGGGATGCAAGGTCAGAACCCTGGTTCCTTAGCTATTGGTAAAACGTTCAATCATTTTATTCAATTCTGTTGTGTTTAGATGTATATTTTAGTTAATACCGTACAGAATGCTAACGTTTCTCTCTAAGCAGCCGGTGTCAGGAAATACATTCATGTCTAATTAATATTGACTTGTGTATTCGTTAGAAACTTTCTGATCAAAATGTCATTAGTAGATGCCAACAGAAAACGAAGCACACGGAGGGCAGGAAAAAATATTCCCGATTCAAAGCTGAAATGGTACGTGCATGCATAAGTTAGTCTTTATGGTCACCTTTCATTCTGCAACTTGGATTTAACTGTTTATGGTTGAGATATTTCTCATTTTGGTATGTGTACCTCTACTAGAGGAATTATGATCCTACTACACAAATCCAAGGTAATATTTTTCTGCTTTATTAGTACAAATGATTGTGCATAGTTCTATACCTCTATTTCTAAGATCACAGTTGCTTATAAGAAACTAAACATATTCCCCTTGCTGCAATATATTAGAAAGACGATGGCATAAATGTCTATACATCATTACAGACCATCATTACATCATGGTCTGTAATGATGATTGCTGACACATTCTTGATTTTAGCTGTCACGACACACATTTGTATTATCATTAGCCAAAGAGCTCGCCAACGATCTTAATATTTGCATACACCAATGGATGACATATATATGCATACTGGATTACAAGGAAATTTCGAAATGGGTGTACAAGTTTCGGACTATTCTGATTTCCTTGCTTCTTTTTCTGCCATGGGTTGAATTTATGGGTAACCAAGTGTATTTGCTCGAATGTATAGATGGATATTTGTATTTGTTTGAATCCATAGGTGTACGTGAGAGAATATAGTTTGTTGAATTGTTGTCCCTTTGATTCTATATCTTCTCAAATGGATTTATTTAGATCATACGTTACATTTGAAGGCATAAAAATATAGGCATATGTGAATGTTGTATACAGTATATATATATTTATATTTATGTTATTTGTCATTGGTATCAAATTTGATGTAAATTTTGCAGGTTTCATTAAAAGATATTAAGTTCAACGCTGTGCTGGAAGATATATGTTGGTTAACTTTCGAAGTAAGGACTGTGTGATAATTGATGTATTTTGTTTTTCCGTATTCAACTAAAATTTTCTTTTGAAACTTGTATCAGACTCAAAATGCTTTAATATTAAGTTCTTATTTGCTTTTGTTGAATGTAATCAATCAGACAACCTTGTACTATGTGTAATTTTTTTAATGAATGGATTGTTTTCTTGGAATGGTTGTAGTGTAAGTAAATATTGTTTATTTCAATTACTAGTTATTTTACTGGCTAGCCACCAAAATCAGTGTCGATATCAGCTTTAAACAGCTGTAGTGAAATCTGTGGCAAATGATCTTGGTGCAACAACCACATATAGAAATCGTGGCTAAAAACCACATACGTGTGACATCCAACTGATAATCAGCCACGATGGGATCCATGATAAATGCTCGAACATCATTAGCTACACTTGAAATTCGTGGCTACCATCGTGGCAAATAGTATTAGCCACGTGACTATTTACTACCGTAAGCCAGCCGTGGCAAGTTATCTTTTGCCACGGATTTTTGATCAATTGCCACGACTCTTTGACGTCACTAAAACTTAGTATTTTTGTAGTGTTTAAATACTTTCCTTTATCTTACAAAACTAGCTTTAACTATTGTTGTTTAACCTAAGATTAAAAGTGATGTGTACTTAAATAATCACGGGTACTTGAAACTTGAAACTGTTGATGAACTACGTTCGTGCTTGATCCCTTTTTTTCCGGGTACGTAGGCAACCGCGTTGTGGTGCAACTAGGGATGCACGTGAACCGACCGGAACCGAAGGACTGAACTGGGTCAGCACCTGAAACGGACCGAACCGAGGGTAAATGTACAAAAAAAGAGAACCGAGTACACGCGGGTACAAGGTACAGGTTCTACCTAGGAACCGACTTGTACCGGACCGATTGTACCGAGTATTATTAACCGTTGATGTATGTGAAGGATGTTAATTCATTACCCAAATGCAACCAAATTCCTCCAATTCTCACCTTCAAAGAATCTTTTATTCATCCTCAAGTATGTGAAGGTTGTTAATCCATTACCAGAATCTGACCTGCTCGTTGCTAATACTTGTTCGAATGCACTTTCATCGTACCTTTCCAATGCATTTTCACCTGCAAGTTCTGTTCCTGTTGTTTTTGTTGCCATTTTAACTTGCTTTACTAGTCCTTCAGGGGAGCAATTTGCATGTGCAGGTTGTTCTCCATCTCTCATCTCCATGCACGTAAAGTTTAGAACTACACCTCTTTTAGCCATCATTTGAGCAATAGCCAAGTATCCATCTCTATTCCTGGTGTTGTAGTAACCAGCAGTTAATTCAGCTGCGTGTGCTCTAGTTCCATAATGCCAGTGTATACCAGCTACTTTGCCTGATAATTTGGCTCCGGCTCCTCGGAAAATTCCCTCCGCAACTCCTAGTAGTTGATTACCATGTTCAACTAGTTTCTCAGAGTACCATGCTAGGAAAAACTGACCGTATTCAGTGTTCCATGTTCCCTCTCTTTTAAAGAAACAAATATCTTCTGGGAATTGGTTGTAGTTACCAGAATCATGAGGTCCACTTATTCCCCAAGGGAAAGAACCCATCCGGAAACATTCATTTTATGGATTGCATGACACTACACCCACACTAGACTTATTAGTAAAAAAAAAAAAAGGTACAAGACCGGAACCGAACCGAGAAGAAGGGTACAAGGTACAGAACCGAACCGAGAATATAGGGTACAGGGTACAGGTACACGGGTAGAGAACCGACCATAGGGAGGTACAGGTACACGGTTCTACCAAAAACCGAGCCGAGCCGACCTTTGTGCACCCCTAGGTGCACACGTGTGATAAAGTAGTACATCATGTGGTTTGGACATCTTAATTTGAGTTCCACATAAATTTGATATAATTTATGGTTTCTAATTATTTCTTCCGGGATTTTATTTTTATTTTCCAATGTGATTGGCTAATCTCATAATGGGTTAGTTGCGTACTCTGAACTTTAACAATGAAAGGTATATCGATTTTTCTTTATTTATTTTAATACATCCAATGTACTTGGATTGAGAAAATTTGGGTTGGACTTAGATAAACATGTGATATTTAGGGTTTTAGACTTTGGATTGTGGATAAAAATCCAGGCCCAAATTTGGGGTGTTACAACAATAGCTGGTCCATTGGAGTGTAAAACTCATTTCCTTAAAGCAAGGGATATGGGATAGAGTGTTCAAGCACTCTATCTCTTTCAAAACGAACGAGTGACTAGGTGAAAGAGTGAGTTTCCCACTATGGAGCGGTGGGGGTTAGAGGCTAGACGAGTGAAGTTCCCCCGTCTAGCATAAAAACAGTTCTGGACGGGTGATCTTCACCTGTCCGATTTTTTTTTTAAGTTCCAGACGGGAGAACTAACCCAGTTCTCTACTGAAGACTATGTATATTTCAATATTCAATCAAATTCTCGTTCACTCTCCATATTCTCCGGTACAAAACAGACCCAAAATCACACCAAACTTCCCAAACCCAAAGACCCATTATCTCTTCAATTCTAATTCTCTTCACTGATTTATTCAAACGAGTCTCTCTGTTGCTTTCCTTCACTTCTCGCCGTAACTCAAAACCCATCTCTCCATTAAGACTCACGAACAAAGCAACACAATAGTTCTTCTTACCTTCAATTGCTCCAACAACCACTGCCAGGAACCTATCAAACACCATTTATGTCATTGTTTCCTCTCTATATTCTTCACTGCTCTATCCAACATCATCATCTACTTACGGCAAAACCCATCTCTTATCTTCTCAGTTCAACATCGACAACTAAACCCACTTTAATCATCCCTGACTTCATCTTTTTCTTCGAACCCAAAGGGTATACCTTTTTTTTGAGGAATAATTGCATAGATTCTAAGAAAGGAGAAGCCTTTTATAATAAGAATTTTATTTGAGAGATATGGAGAAGGGTGTAGATCTGAAATTGAGAGGGGGGAAGCTTGTAAAACAGAATAATTACTATGAATTAGATCAAAGTCTGTGTATTTATAAGTGAATGTTGATAAATTTATAAACGGAAACTGCATGTTTTACTTGTTCACTGATGAATATAAATCATCAGTTATAGAAGAAGATGTCCAGAAGGTTGAACTTCAACCATCTAGGATTTTTTGGATGGGAAAAGATCACACAGCTGAAGTTCATCCGTCTAGTGAAGACTGGTGACCACTCCTTCGATTGAAGGAGTGGATGATAAACTATGGGTGAAAGACCCTCTCCTCTCTACCCATAGTATGGTCTAATTATATATATTTGGGTGGAAAACATTCACTTTGAAGGCGAACACTCTACCCATAGTCCTTCATCTTAGCAATCCCATCTTCTCAGCTGCTTGTAAGTAAATTATATCGCAGATTGGTATATCAAGATATTTTTACAGGTCCAATCGTCTATAATTAGTTCAACCAAAAGTGCATCTGAATGTGAGTAGCTAACTCCAACCAAATCTTTAGCTTTGAAAGTTATATCAGTCGATAATAATAGTAGACCTTCACAACTGTGATGTACTCCAACATGGTTGACCTCCTGTATTTTTATTTTTCTTTCACTCAGATCAATTTTTATATTTTTCATAGTTTCCTATTGTACTTATCATATTTACTTGTTTTCAATTCATTTTTGCTTGATGCTTGACGTTCACTTTTCTTTTTTTCCTGTTGATGACGATTGTAATATCATTTGTCTTTAGTTGGAATAAACATGTAATTTCCTGCACAAGATAATAAATATAGTCAGTATATCTAATCTCTGACACAATTTCAAATTATTGTACTTTTAAATACTCAATAAAAGCAAATCAAATAACTATAATATAACTTATGGAGTCTATTAAATCTGGCATAGCTGAAACAACCACTTTAAAAGTTCGGCTTAAATTTTCTATGAGCTTAGAAAGATCTTATAGGTCTTATAAATCCTTTATCAGATAAATATAATATAATATTTTATTCTAAATTGACTATTTAAATAAAATAAATTATTGTAGTGAAATCGAGTGTTTCATATCTAGACCGAGTGTTGTTAACATTTCGCTTTGATATTTATAAAAATTCTATTAGATCTAAAAAGAAGTTAAAATAAAATATCAGATAGGTTTAGTATTTATTTTAATTAAGAATGTTGTAAAATATAATATTCTTATCATAAGGCATTTAAATATAGATTGAATAAGATTCAGACGAAATTAACACGATAACTATAATAAGGATTTAAATAATATTTGTGCATGTCAAAACAAATATGACCTTTACGGAGAAAAACATGCACCAAGTGAAATAAACATCAATTTCTATTAAACCATCGTAGATCAAGCTGCTCGAGTAAACTAAACAAAATAGTCATCAGTACTTGGATGTGAAACGGGGAAATCAGAATTTTATGAAATTACATATAAACTGAGAATTCATCTAGATTTTAAATCTTAAGTCACATATCTATAGTTAGATATAGCTATGCATGTAATATTCTCGAGATCAAATTGTTAAATCAATAGATATTGAAAATTTAGATTGATTTCTCATCATAATTAGCAAAGTTGTTGATCAATTTGATAAATTACATTGTTGCTCAATTATCATCCAAGTAAATCAACATTGAATCATTATATTAAAACATGAAAACATAAGATATCAGATCTGAACTTTGTATAGCTTAAAAACTCAGATTCATCTAAATCCTTATACTAGCTATGAGATTTCGACAAAGCTAGTTTTGAGTTGAATCCATTCTTTCAAAACATGCATAATTATGTAGACTATATATGAAAATACAAAAATGGATGTCGTAACTTACAAACTCTATAAAATCGATAAAATACTTTATCGGAAGTTAACTTAAACAATTATATGTTAAATGATGTTAGAAAATATGATGAACATATTTTTGTGTCTGATTTGTCTCAATTCTTGATATTGATAGTGCTCGACTGTGTACTAATTCTGTTATTTTACTTGTTTGTAGGTATTTTTGGGAAATAAATATTGTTGGGAAAATTGGCTCGGAAATGTGTTAATGGCACCCGAAAAAATTACTAAAGGCACCCCCAAATTGGATAAGGGCACCCAAATGGTTAAAGGCACCATCATATTGGATAGGGGAAATACTTCTTCTTCACGGGATAAAGAAATTTTGGCAGGAAATCAGTTTTTGAACCTGCGTATTTTGCTGAGAAGATTTTGCTCGAGATTTTTTTGGTTTCTTTCATCAGTTTGGATTTGTATCACTTTATTTCGAGTAAACTTGGGTGGTACTTGTTTTGGAAACAAAAAAGGAAGGATAATTCTCCGATGGGAAGGAAACAGGGAAAGTATATTCACGTGATGATATCTTAGGATTTCGGTTGTATGTTAAACTTGTCTGGAGAGTTTGAACTGCTAGTTGATGTGTGAAAGAGATAAAAAAAGAAACTATTCCCGTAATTGATAGCTGCAGACGCGTGAAAATAAAGGGAAAATATTCTGAGATTATTTTTCTTAACTGTGAGAAGATATGGGAATCTACTTGAAATATTTGGAGGTGCTGAGATGTATAAATAGTGAAGGTGGAAGTGATAGAGGCTTATCGAGAGTTTGGGGAAGTTTGGAGATAAGCAGAGCGAGAAATCAAGAGTTGCAGAGAAAATATTTTTCTGGTGCTGAAAGAACATGAAGAACAGATAATAGACGACGGTTTCTTCAACCCAACTGCAACATTTATCTTCAGCTTTGCAACGTTTATTGTCATCTTTGTAACGTTTATCTTCAGTTCTGAAAAACTTGCTTTGTAACAGTGAGTCTGTAACACCTATAAACGTTGCAAACTCGCTGTTTTATAATTTTTTCTCTATTTCATCTTTGTAAGCAATTTTTGAGTCATGAATAAATATTCTGAGATGTTGTTTACCATGGTGGGCTAATTCTCACATAACCAAGGCAATGGAGGAAGCTATTTACGCATGATTGATGGGTAATTCTTTACTTTCTCTAGTTTAATTATATAATTCACTTGATCACTGCTTCTGCAGAGTTTTAAATTGTTTGCATAATTTTCTTAATTATTTGTGATTCAATTTGATACGTTATACTTCGCTAAATCAGTTGATAATCTATGCTTTATGGGTACAATAATATTTGAGAATATGCCTGATTGTTAGTGAATTCAGAAATAAAAGGACTTAAAAGGTGACTAGAATTTTGAAATATTTATAACATCATTCAATCATGTGTAGTTGTGGAATCCAGTGTCTTGGTTAGTTTTGAAATCTTGAAATCAATTTTTCATTTAAGTTTTATTATTTCTAGTTTAATTTTAATTCTTAAGTCTAAAATCAAAATCTTCACAAGTTCTAAAACAAACCTTTTCTTACCACTATCACAAACTCAGCAGTATGATTAAAGCATGAAAATTTATGAAAATCATAATTTTTATAATTTTTCTAGCGCCAATAAAAATACGACTATTTGTTAATCTGGGTTTGTACCTTCACAAAATTCAGATTATGGTTTGAATGTAAATTTCTTGAATAATTGACTAGGTTATGACCTGTGCCGTGCTTTGGAATGTTCTTGATATTGCCGAGTGTGGGTTTATTAACATATTGGACATATTCTTATAAAATCTATAATGCATATTTTCTCCTTCCTAATGCAATCCTTGTGTCATCTATGTTTTCCCGTGTTATTGTGTTTACAGAATTTTTTATGATGACCTAACTATATGCAATGGCTTTCTATATGCAATGGCTTTGTCTATGAAACTGATCTAGTTCTTTCATTATAAGGTTAAATAACCACATATTCCACTTTATTGTTTACAATGCCTTCCAAGGAAATTTAACATTTTTATATCGGAGAGGAACTGAGCATGTCATCATTGGATTTTTTTCATAGAAAAATCCACCTCTCTCTTTTCCTTACGGGGTAAAAAGAGTGAAATGCGCAGAGGATAAAAAGGTTATTCCCTAATGTTATTTGAGTAATGTGAAGCCAATTCGAATGCGATTAATGCCTAAACCACCTCAGATGCCAAATATGTATTTTTTGAATAAAAATGCCACTATCTTTTATTGGAATAAGCTATGGTATACATTTCTTCTTTGATATCTCTTGAATCTTGATGCTCGGCTGAAGTACCATTCGTCCCCTGTTTTCCAACGCATGCAGAAACTCCTGAAATTTAGAGACCCTAATTTTTTTTTGAAAAACAACAATAATGATTACTAACTATTTTTGACAAAACAATACAACATTTGACAAAAACATGAACAGTATGCTCATGATATTGTAAGATAAATTACCATGGATCGAATTTTTACTGTTGTTTTGGTTACAGTTTTACTTCTAATAAAAGTTTTGTATAACATCGAGCATGAAGATTTGAAGTCACGTTTCACTATTTAGTATTTACCGAGGGGTGCTCAAAGTTACCTCTTCGTGTTGAGACAGCCCTAAGCTCATTATTATACCCATATATAGCTTATGAGCCATACCAAATTTAAAGATGCTTATCTGAATTAATGAGTGGGTTACAATTTAGCCTAAGCAATGGAATCTACATTGTTTCAGGGTGGCCGAATAGCTGGAGTTAAAGGAGGCATGCTTGTTTTAGAAGCTTCCAGAGGTTTGTCTCATTCCAAATCCATAAATCATCATTTCATGACGACCCCTACTTATGTTTTTTTTTTTCCATCCTTGGTATATATATTGCCGGTGTCTTCCAGATATACTCATACTAAATGTTGAAGTTTTAAAATTTTAGCTTATCTCTTGCTCCTGTTTGGTTTTCAGTATGTTATTGCACAAATTTTTATAACCCATTGTTGTTACTGATACATCTTGCGCCTTCATCAATTGCGCTTTGAGTAGTTTTCTTGTTCATCAACATAGAAACAACTCCACTGTAAAATGGTGAGCAGTAAGTGTTGCCCAAATTTTATTTTTGTTCACATCAGCTGTTTATGTATCGTATGCACTTGTAAATTCTTTTCGGAGTAAAGATTTTTTTCATATTTTATTTTCCGCAAAAATATTTTTCGGCAGTGAAAGATGTCTTCTAAAAACATAATAATATATGTTGATTAATATTTAAAATAGTTTTTACATTAATTCTAACAAATCACTTTAAAACTTAAAGTGGTTCAGGGTAAGAACATCGTCAAGTCCTTTCTTAATGAAATAATGTGCGAAATCTTTCATAGTGATCTCTTTGTAAATAGGCGGGTTGTCTTCAGATAATATCTCCTTAATAGGACCATAAACCCTTTTTTTATCATTAAAATTTCCTCTGAGAAAACATGCCGCCAGCTAGTACTTGTTTTGCGATTAGCTAGTACTCGGTGCTCAGCGCTTTTAAACTTCTCATTACTGATAAGCTGCTTGAAATGCAAAAACAAAATAAAATAGAATGTGTTAGGTATTTAGGCAATTATGGAGCGACAAAGTGAGTGTGAAGGAGTATTACCCGAAGAAGATCAACCAATGTTTACCAGTAAAGCTCCAAAAATGGGCTTGGCAGTAAACCAACGATTCTGATGAAAAAATTGTAGTCTACCAATATGATCTTGTAGAAGAACAACAAAGAAACATGGGTCGGAATGTTTACTCACACCTAAAGTTAGTTCTGGTCCAGGACACGTTGGATAATAATGACCAGTAAGTGCCAAGCATTCAGCACAATTCATCATTTTAAGGTGGTCTTGTTTTAATCCTAAAGCCTCTAATAGTAACTCACTAAGAGTATCTACCAACTTCATCATGTGTTTCCAGTACTTGACTATTATATCTCTGAAATAAAGAGATCGGAAAAATAACCCAAATCAGGTTGTCAAAGAAGAAAAGAAATATTATATAGATCGATTTAAATAATAATAATAAATAATAATAATAAACCATGAACACATAACGCACCTTCAGCCTAGTCCAAGATCTATCGATAAGGTCCAACTATAGCAGGTGTAATACTCCTCGTGAAGGATGGCCAAGAACAAATCGAAGGAGCAAGGGCCTTCACAAGCAGAGTAGCAACTATAGGTGATGGCCGGTCTCTATGGCTGATCGAGGCAATGAAATGGCAACAACATAGAAAGATGAGGACTTACAATCCATGTTGAAGTGGAGAACAAAAAGCTGGGACAAAAATGGCTTTCAAAGTAGAAGAACCCAGAGAAGCAATCAAACTCAGCTCTTTATGAATCAGTTGATTTATTTTGTTATTACTGGTGATTTCTCGAGGGCTTCGTCAGCTGATCTTTGGAGCGATGAGTGTGTGGGTTCTGCTTGGGGATCTTTTAAGGTATTATGCCCTCATTCTCATCCCCTTCTTCCTCTTTTAGCTGATCTTTGGAGCGATGAGTGTGTGGGTTTTGCTTGGGATCTTTCTTGATACCCTGTTCCATTGTCCCTACAAAAATCTAGATGGGTGCACCAATGGGGTGGGGTGCAGAGAGCTAAGTATAACAGGGTTCTACAAACATTTGTAGGATAAGCATTTACCAACCATGGAAGCTATGGGGGTATGCAGGGAGAGGATCAGAATGGACATTTCTGTGTACTGTGCTTGAGAGTCAGTTCTTTCCCAGCTGCAGATGTGGTTGTGTTCAGATTACATGCGCATTTATTTTTGGAAAAGGCCTTGTAGGCAGCACAAAGACATCATTGTCAGTCCTTACAGTGGCTCTTCAAGAGACTACTTTGTGCATGGCATTATCAAACCCAACCCCCCCTCCCCCCCAGCTCTGTGCCCTTGGTTCAGTGGATTCTGTGCCTCTGATGCATCAGATGTGGACTTGCTCCATAGGGTTTACCAACAGAAGATTCCCACAGTAGCTAGCATACCCCCTCAGTGTAGGCTCCAGTTTTCCAGAGCTCTTAAAGCATCTTTGGACATGATCTTAGCCAACCCATTGGAGCTACCAGCCTGGTTACATTTGCTTTTGATGCCAATTTGCACTTTAAATCTGTACACACCTAAGTGCTCCATGGAGGAGAGATCAGGGACCAGGAAAAAGTTGCAGACTGCTAGTATTAACCAAGACTTGCTCAAATGGAATGAAACTAATGTGTGTCTTAGCTTGGTGCACACCCTTTTGGAGATGCCTAAACAGCCTCAAAGGAGTCAGCACATCAACAAGGGTAATGAGTGCTCTAACCTGGCATCCTGCAGAAATAAATTGAGTTATGGCCAATACACAACTGCAATTAAGGTTCTTGCTTCAAGTGGCATTGCACCTTGCTCTCCAGCCACTCTCTCTGAGTTGAGCCACAAACACCCAGATGCTCCTCTTCCTTGCATTCCTGAAGACCCTGTCAGTACCGAGGCACTTAGTGTGGACAAGGCATCAGTCTTGAGTGCAATAAAAGGGTTCCCCAAAGGTACATCTTATGGCAGAGATGGGATAAGAGAACATCATCTCCTGGATGCGCTTAGTGGTCCTGCTGCTGCAGTTGCAGATGACCTTCTTTCATCCATGACAGGAGTAGTCAACTTGTGGCTTGCTGGCAGATGTTCTGCTGTGCTGGGTGCCTACATTTCCAGTGAACCTATGACCCCTCTACTCAAACCTGGTGGGGGCATCATGCCAATAGCAGTGGGTACCATTTGGAGAAGGCTCTGCTCCAAACTTGCAACTTCAGGGGTCAGCAAGGATATGGCCACATACTTGGGGAACTACCAATTTAGAGTGAAAGTCCAATGTGGTGGGGAGGGTATCCTACATTCAGCAAATAGGCTGCTGGAGATGGAAGGTAAATCCTCAACTAAGTGTATGCTCTTGATTGACTTCAACAATGCATTTAATCTGGTGGACAGATCAGCCATAATTGAGGAAGTTAGGTGCAGATGTCCTTATATCTCTAGGTGGGTGGAGTTATGTTATGCAAAGTCTGCCAAGCTTTACTATAATGAAAATGTCCTCATGTCTGCTCAGGGAGTTCAACATGGTGACCCATTGGGACCTTTAATTTTTTCCCTGACTTTACACCCCCTAATACTCAGAATTGCTTCAGAGTGCACTTTGGATATGCATGCCTGGTATCTGGATGATGGGACCAATGTAGGTGACAACTTGGAGGTGGTTAAAGCTCTGCACATTATTCAAGTTGAGGGAAGCAGTAGAGGTTTATCCCTCAACATTAACAAGACAGAGCTATTTTGGCCCAACACAGAACCCAAGAGCTTACAAATTGGTGTTTTCCCAATAAACATCAGCAGGCCAGCCAAGGGAGTGAAGCTGCTAGGTGGTCCTGTCAGCTTGGATGCTAGCTTCTGTAGTGATTTGGTTCAGCACAGAGTGAAGAAGACCCTTCATCTAATGGAGTCCTTGAAGCTCCTGCAGGACCCTCAAAGTGAATTGCTCCTCCTTATAAATTGTACAAGGGTGTCTCGCTTGTACTTCACCTTGAGGACCACTTGCCCTTCAGTTTTACACCAGACTGCTGAGCAATATGACCTGCACCTAAGCCAGTTCCTTAGGCATCTGGTCACTGGTGATGGAGCTGGCTTTGGCCCCTAACAGATGTGCATAGCTACATCTCGCATAAAGGATGGGGGCCTGAGAGTGTACACCATGATGGATTCCAGCAGGTACTGTTATCTAGCTTCTTGCATACAGAAAACTCAGGTGCATAACTCCATCCTCAAGGTGCTTAGGGACACAGACCTTCACCAGAGATTCCAGCAAGCTCTGACTAGCTTCTGTCAGGTTTGTGGCTTGGCCCCTTCTTCCTTCAGTATTAAAGCAACTGCCCCACGTCCCACTCATTCCCTGGCAGTGTTGTACTTTGATATGGTGAAGAAGAATATCCCCAGCTGCTACCAATAGATTACAAGAGACTGCATCTTGTGGCAGTGTAACAGAATGTCCCATGCCCAAGACTACCTCAAGGCCATCCCCATCACTGGGCTACACCAAGTTGTTGGGCCTCGCCAGTTTAGGGCCATTCTCAGCTATATGTTGGGTATACCCATTTTTGTTGCGGACAAATCTTGTTCCTTTTGTGGTAGGGTAATGGACGCTTATGGTGATCATTCCCTACATTGTGCTAGCAAGGTGGGCCTCAAATTCAGGCATGACCTTGTTAGGGATGTAGTTGCTGACATGTGTTTTAAAGCCGATGTCTCTGCCCGAAAGGAAGTTAAGCTGGGCTTTTTAGTCGACAACACAAACTCACCGAGGCCCGCTGATATACTTGTTTATAACTAGGAGGAAGGCCGAGATGTGTGCTTTGACGTTACATGGGTGTCCCTTTTTGTCGGCAGCGAGAGAGTCGCTTTTACACCCAGGACTGCCATCTCCAATGTCGTTACCCGCAAGCGAAACAAATATTTGGTCAAATGCAGTGACCATGGATACGGCTTAGGCGTGTTCGCTTTTACGACCCTAGGCGAGATGGGAGAGGATACGGTGGTCTTTATGACAAGGCTGCAGAATTGCATGGCTAATCACGATTACAACTAAAAAATTGGCAATTCTCTTTTCTTTAGACTAGGCATTTCTATTCAAAAAGGTGTAGGTGCTCAACTAGTGGCTAGGCTACCTACCAACTCAATGTAATTGCCTTTCTCCCTTTAATGAAAGTTATTTTATAATAATAATAATAATAATAATAATAATAATAATAATAATAATAATAATAATATAGCATATTACCTACAAGGGTCTGGCAATTCTTGCCGAGCATATTGATTTCTCCTCTTTAGACAATCTCCCAGAGACTATACTCTCTTCAAAATTTGTTGGAAAAAAATCATCATCACTATCTTTCCTCTTTACAACTCTATGGACCAGGTTGAACAGATGCACCCCGTTGGACTATTCTTAGTATTCGTGGTACCAGTAGTTTTGGCTACAATGAACTTGATGTGGTTTGGCAAGATCCTCAAGGGATTGAAGAAGATGTTATTGAAGATAACCACAAAATGTAATCTTTATATTTGCATGACTATCATCCACATGGGTTAGTGATAGGTGTCTAAAACACCTTAATTAGTATCAATTGTTTATCCACAGGGGTTAGTGATCTACTTACGTTCCCCCTCTACCTTTCCCTGACAGGTTTGCTAATAATTCTAAGAAGGTGGAACAAGAAAAGGAGATTTTATACATCTTCAAGAAGATTAGTGTGAACATTCCACTAATAGATACAATTAGGAAAATTCCTAAGTATGCTAGGGTCTTGAAAGATTTATGTACCAAGAAGGAACGGTTAACCGGTGATGAGGTTATGAGTGTGGGAGAGAACGCTTCGGCGGTCTTGTAAAAGAAACTCCTACCCAAATACAGGGATCCCGGTAGTTTCAGTATTCCCGTTGAGATTGGTAAAAAAAGGTTTGGAAGAGCTATGCTTGATTTAGGAGCATCCGTTAATGTTATGCCGACATATATTTGTGAAATTTTAAATTTGGGTCCGTTGAAAAAACTAACATTGTTCTTGAACTTGCAGATCGTACTATGTCTACCCTAACCCCTAGGGGTATTATTGAGGATGTCCTTGTGCGGGTGAATCAGTTAGTTTTCCAGCTTATTTTTGTCTTCTAGAGATGGATAGTGGTTCGAATGCATCCATACCCTTGTTACTTGGGAGACCTTTCATGAAAATGGATAAAACCTTTATTGATGTGAACGAAGGAACACTCACGATGAAGTTTGATGACGAGATAATTCATTTCAACATCTTTGAAGTCATGCGATATCCAAGTGATATTCATTCTGGTTTCCACAATATGTTGGACGCTGGCTAAGGAGTAGAGGCGAACAAGTAGAGAGTCGGGCTGAGACTTTAAACCAAGCTCTGCATGGGAGGCAACCCATTGGTTTAGTATTTCTTGTTATTTTTCTAAAATTTCATATCATTATAGGATTCTCACCTTGATTTTACATTGGATGAGTCAGTTTACATTGGGCACAATGTAAAGTTTAAGTGTGGGGGAGTGTTAAGCGTATAAATTTTTTAAGTATTCACTTTTAGGTAGGAAATTTTCAACTTTTTTGTAACTATTTGCATGAAACCTCGAACTTTTAGATATTTTAGAGTCACTTATTATACTTATAGCTACTTTTACATATAGAGTTCTTACCAAAATAACTGAACTTATAAGTATTAGAGAACTGTATTCGGGTTTCTTAGTTGTTGAGAGGCTAGAGCTGACAAAAAGGGACTTAATATGCCGATGGAAAATTAGGTGCAGAAAGAATACAATATTAGAGAGATTCAATACCTATTGTTACATCAAGCGAGGCACCAGACCTTTAGTTCTTTGTAGTTGTCTAAAAAATTATCCTTTACAATGTGTGTCATCTTACGCTAATTCCGGGTAGAATGAGGAGCTACCCAACTTCGCACTAATTTCAACACTACTTTTTAATCTCTTGGGTGCTAATTTCTATCAATCATGAGGGTGACATTGGAATTGCGAAAAAACTTTACCTTGTAGTTTGATTTGCAGTTGGCACCACTCTATTCTCTCTCTCTCGACAACAAAAGGTCCATAGAAACACCATCATCATCAACAAGCGGAACATTCCAAATTTGAAGAAAGTTGAAGACGTTCAAGGTTTAAAAGCAACGGTACAAGAAAGAGATAATTTCATATTTAAGTAAAGCAACAATACAAGAAGCAGAAATTTTATATCCTAGTTGAAGAACTTATGTACAAGAGCGAAGAATATAAAAAGATTAGACTAATTGAAGTGTATGATACCGAGACAACACAAGTTGTGAAGAATCAAGTGGTAAAGTCCTTTTCCACGACCATATTAGTTTATCATATATTTTATTTTTATTTTTCAGTTTGTATTTCATATTTTATTGTCTCAAAAAAAAAGAGAAAAAATAATAAAAAAGATCAGAAAAAAAAGAGAAAAAATATTTATTGTTATTGTTTTAGTGTATATTTCTTTTTGTATTTATTTGTTAAGGACATGAGAAAGAAGAAATCTATTAAGAAATTTCAAGCAACAAGAGTTTGAGAAGAAAAGAGTTAGAAACCATCGAAGTTTTATGAAGTTCAAGAGTTCATCATCTACAGTTGAAGACGAAGACATTTCTATGGGACTCTGTGAGAGTGGTGCTGATTGTAGATTGTATGAGAAGGTGAGTGAGCATTCCCATCCTCGAATGGTGGTTGATTTCCTTTTGTAGAGATCATCAGAAAACAAGTATTTTTCTTCCCACGTTTCTATGGGATATTCAGCTATAATTCGCAAGGTTTTCCCTTCCCACCGTCAACGTGTGCATGGTTTCTATCTTAATTCCTACTTGCACACATGAGAACCATAAAGTGCTTCTTTTGAGTATCAATATCATAAAACCCTATTAGCGAGGCAGAAATATTCAATCGCTCTCGAACCTAAATTTTTCATATGGTGGTTTTCTCCTAACTCAAGAGTTAAGCATGAGAATAATGTTCTTTGATGCATCTAACTTCTTATTATTAGTGTGCAGAAACTTTATGTCCTTTTAGATTTTTGGATGCATGTGCTTTGGAGTATTTTAAAGTTGGAGTAGCTTTTGTGGGTAAATCTCTAGTAAACCCTCACGAGACTATAACTCGTCCACTAGGGACACCTAGGGATTTAAAGACTTGTTACACATGCTAAGTGTAACAGTAACCTCAACGAAACAAAATTATTGTATTTTATCTTAGCATTAGTTTAGTTTAGTTTGCTCAAGGACTAACAAAGTCTAAGTGTGGGGGAATTTGATAGGCGTCTAAAACACCTTAATTAGTATCAATTAGTTATGCTTTCTTTGCTATTTTCTCTTGTTTTTTGCGTGTATTATGCTTGTTTTCTATTTTTTAGGTACTTTAGAGTCATTTGAAACAAAAGAAAAAGAAAAAATCATTAAAAAGGGGAAAAACTATCGTCTCACATATAATTGCTATTTACACCCAAGTGAGGGGTGTCTTAATCTGTTTTTAGGGTATAATCAAGTGGAAAGTCATTTTCCCTCTCTTTTCTCTCTAGTTCTTTAGGTCACTCCTTCACCACTACAACACCGACAGACTAGATGGGTTTTGGTAGGTTACGACCAAGAACAACCAAGAAGAAATTGATGTTGTTGCTGTTACTCGTGAGAAGGAAAGTGTATAAATTTGTGTTGTTGCTGGAAGAGATTGATGGTGAAGAAGCGATAATGAAGTCTGTGAGCCAAAAGGTTTGAATTCAAGATAGAGAAATTGAGATGGAGGTGGTGGTTCCAGTTCAGGGTTTCATGACAAGAAATTAGAGAGATAGGGAAGACAATGAAGATTGCTTAAATGGATTTATGATTTGGGGTTTTCTGTTGCAAGAAATGGAACAAGGGTTTTAGCAATTTATGTTGAAGCCAAGAAGTTGGAGAAGCAACAGTGAGTTCACGAATTGGTTTGGGTGTTGGCATTTGAACAAGTAAACATGGATTCAGATTTGAGAAATCAGATGAGTTGGTAAATCTATTGATGTTGTTGATTGAGTCTGAGGAAAGGAATAAGAAGAAGTTGCTAGTTGATGATGTGAAATTCAATTCGAGACTATGGGTTATGATGTTGAGTTCTTGGCATAGAAGAGTAGTGTCTCCAGGGTTTGATGGTTGCAACTTAACCAGGATTTGCTATTGTTGGTGTTGAAATGAAGAATGGGTCTAGTCGGAGTTGAAGTTGTTGTTGTTACTATTGAGAAGAAGGAACTATGGGTTTGTTGGAGGTTGCAACTGCAGTTTAAATTGAAGCTGGTAGTAGTGGTGCTATGTGGTGCTGTTATTGTTGAGATTGAGGAAGTTTGATGCTGAATGGGTTTAGTGAGCTAGTAACAAATCTGCTGACAAGGCTTGAGTCTCTATGCAGGAACGAATGACGTGATTGTGAATGTATGGCATTGCATACAAGAAATTGGTGATGCAGGTGATGGATTTAGTGGTATTGCAGCTGCAATTAGGCATGAATTGAGATGTTACAGGATAGGTTACAGTTGTTGCAGTGAGCTGGTAGAAGCAATTGAAAAAAAAAGTGATTTAAATGAATGTTAGGTTGCAGGGAAGAACTAAAGGTAATGGCCTGAAAATGGCCGGAAACCACCCAGAACAGACGAGACTCTGCTGGATTTTCAGTTCAGCGAGTCAACTCACTGAGTCCGATTCGGCTCACTTGACTAAGACCTACTCAGACCGAATCAGACCAGCTGACTTAACTAACTCAATTTGACCTTGACCATCAGTTGACTGTTAGGTTTAACGTCTGACTGTTAGTTGACTGCGATGGCCGGTGACAGTTTTCCAGTCACCTGAGACACTATTCCGATGACTTTTCCAGACACTTTTCTGGACCTCCGGTGACCTATTTCGGGCAATTTTTTTAGGAGTTTTATTATTATTCATGGGATTAATGGGATAGCAGATGGATATATTGGACTTAGATTATGACTTGGAGAGGAAGAGTATGACCTAATTTTGGAAACTAAAAGAGCTATAAATGGGAGATTCCTCTACAACTTCTATGCACTTTTACAACTGATTTTTGGGAGCAAGGAGCAAAGGATATTATTCTCTTCCACGCATCTAGGGTTTGCTTTGTTTCTCATCTTCTTTAACTCAATTAAATTTTGTGAACTCTATAGCTATGAGTAGCTAAATACATATTATTGGTTAAGGATTAAAATTGATTTCTCAAACATGGTATTTGATTAATACATTAGTTTTATCCCAATATTCGTTTAGATTCATTGTTTATAAATGTTGCATGATTCGAACACTTTGTTGGTTGAGTCCAGAATCAATTTGACTTGTTTTCATCTCTAAAGCAGAATTAGGGTTTTCAATAGGGAAAAGTTGACGAATCCTGATTTTAAGTAGTATAAGTGTGGTTGTTGCTTGTAGTGATACATCCTAACAAACAAATATGAATCATATCCTTTGTTAAATTGAATTAGTGCGTTTTCCACGTTCAATTGTATTGATTAACCTTATTTCACAAAACATAATGCTCATGGGGAATTAAACTTGATTAGTGCTTTTTACACGTTGGGTTGTTCTCTAGGTAGAATTCATATTCGCATCTTTTTAATGTGTTTGTGATGATTTTCGGAAATAAACGGGATACTCTTGCGATCAAGGTATTCTAGGATTTTTGACAGTGAGAGATTAAATACAAATTCTAATTATTGAGAAAAAAATACATGTTTGTGAATGATACTCCCTTAACCAATATCTTCATCATCTTGATTACTTTCAACTATTTACTTTACTTCCATTTTAGCTTTGATTACTTTCATAAATTCATAAAAATCCCCTCTTGTTACTTAAAAAACTAAAATCGAATAAAAACAATAGCCTCCCGTGGAACGAATCCTTCTTACTATTGTACTTAATCCATATTTTGTTAAAGTGAGAAAGTGAATATAATTTTAACATGCTACGACACACATCAAATTTTGGCATCGCTGTCGGGGAGGCAGTGGATTGTTATTTTTCTTTTGATTTCTTATTTCAGTTTTTAACTTAGGTTTCTAGAATCTGTTTTCAGGTACTATTTCTTTGGTGAATGCTTAAAGAGGGTAGACCAAGTACCATTGGTCTTCGATCAGGCACTTTATTAAAAAAGTTTGTTCGTGCGGTGAACATTCCTCTTCCTCGTTCATCGACAAGTGAATTCGCAGATTCAGACGTAGAGGAAGAACAAGAAGCAATAGGTGACCGTACACTCAAAGATTTAGCTTCTCACAAGCTAGATACACAACAATGGTGTATTCAAACTACATCAACCTTCGAGATCAATCCAGGGTTATTCCGTGAGCTTCCCAAGTTTCATGAATGACTAATGAGGATCCAAATAAGCATCTTATGGATTTTCATACCATAGTCATGGCCATGCTACTTGCTGAAGATGACTCAGATGGAGTCATGCTACGAGCTTTTCCTTTCTCGTTTGTAGACACTGCCAAAGAATGATTGTACTATTTACCTCCTAGTAGTGTCACAACGTGGAACTGTATGAAGAACCTATTCTTATAAAGATACTTCCATGCATCAAAGGCAACGCAGATTCGCAAAGAGATTTGTAGCATCAAGCAAATGGCAGAGACATTGTATCAGTGTTGGGAACCTTACAAGAGATTGGAAGTCACCTGACATCGCCAATTCAGCGACTTAATGATAATCCAATACTTCTATGAAGGTCTTCAACCGAGTGATAAAAACCTCCTTGACGCTGCAGGTGGTGGTGCTTTAGAACTTTGTCGAGTGAAATAATAACCTTTATTTTTGCTTGGAAACCTCACAAAATTTGAGCTTTATTACAACTTGCAGGTGCATGAGCATCATGCACTGGATTTAACTCTTGGACTTCAGGCACTTCAGTAAGCATTCCGTACACTTCAACACAAAAAAAATCTTCCAATGCATTGTTTACATATAAAACACCCAAGATCAAATTTGTAAACAGATGAGTTTCAAGCTTCTATAAAAGCACGTTTCCAAATACTATTATCAGTTTAACAACAACAAAGATTAAGAAAAAACTACGACAAACCCAATTGGATCTATCATTCATTACATCTTCCAAAACAATCCAAAAATTGGTTTAATGGTTGTCAACTTACGTTGTTATAGTATGAATCAAGTCACAACACAAAGAAAAATAAAATAATGATCATAGATTTTATCAAGTTACCCGGATAACAACATCAATAGTAGATGAAAAATCAGCAGTTGGGCTAAGTATGGAGCTAGCAGTTGCTTGTTGAGAAATCGATGTACCGATCATCACAATGATTCTAATCGAAACAACAATTGCAACAAATATTGATGCAAGATTTTTTTACCGCTACGTCTCCCAAATGATGAATAGATCACTAAAGTTATACCCAATAGTATAACAATCATATTCCTAATCTCTGATCTGAAACCAAAAAGGGTTAAAAAGAGAAATGATTCAGGAATTGTAATTGGAGTAATTGATTATTCTCTTGATCAGAACATTTTTTAAGGTTTTTATCAGGAATTGTAATTGGGATAATGGATTATTCTTTTTATTGGAGCGTTTCTGTTGCTTGCAATTGATAAGGAGATGTTATGAATGGGCTTTTTTTGGGTATAACAGAAGAACAATTGGTCTATGAGTGATATTTTTACATTGAGATCCATTTACACATTGAATGAATATAAAAGAGAGCAATCGGAAATGCTTGAAGTAATGAAGTAAGTAACCGAAAAAGAGTAAGAGGCGGAAAGAGTTTAATGGAGCCACAAAGTATGCTGGCAAATGGAATCTAAAACATTGGATAAAGGCGTAATAGGTGGGTGGATTCTCAACCACGATTTATCTTTTGCACTTTCAGAGGAATAAGAACCGTCGTGTAGAAGGTCCATTCAGAGCCATTGGATTGGGAAAACACCGTTTTTTTTTTGTAAGATAAATTGATATTGTATTTGATTTAGAATATGGAACTTTGAATTATGGCTAGTGATACGTTAATTGAGAAGAATGAAAAGAGTAAATCAAAAGAAACAATTAAGAGATTAAAGAATTTGAAGATTAATTTTATTGTTGAGAATTTATCATGTTTACAAAATGAGTCTTGCTATTTATATATACAAGAGATAATTCACATGTTTATTATGTGATCAATGGGGACCATTTATATTTCATGTATCTAATGGGACCTGATAGATCACTTTATATTTTCCTCCTTTTCTTGGAGACGTCTGATCTTTACTCTTGCATATTTCAGCTTCTTCAGGTGCTCATCTTATCAGCTGCAAATAACTTCTCTACTTCAAGCTCCGAAATCCATGTCCCTAATATCCAAACAAATGTTTAACTTCTCAGCTTTCCATCTTGACGATCCTGATATTTGTTATTATGTTCATATAATTCGAGTTGTTATCTCGTGACTTTAGCTGTTGTTGTCAGGTGATTCAGGTGATAATCGGTCTTGTCTCTAGGTTTTTTTTAGCTTTCAGCTACCGATACTAATGGTTACCAGTTATAGATAGATGCGATATTTTGTCATCTAAAAATAAATCACGCACAAGAATTTTCTAATTCTTCTGAAATACCAAACCAACTCAATCATACTTCCAGGTGCATTACAAGAATCACCTATTGATAATAACATTGTTGTCTTTTATACACTTCTCACATCATCATAACACTCCGAAAGAAAACGATTGCCTGTTTAAAGAAGCCATAGACCAGTACAACTGTCCATAAAGTATTTTTGAGGTGATTTAGGATTCTTCTTAATATGAATTCATTCCAAATGAACATTGTTTCATACATGACCTTCCTTGTCTCTCGATCACATAATTTTTTGAAGACTACGCATAATATTGTATGAATAGATAAAATATAAATTCTACGTAAGATCCAACGTGGAAAAGAGCTTCTTGTATCTGCGCCATTAAAAAGAAACACAAACATAGAACTAATGAATACAATACCTGGATATTTTTTTTGACTAAAAAAAAACGATTCATTAATTGAAGAGAGGGCTACATAGGTCTTTGGCTAGTTGGGTAAAAAAAGGGGAGGTATCCCTCCAGATTTTCCCTGACCCTTCTAGCCGGGCGCTGTTTGCCATAATGTTTGCTACCATGTTTTCGTCTCTACCAACGAAAGTTAAGTTACAGAAACTAATTAAATTTAACAATTTTTTACAATCTTCTACTAAAGTGTGACAGGACCAAGGGATCGAAGTAGTAGTGCCGTTGACGTCATCTATGAGTGTCTTAGCATCTCCTCGAAACAAAATATGGTTCCAGCCTTTCTCTTTTGCCCAGCATATAGTTTCTCTCAAAGCCATGGTTTCCGCCTGGTGACTAGATCCAACCCTAGCCACTCCCGACCGACCTTCTATGAAAGAGCCCTTTGGAGTGCGGGCTACTGCTCCATATCCTGCTACATAGTTATTTTTTGAATAAGATCCATCAAAATTTATAATAACATAATCAACATTTGTAGAGACCCATGTGGACACGAGTCTTTTTTCAGAAATGATGGCCTTCTGAAGATTTTTCCACGAGTCTTTTTTCAGAAATGAATACAATACCTGGATAAATGAAACATAAAACACAATACATAGAACATACAATATCATAGTTAATTAGAACAAAAATATAGCTAGTAGATGGTAATTCGTAACATGAGAAAGAAAACAATTGTATGAACACTTATGATACGTTATTTCATTCAATTTTTTTCATATTAACCTTGCAAGACTGCACTTTAATATTACAACCCAACGAGGACGAATGAAATGCTAAACGTAATTGAGCCCAGGCATAAAAAAGTGACAAACATTTTAGTCACAGGAACATCAACAGATTGAAGCATATGCATAATCCTTAAGTCCTCCAATGCATCAATATCCTTTATTCACTGTTATCATAACATAACACCATATTTCAATCAATTTAAAAAACACCCAACACTTAAAACACAAAATGTAATAACTAGATCAATTACGTAAACGAAGTTGGTTTAGGAATGTCAATCACAACAACATCTAAAAGTAGAAACCTAACTCTAGTGTTGTTGATATTTACCTAATTCAATATTTTTCGAAAGATATTCATAAACACCAACATCTTAGAAATCTCTAAGAACACTTCAAACAAGCAGTCAAAAAAGGGACATCCAAATTTAGAAAAAATATCACCAGTTAACATGACAGGATGTCAGAAGTCACAAACCGGTATCAAACTGAAAAACTGTTACAATTAAATTTGTTTGATCCCTCTTACCTTAAATAAATGAAAAGAATAACCTTGCATCAGTTTTAACTTTCGAGAAGTTTACACGGTCATTCTAGATATTCTCTTTTATTGATCAAACTAATAAGAAAAATCAATTATAAAATATAGGATAACTCTCAACATTATAAACCTAAGAGACAACAAGAATTTTCAATGTTGGCACATTATAATGAAATAAAAGTTGGACAATGTCCATTTTTCGAATCTCATTTTATAGCAATACTTGGAAAAATAAAATAAAAAAATAAATACAATAATAAAACCAACATATGGAGCAAACAATGACAAAAAAATTCAAAGTGACAACTAAGTATGAATTGTTGAGTTCATAAATGTAGATTCAAAGTAACTTAATTCCCAAAAGTAACTGATTTTCCATTCAAACTAACCAAGTTCGGATGATTTCCAACATCAAAAGTAACTAAGTTATGATGTTCCAATGGGGTTTTCTTTTCTTTCGAGCAATCAGAATGTACACATAATATATACAAACAGTTTCAAAACTTAGTATCAAAACAAGCTTCACATCAGCACTAAGTTCACATAACAAGCAAGAACTATAACATTAGAAAATTGTTCCACAAATGTAGTTTCACATGTAACTTAAGTGACACAAACTTATGAAATCACCCACAACATGGTCACTCATGTACATCACTAGGATAACACAATAAAAAATGATCGTGTTACTAAACTGCGACTGCATATAATGTACGAAAACTATATGAAAACCAGACTAAGTATTTCAAACATGTTGAAATTTTATTTTCTTTATAAGATCCACTAAACATTACTAATCAACTATACAGCTAGCCAACATAAGTGACATCGTGCTCGGACATCATAAATGACTGACCTCCCAAACACGAGACTGTTAGATTTGTTCCTTCGGGATATTACCAACTTTGGCATATAAGTATTGACAAATTTCCAGATTTAACATAACAACGGTTGTTGAGTTAAACTGAACTGCGCTCTAACACCACCATATAAGAATCATCTGATATCTGATATTATAGTAAAGAAAACACAGTTGATAAATTGTGTTAAATTAAAATAAAGTGTGTTTAATATAGCGAACCAAGTAGAAAGTTTTGTTAATTCCTTTAGCATATTAAGAAATATATACTTGTCCACATAAATACATTAAAGTTTCTATGCTAAATATATGTAATTCAAATTAAAATTTTATTTTGTCGAAGTAAATATCTGTAAAGGAATAACCTTTATATGACTTTTTTTTCTTGTGATCCCCAAGCTATTCTTATTAAGAGGTTATATTTCCGTCACTGGCCAACATGGCACAATGTTGGCTCATGTATAGTGCCTATAAAGGGGTTGGCTGAGGTTATCGCACATTCTTTGGCTTAGCTGAAGACATTTTTGATATTGAAGATATGTTATAAGATGGTGTTTGGATACCATTT
Source organism: Papaver californicum (assembly GCA_023531435.1). Classification (NCBI taxonomy): domain Eukaryota; kingdom Viridiplantae; phylum Streptophyta; class Magnoliopsida; order Ranunculales; family Papaveraceae; genus Papaver; species Papaver californicum. Next base: position 286,158 of record JAJJMC010016780.1, read on the forward strand.
AAGAAATAACTTTCCGATAAAATGCCAAGAGTTAGCACGAGAACTTAATTTTGAAAACGAAAAAAATATGTTTTTTACGAAGCAAAAGAACTTTACTTTTTAACTATTTGACATATGCTTCTAAATCTAATTGCCAAACACCAAATTCAAATTTTTGCCCAATCATTTTATTGGCGCAATAAAATACAAATATTTTACAGTCATATCTTATTCTCATTCAAAGGGTATGAAAGTTAGAAATTTTATTTTAATTTTATTTTCTCAACACTTTTGCAACCTCTATGATTTCCACTTCTTATTGCCTAATTTATTGTTAAATTCTATTTTTTTTTTTACTTTAGTCTAATTTATTGTAACAATATTTTGATTTAAACCTACAAAATCATAAATCTAACGTTATGTATATATATACCAGGAACGAGTATGCATTATCTTTTGTTGTTGTATAGAACCAACTTTTTTAAAAAAAATTGTGTTAGAGTATACTGTTGTAATTTTCTCTATTAATGTACAGTGATATATTTCGTGTATACAGTACTTGAGATGACATGATAAATCCCTCATGTCTACATCTACAGGTGGAGTCAAGGTGATGTTCAGAGTGTTTTCCTAACGTGGATAACTATTGTACAGTCGAAAGTTGTAGCTATTTGTTTAATATACAAAGCACAATACGGTTCTCGGTGAGAGAAACCCCCAAACATCCTTATTTCTCAAGCATATAGCCATTTGGGAGTTCATTTCACTGCGTTGGAATCTTTAAAATGAAAACATACATGAAATTTATTTAAAAAGATCTGTTTAATCACAATAAACCTTCTACTTTAATTAAAAAGTTTATATGTCTCCATTATTAACTTATCAATGCTCTTCATTATTAACTTATTAATGCTGGAGCTGGCACGTATTTAAGACCCAAGGTCCTGGATAAGAAAAAAGAAAACAATTTAGTTATGAAATTATGAGTAACAAATGTAAGTATAAGTGAAACATATGAGACAATTTGGATGATACAAATATAATTCACACACATACTTGGTATTAGTACCTATGAGCAAAGTCGTGGAATGGTAAGGTTTGTCTACATGAGGTAAGTTGACTTGGCATGTGCTTTCATTTCAGTGTCATCTCTGGCTTTTCCACGTAGTTTTATGTCTCTACCTAAACCAAACATCTATTTAGTGGTGTGTTGACATCCATAAACTTGTTGCTGACATTATTCCTTGAACATAAGAATCCATATTTTTTAGGTATCTTGCTGGCATGCAACTTTGTAGCTTAAACTGGTGACTAAGGTTTCAATGTCATTGCAAAAAAGCTTCTGCTATATGGGCATACTAAAGAATAATGAGATTACCCTAGAATTCATCGAAATCCACACTCATGCAATGGAGGTCACTTCTTCTGTTACAGAATGAAAAAATGAAGACAGAAAAAAGCCAATACTAGTAAAGATAACACAGGTTTACAGTAGCTTTCAATTGCTTTTAAGAGGGGATAATAATATGACTGCAGATACCCAATCATACTTACTAAACTGAAGTGTTGCTACAATCTAGATGTTATCAAGCATGGAGTTAAAAGCTTCCAAAAAGCATATTCAGTAGTTACAACTAACATCTATCACTTACAAACTGCATATTCATTATTACTTGGGGTGAACATATGTATTCCATTATTATTAGTTATTTAGAAATTTTAGTTTACAAATGTATACCTCAAGCCCTCAATTGTTCTGCACTCCTTCCGGTTAGGTCCTCTTTGTAACTTGCATATTTGTCAAGCATCTCAGCACCCCAACAACGTCATAAACAATATGACGGTATCTAATAATACTGTAGCATTCGGTCCAGAAATTTCGGTGTATTGCAGATATATAGGAGATTAGATGGCATACATGTAAGATCAATATTGTAAAATCTGATTGCTGAGTTCATGGTAGTATGAGAATGTGAATTTGTGTCAATTACTATTAAATATGATTCCAGCCGCTTATGCTCCTATTCCATTCTATAATAAAATAGGTAGAAAAAATCAGAATTCACAAAAATGATAGACAACAAAAGCAAGAATTATGTAAACCGGTATTAAGTTATCAATTACAACCTAATTTTAAAACTACGACCAAACCCCAAAATTACCAGATATCCGCCACCACCCGGAAGCACCAACCACTGCTTCCCCACAAATAAATATGTGTACATCCTATAAGGTAAAACAACTATAAGAAGATTGTATCAAGAATCGATCGATACAATTAGTAGGATCCTAACATTAACGAAATCTTCAACTCTAATTTGTATCATAATACTCACTCCAGCGACAACAAAATATTTGTAATAAAATATCACCTTATAGGCTGCCGATATTCAGGGTGATCAATAAAGTTCCCCCATGCATGAAACATCAAGATAGTTAGCTATCTAATCACACATTTATCATTTATATTAAAAGAACATCTAAGTATTCATGAAAGAATGATAAGCATTGACCATCTTATGATGTCTTCCAAACAACTCAACTTTCATGGACTATTAAACTGGGATGATTTGTTAAATGGAAAATTTCCACCAAATCGTCAAAAGTTAGAGAAGAGCCTTGGTATGCAATAATAGACTTTGGGTATAACATGGAATGATCACATACTAACATGTTGTCCTAATCGGCTTACTATGGAATAAAATACATGGTACCTAAGAATTCATGTCTACTTTGTAACCATAAGCCCACAAAGATTATATCAGAGGGAAGTAAAACATGTCTGACATTGGTCAATAGATCGAAGAAAAAATTGACATACGTCTACAAACAGAATTAAAGACCCAGAAGTACTGATCACAGGAGAAACTGGACCTACAGTTCAACTGGCAACACAAGTCCATGGATCATCAATATCTACTACATGAAAGGGTACTAGCATAGATGAAAACTGACGCAATGTCTACAAATTGTAATCAAGTGAAAGATGTCAAGTTTCTGATTTTTTGTACAATGGTGTACTATCATTAACAACAACAATCGACACAATATCTGCAAATTGTGTTTGGAGCCGACCTTTAATAGTATACCACAATCACAAAATAAAATAAACTAATTATACATCTAATTAAACGTCCCCACTAAGTGATAAATTCAACCTTTATGAATCTTTTACTTACCTTAATCCTATCATCACCGGAATTACAAAGAAATGAGATGGACCAAATGATGTCTGTGATGAATAACCGATATTCCTGCAATCAATAAATTTGACATTCATTAAACTATGTTGATCTATAATCCCAAATAAAAACCTAGTAAAAAATGCATTCTCTAATGTTTTCCTTGGTTGTTCTGTGATTAATTTTTAACCTATCCCAGATTTTGCGGTACCTTTTCTGATTCGCAGAAGAGCAACTTCTAATATTCCAAACTACATGGTAATCAAACAGATACAATAGCATAAAATAATTGAAGATTTGTAAAAAATTCATGATGCGAACAACTACGTATTGATGATGATTCTGAGACTCCAAGAACATTAATCAGCTAATGGGTGTGAAAGCAATGTGTATTTTTGTTGATGAGTTCTAATCCGAGTCTTTTGCTAGTATTTTGACATCATTTCTGGGATCATACTAACCTAGCAGAGAGAAAATGGAAACCACAATAAGAGAAAAAGAAGAGAGAAAATGGGAAAGAGAGAAATGGTTCGAATACCCTGTTTTTAGGTTTTATATTTGCAAATTTAACATACAAGATTTTTTTTATTGATTGCATTGACATCATCCAACTGAGACCGTGGATTTATCTCTTAGAGGATAAATCTGGACAACCACAACCATTGATTTATAAAACTCCTTAGACAAATTCCAACCACTCTTTATCTCCTTTCCTTTCTTCATTAAATCATGGCCCCTTTTTATCTTCTCTCCAAAAAAATCTTGGCCTTTTTCTATTTAGGCTAACTTGGTAACTATTTGTTTTATATTATAGACAGTCGGATTATTTATTCTCATAGAAGAGCCATCAATCCAAAAACTTGTTCGCCCTCTGTCCGAGGACTTAATAAGGCCAAGTCTTACGCATTTACCAAATGATAAAATTTATCCATTTTGAATTTTTATGGACATATTAAATTGGTTGGGCAACTATTTGCCAATTTGTACATCATGCTCTAAGTTCTTATCTTAGACGTTGATTTTTCTTTAATCCAAGGGTCTTTATATAATTTATAATTTTGATCATAGCCTTTCATTTATGTTTAATCCAATGACTATTTTTGATTTTAACAATAACTTTAATTAAATGTAATTTGATTTTGATAATAATCTCTTCTGATGTAATTTATAATTTTAATTAAATGTAATTGATTTCTAAAGGGATAAGCAAGCTTAAAAATTTCATTGAATTAACTAAAGTTATATGAAAATACTAATTTCCATTAGATTTATTTACGACACTACACACTGTTATAAGATATAAACTAGGCCAGCAAAAACTTAAATAAACATTTCAATAAGAATCTCGAACAATATGTGGCCTCCTGTTTATTTTCATTTGACGTAATTTCCATTTGGCGCGCTCTTGAGAAGTTTTTCCTTGGTTTTTGTGATCAGTACTACGGTTAACTTTTAAATTTTGTTAGCCTTTATTTTTTTTGCTTTGAATTCTTCTTTTTCTTTTAGTTGTAGATTTGACTTGGTTAACATCTAAAACTTGAAGACCTCTTTGCTTTTATCATTTTCTATTTTTTTATAACCATCACATATTTTATTAATAACAACTTCAAGTATGACTTCCGAAATATCAAGTTGGATTATAAATTTTGCCATTTGTTTTATTTTTTTTAATTGAAATTTAACTAATTAACCACTTAAGAGTAGAAAGTAGAAAATTTTAGTGAATTCTTTTTAAAGTAAAAATTAGTTTGAAAATTAAGAATTTCTAAACGGCAAAGAGTTAGCCGTTGGAAATAGATTATCTCTGTCGAGCTATGGACTCTTTGTCGCTCACTCCATCTCCCATAATGGTACGGCAAGTTTACCCAGCCACATAGTTAGACAAACTAACCAATTAAACAAGGTACACAGGACTTGACCTAAATAGCCCTACGTACGACATACCCTAGGGTCTGTTCCTACTCACGTACCAGAGGTCACGTTAGCCACAGTGTGCCATGACCCATGAGGCATGTTGAACAAGTAATGCTAGCTAACAATTTAGGGCCGTGCGTGTAGCAGCCATGGGATTTAGCGACCACCCACATAAAATATTTGGTTAGTAGAAAGGTTAGGTTTTAAGTGATCCTAAATGGTTCACCAATAATGAAATCATCAGTGCCCTTTCATATTCTCTTCCTGAAATCTTCAAAGAAAACAACAAAACAAAGAAGAAAAGGTCAAAATGACAATTTTGTCAATATTATTCAAACAAAATAATAATAAATTAAGGTTAGTTTTGTCAAATTCTGTTCCTCCTCATAAATACAAACGCTTGTATTAGAGACAAGACTTCAATATCAAATATTACCATCAAAGATAACCTAATTAGAACCTATCAACGGTAGGATTGAAATCTTGATATTATTCAAGGGCCGAAATCTGATTAGAGATTGTTAATGTGTATAGGGATGTAGCCAAACTAGGTCATTGTTTTTTGGTCATCTTATCACACATGTTTCCTGTATCACAATGGCACTAGCGTAATTTCAAACAAAAGCAGTGTCGGTAACCTGTTAAAGCTACCACAGCAAATTAAACCAATACATACTCAGCCATACCAAACCAATTCAACATCACTTTCGCTACCAGTGATCACATTTAGGTGAATTTAGCGTGGCACCGGAAATATGACCCCAGTTAGTGAACATTTTCTCGTACACTAGTGATGTAGGAAAGATTTTTTTTTTTAATTTCCTTTTGCTAATCATACAGTCCTTCAAAATTGACAGAATTACAAAACAGTCCTTGTTCATTTGTTTGGCGGGTATAAAACAAAAACAACAGACGAAAAGAACCTGAATGAAGTGAGAGAGAGAGAGTGAGAGAGAGAGAGAGAGAGAGAGAGAGATTCAGACCTAATTCAGAACCAGAAATTTCAATTCAGACAATTTTCCAATTTGATCGGAGTAGTTCATCAGATCATTAGTTTCAGAGTTTTCTGCAAACGGTTCAGGCAGTTTCTTACATCAGTCACCCTCTCTTTCCAAAGTGTACATTCTTCTTCTGTAAAGATCAGAACTTTATAACATAAAAAAAAAATGCACAGTCGGATTCCTGGAATGGAAGGTATAAATACAGATCCACCGTCAATAGATTGGAACAACAACACTGGAGTTGGAGTGGTAGTATCTGAAACTGGACTTGAAGGTTCGTGGCCCCTTTTTGCAATTAAAAAAAATATGAAATTTTAGGTGATCTTAATTTAGGGTTTTTTATAAAAATGTCAAATTTGATTAAAATTTGTGAAAATGATGATGGGTTTTCGTTATTTCCTTGTAGAATCTATGTGGCAGTTAGGATTAGGGGGAGGAGGGAGTAGGAATACTACTTCTGGTTCTTCTTATCCAGAGAGACTTGGTGAACCAAATTGTGTTTATTATATGAGGACTGGTTCGTGTGGTTATGGTATTAGATGTCGATTTAATCATCCCTGCGATCGTACTTCGGTAATTCCTTGATTGATCCTATTGTAATTTGTTTATTTTTATCGGGGCCAGTATATCATACTTATGTCTACTTGTGTGGATTCATTTCAGTTTAGAATTTTGTAATGTACTTGAGTTTTTATCAATTTATAATGTGTTCGGCGAATCTAATTGAAGTTTTAATGGATGGATGAGAAATGGTATTTAGGCTTTGGGAGCTGTAAGACAAGGAGAAGGAGATTACCCAGAGAGGGAAGGGGAACCTGTATGCCAGGTACCATATTTATGGCCTTGAGTTGATAAAGAAAGTGTGTTTTGCGGTTTTATTAAATAATTTTCGCTCTTTTCGATTTTCAGTATTTTATGAAGACTGGGACTTGCAAATTTGGTTCTTCTTGCAAGTTCAATCACCCAAAATTTGAAGGTGGACCGGGCAATGCTGTGTTACTAAATTATTATGGATACCCACTTCGGCCGGTGAGAACTCCTTTCTTTAGTGAACTTACTTGGTCTACATTCTCACTTTGTTAGATTCTTTTTTAATGATGGGATGCATGTGGTAATGTTGTTATGACAGGGCGAGAAAGAGTGTTCCTACTATATAAAGACGGGGCAATGCAAATTTGGTGAAACCTGTAAATTCCATCATCCACAACCATCAAGTCCAACAGTACCTGCACCAGCACCAGCACCTGAATTTTATCAAGCAGTTCAGTCTTCTCTAGTTCCTTCCCAACAATTTGGAGGAGTGGCCGCCAGCTGGCAAGTTGGTAGGGCCCCGTTGATGCCTGGTTCATTTGTTCAAGGGACTTATGGGTCAGTGTTGGTATCTGGAGGAATGGTTCCCATTTCAGGCTGGAGTCCTTATCCGGTATGTGCACAAATGCCTCTTGCTGGCTGATTACTAGTGCTTGAACCCATCACTATGGATGTTGTAATTTCTAGCTTAACTTGATTCAGGGATCTGTAAGCCAAGTTGCATCTCCAAGTAATCAGCCCACTTTTGGAGCAGGATCACCTTATGGGGTAACACGGCTATCTCCCTCTGCACCTGCATATACAGGAGCTCCCCCACCTTTACCCATGTCTGCTGCAATTTCTAGCAGTGGCGAGAAGGAAACTGTTTACCCTGATAGACCTGGCCTACCCGAGTGTCGATACTACATGAGAACGGGGGATTGTAAATATGGTTCCATGTGTAGATACCATCATCCTCCCGAATTAATAGCTCCAAATACAATTGTCCTCAGTCCTATGGGTCTTCCTCTTCGTCCGGTATGAATCTCATTACTTAAGATTTACTAAAGCCCATTTTTTGCTGTAAATGATTTTATTAATTGGAGATGCAAGATAAACTGTTGGTTGCCCAAAATTTTATTACGAGTTATCCTACCATGGAAATTGGGAGTCAATCTTCCTTGTCATACTATCACTTTGTTCTCAAATGTTGCACCGAGGGTGTGCAAATGTCACACCTGCTAACATGTATGAGAACAGATAATAGACTGAAAATGCTGTAATGGCTGTCCATAAAGTTGTAGTTTTTCTGCTTCGTGTGTTCTATCATTTCTTTGTACATTTTCTTACAATCATATAAACTACAAAGACCATAGTGAAGTGTCTTCCGGAAGTGTGTTATTATTTGATTCTTTAGTTACTAGGTCAGGTGTAACCTGTTACTGTCGCCATTTAAAGACGAGCACATCAATAGAAATCTCATTCATGGGATGGTTAAGGTACTTATTAGTATTACTTTGGACATTAATGACAGACACATAAGAACTTTCCTGATCTACTCTATATTGTATCGGTTATTTTATGTTGTTATAGCTTGATAATTGTATGCATGTAACAATATCAAAAAATAAATCACTAGCACTATATCTTTCTGTCGAAACATTTCTACGCTGATATTGACTGTTTGGAATATAGTATGGCTGGTATTTTGATGTATTGTGTCTCAGATCTACTTATTTAATGAACAGGGAGCTCCACCTTGCACTTTCTTCACTCAATATGGAGTATGCAAGTTCGGGCCGACATGCAAATATGACCATCCAATGGGGACCCTCAGTTACAGTCCGTCTGCATCTTCCCTTACTGATATGCCAGTCGCCCCGTACCCTGTTGGTTCTTCTCCAACTACGCTGGCCCCATCTTCATCATCTTCAGAGTTACGGCCGGAATTGATTACAGGATCCAGCAAGGACTCATTTATAGCAAGAGTACCATCCTCAGAGAACACATCCAGTGGTTCAGTAGGTTCTATTTTCTCAAAGAGTAGGGTTGTTCCTCATTCAAGTCTACCGTTGGCTGGTCAGAGTTCTGCCCCTTCAACTGGTAGCAGCACAGGTCATGATGGTGAGGTTGCTGGCTCTAGTTGATCAACAATGCCCGAAAACCATCATGTTTTTTTGTAGACTACCATGTATTTTTGAACTCATCTCTCAGATAAGCACTCCGATCACACTCCAGCTTCAATATTCTGATTCAGGTCCACCAGCTCAACTCTTCCTGTTCATATATGTTTCTGTATTCCTCACTCTTTCAATCTCGAATAAGTTATAACCGGTCCTCCAATGGTATGACAACCCCTTTATTGTCTTTCCGTTCCGCTTTCTTAATAACCTTGATAGAACATTACTTTCACTAGGTGAAATCTCATCACTTCCATCTTTCAAATCAGCTACATCTATCAAGTTATGGTTCACCCGGAACGAAAAGGATCAAGTCCCATGAAGTTCTCTTTCTTTTTCTCTTTTTAACTTATAAACATATTGGTCCTTCCTCTCTTTTTCGTCTTTTTCACTTATGGGAACAGGTATGTTTATAATCTCAACTGGAAAGAGATTTGGTGCTGTTCTCTTCTCTTCCCCTTTTGTACTAGGGTTTGTTGTGAAAAGGAAAGTATATTTATGTTCAGATACCCCCAAAGCAAAGCTCAAATTAAGGGGGAATCTCACTGCTTCTCTCTGAGAGATCAGAAACAATGTTATATAGTAAAGTTGAATTGCTGGATAATTATTCATACTTAGTTATTGAAACACGAAAGCAGAGAATTCCCCTTAACTTCATATATGTTTACACCTCAGTTGATTCATGTACTTCCATTGATCGATCTTTTAATTCCTACTTCAATTGCCTTTCTTGTTATGTATTTCAGTATCAATACATTTCTACTTTCTAAGTTGTATGACTGTATCGAGTTGATTAAAACATGGGAAGAAGATCTAGACAGTTATTGAAGCTTTGTGAAGATCTAGACAAGAAATGAACTGATCCTAAACTTGGGACAGCAAAGAAGAGATAAGTGCTAACTTGTTACTGTGGTTTCCCTCTCCTCCCATGTACACAAACAGGTAATAACCCGTTCCTCCGGCACGTTAATTTAATCAATCTATCTTTACTTGAATCTCCTAGATTACCATGTAGCACAGTTTGTAATTTCAAATATCTCATGGATTAAACCTGACACTGTTAACCAGAATCTGCTCCAAATAAGTCGTATGATCCAAAATCCGTCTCGTGGCTCAAAATTTGTCTAGTAGCCAAAGATATATCTTGTGACCTACAATTTGCTGAGTTACCGAAACCTGTCAGGGCCTAAAATCGGCCAATGTGACCCAAAATCTGGATAGTTGTCATCGTGACTTAAAAGAGTCAAAACCCACCTTGTGATAGAAGAAGTGACCAAATTTCTTCCAAATTTTGGTATACGGTTCAGCATAAGCAGATGGAACGTTGAAGCCTCTAATACGTAACGAAGAGTCTAGTAAATTGGAACTCAAATCTAACACTTGCATTGGGGTATCCGACTGGTGCAGTCTACATCATCTCACCATCGGGCGTATGAGTATCACCTGGTGTGTCATCCTCAAACAATAGCGCCTGAAGCATTGTGTCCATGATTTTGAATAGGGGAGAAAGCGGCATCAACAACCCGACCTATGGTAATCTCCTTTCTCTCCTCAACAGGATCATCTCTATGTTCCGAAATAACGGGTATAATGGGTCAGAATACTTCAAATATGGAAAAATCAAGTAAGGATCATAAAATTCAGAAGGTATGTTTACTAATAGCATAAGAATTCATTATAAAGTGTATTTGGTGGTAACATATGGTCCCAGACTATTATAAGACGTTTTAGGAAAATCTTGTCAGAGACCATTCTGTACTACTCTCTACGAAGTCAAAATATGGGAGCAATTGATGAGGAATCTGAGCATGATTTATATACCGAAACGTTCGTATATATGTCTAGAACGACATACTAAAAAGGCATACTAATCGGATAGACGAGCTAAGAGATGGTTAGAACATTAAACTATATCGCAGCTGAAAACTATCCTGAATTTTTACTGCGATGCCGTTTTGGCACACCAAAAAAACTCAAAATCCGAATTTTTTTCTATTACAAGATATCTGGTTTTCCTGCAATTTCAAATTAGGGTCAACCATCGAAAACAAACATCGTACGAAGATCTACAACACTTTCGGCGGAAGGACCTGTATCTGAAATTTTCTGACAACGGAATTTGCAAAAGTTTCGCAAAATTCATGTATGATTGGTTCCAAGATGTAGAATCCATGTTCAATCACCATTTAGCGGGTGTCCGGATCTCGAGCACACGAGGAGTCATATGGAATTGACTTTATTTACTGAAGGCCTTCCCCGAACCAAGGAATACTGAGTTGAATAAGTAGACTGAAAGTATGAGCAACGCTTGTGGTATATCATTTCAAGATTTGAGGTTTGGTTTAGAGACTCGACCATCTGCTTTGAGAACCGTTGAACGGGATCCTCGCGGTAGATATCTCAGTGACGTCAACTCAAGGTACATTTAAGGGGGCCTTCACGCTGCAACCTAAAACTTTACATTCATTTGACTATAAAAAAAACATGTGTGTATCACTATTTATCCAAAACGAGTAACAAAATTTCTTTGGGGTTGAGCCAAGCCGGCGGGAGAAGGGGGCATTAGTCGTTTCAAGGAGACACTTCATCAAATTTGTTATCAGTCCTTGAAAAGTTTGTCATCGTCGACTTCGGCTCAACATCCTAGACGTCAGACACCAACATCAACTTCAACCTCAATCAAGTTTTTGTTCCAGCCCCAACGCGACAACAACAACAACAACAAAGGGGCTCCAACCTTTCTGACTTCCCTTGCATGATCAAATCCCTAGAGGCGTGGACTCATGATGATACTATAAAATTATCTCATGTCTGGTAGAGGATCCAAGTGAGATACACTTGGCGACTGGGGGCTCATTCACTTGTAAAAGACACGACACAGTCACCACTTTCAACCAGAAAGTATGATTAATGACAAATACAAGCAGATAGACTGTCCACATCAAAATTCACATCAAGACAAAGTAGCATTGACAAATTTTCTTCACCAAAATTTCATGTGCTAAAGCTCACAAAGAGCGACATGTACTTACTAAATTTTCTTTTTAAAGTTCATTAAATGTGTACTATCACAATCCGCAATATATAATCTATATATCGAACTTCGAAAATTAAGAAAGTAGATCCTACTAATGGTGATAGGTGCTCTACACTTGTCCATATCGCTTTTTTATATGTACACACACATATATGCTAAAGCTTCACCCAGTTGGACTCAACATTCTATAGACATATATTTACTGCATAGCCCAGTATCTATACATCTGTAGTGTATGATTCGGTACCTACTACTGTATTGAATCTCCATTGATTGGACAACTCTTAGAGGGGTTTACCACTAGTATAGAGTAACATTGTCCTCAGAACGCCACTGGTGTTGGTACAACTCTCCCATATGTTATCTGAATATACAGAATATTCAAAACTTACTCTTGTGCCACTCTCTTCCTCGACCTTGTTATTGAATACAAAGCTCCTAGATATAATGTCTACTAGTATATAACAACTTGAACCTAGATGATAGACACATTTTTGTATCTGATTTGATCCCAATTTGTATTTTGTTAGAACTCAATTGTGTATTTATTGTGTTTGTAGGTACTTTTGAAGAATGAACTTTTACGTAAAATCGGCATTAAAAGTGTTAAAAGCACCATCAATCTGGATACGGGCACCTCAATTGATAAAGGCACCAACAAGATGGTTAAAGGCACCCACCTCCTTTCAAATTCAAATAGAATTCTGGTGGGAACTTTTACTTGCAAACTATGTAATTTGTTAACTTGATATTTTGGGTTATATTCATGAGTTTAAGGCGGAATATCTCATTGCCTTAATAAAACGAGTTGTGCACAATTTGGAAACATGAAAATACCTAAAATATCTCGTTAAATTTGGGATTCTCGACAAAACAAGGAAGCAGGTTATTCTCGGGTTTGATTTTAACAAAAAAAAAATTCTCTCGGGATTGTTTTCTCAATAAGTTTTAGAAATAAAATCAAGGAATTATTCTCGAGTTTTTATTAATTAGCAGCATCTTGTTCTCGAGCTGGAAGAGGAAAAAAAATATCAACAAAGATCGAGAGTATGGTAACAATGAGAGAATTTCAAGAGAAGGAAAATATTTTCCATGAATGATTATCATTAAAATGAAGATTTTATGAATATTTGGGGAGGGTAAATGTTGTATTATAAATAAATGGTCGAAAGAATAGTTGGAGGGAGGTTGGCTGTAAGCCAGAAGCCATAGAATTAAACTCAAATTTTTTTTGCCATTTTTAGGGCTCATAGACGAGAGGAAGAAGAAGAAGAGAAGAAAAAGGCACGCTAAAATTGTCGTTAAAACCGTGGTCTTTCATTTCATAATGAAGAGTTATAGCAACAACTTCTGTTACAGTGCCAGCGACAGTTTGTATATCTACTACACAAGAAAGCACTCCTTTATACAACTACAAAGTAAGTTGTCGTTAATTTGTCAGTTCTTTTTGTTATGAGACAAGGTTGATCCGTTCTTTCTTGTAAATTTTTATAAAACTATGAATAAAATAATTTCTTCTTTTATTGTTTTTGCTATGACTAGCTTTATCTTCCCTAGGATTAGAGATGAAGTCCTACTGTGTAGGCTAGCATGTTGTGATCATTTCTATATAACAATTCTCTTGGTCCTACTTTCTTGTTTAAATCACGATAATAATTTCTTCATGTGCCCTAATGCTTTGTTTAATGTGATACATTTTTTTTCAGAGACTAGCATATTATAGTGGAGAATTTTTTTAGCCTTTTGAGAAATATCAATATTGAAAAGATATATCTTCCGAGACGCATATAATTTGTCCTAAGTCGTCTTGTATACTTTAATAGAGAATATTATAAAAAACTATTACAACAATCTAGTTTGCATAGTTGTGATGGAATCTTGAGTCCTAGGTTTTCTTTCATTTGTATATCATTTTTAGTATTTTAAGCATTTTTAGAATTTCGGAATAAAATCACCAAATCAATTTTGTCATTAGCACATCAATTTAGAATATAAGAATTCTGAAATCCCTGTGGAGCGAACCGTGCTTGCATACTGTCTCATCGACAGCCACGCTCTTGCAGTATAATCAAAATCACATCACTAGCTCCTAGATGGATTTCCCACTAGTATAGAGCAACTCGAACCTGTGTGATAACTCCGCAACTGAATCCCTTGAACTCGTTCCATATAAACATATCAATATTCGGACTCGTGTTGAGAAATATTGATCAAATATTTTATTCACAGTATATATATAGACCTTTAGTACTTAAGGTCTATTTATCAATAATGAATTATTGAACTCATCCAGGCCCACTCTCAGATGAGCCGTAAGATCTACTATTGTTTTATATTTCTATTGGTATTAAGACTTCTATTGAGCAATATTGATGTACTACTATCTATACAGTATTGTATATATATATAATCTTCAGTATTTGGAGATTTTTTTTTATCAATTATGTATTTATTCCTCGAATAACTTACTTTGTTTATATGTGTCTACTCTCACAAGGATTTATGGTAATATTTTCTCCAATAAATTGGAATTTAATATTTATATGTTCATCTGTTGTGATCATATATGCCTTAAAGACCAAGTATGCATTAAAGATATTACCGGGAGGCAAAGCTAAGTAGTTGTCCTTCTATTCTTAAATTTCAAAATTCAAATATTTGTTAGACATACTATCACCATCTATTTTACTACACAGTATTGTTGTTCAGCATTAAGCAGGGGACTTAATGTTGATGGTGGATTTTTTTTAAAGGCGAAAATCGTAAAAAATATATTTTCTGGCCCGTATCAGAAATATAAAATCTAGGTATATTTTCATTCCGCAAAATTAAGAATATACTGATAATAATAGGTACTCACACTTACGATATTATATATATATATATATATATATATATATATATATATATATATATATATATATGGTTGTATGGGTGTTTCAATCATGGAGTAAAACAATAGTGCCACTAGTGGTTTGATCCATAGAAGCTCTTGCCTCCTCATCACCTTCTTATTTTTTTCGACTAAAAATACCACTTCAATAAGTTAAAATGCTCCAAATACAAGAATTCAAGTGCAAACTATAAAATCCAGAGCATACATGATTTAATGGTATAAAGTATTCATATTATATCTTTCAAGGTGCAACTACATGGTTTCAAGGCAAGATGAGAAGTTTTCACGGGTGCAAAACTCGGTTTATTGTACGCTGCTATGTAAAGAATAGTATGTTGGGAGCAATTTTTGATGATTTTGGAGATAAATTTTATACCAAAATATTCGTTCATGTGTCTATTATAACATACTAAAATGGCTCACTAATTGGATAAAAGAGCTAAGAGATATGGCTCAATCATCAAACTATGTCATTGTTGGAGACTGTCAGAGTTTCTCTTGTTGTAAGGCCGTTTTGACCCCCCAAATAAGCTCAAAATATTTAAAAAAATCCCTTAAAATATAAAATGTTCTCTCTCGATCAAAAATTAGGGTCAACCA
The DNA here is from genome assembly GCA_023531435.1 of Papaver californicum. NCBI lineage: Eukaryota > Viridiplantae > Streptophyta > Magnoliopsida > Ranunculales > Papaveraceae > Papaver > Papaver californicum. The sequence continues at coordinate 301,736 of JAJJMC010016780.1, forward strand.
TCAAAAACAGACGTCATATGAAGATTATATAGCGTTTTTGCTAAGGTCACTCGTATCTGAATTTTATGACGACGAGGGATAACAAAATTCTTTATGCGTTCACGTATGTTTTTATTCATCCCATCATTCAAATGACACGAACATAAAACTTTGAGGCTAGGATAAAGTATAGACTTACTTGATAGAAGTATGAAGCATTGAGAGGATTAGGCTCGTCCTCGCTCAGAGTCATCAGTGTCCTCCTCAGTATCAGTCGCGCATGAACGCACTACGTTGAAGAATCATATTTTTTCTATATACCGGGTCAAATTCATGCTAAATACAAAGTTAAAACTCTAATTGACCAACCCCTAGTGTTGGCCGATCTTGGAGCACGCAATTCCCAAATTAATCGCGTTAAAATATCCATAAAGGATGAAATACACACAAAAAAACCCTATTTTTGGCCATGAACGATTGTTTGATGCATGTGTCCTCATCGCTTGGCCGGCCAACTTGGTCGTGAAAAAAAATAATGTCAAACAGTCGTTAATTTATATGGTCATTAGCAAACTGTCACTAAATTTTCGTAGCCGTTAGCAAACTATCGCTAACCTTACATGGTCGTTAGCCAACTGTTTTTAACCTTACATGGCCGTTAGAAAAGTGTCGTTTTCTCCTGATGCGTGTCTGGCCAACTTTTGCGTGTCTATCCAAATATTTGTGTTTGGCCAAGCATGCACCCGTGATGGTCAACGTGTCGCCCATACTTGTCGTATCACATGTGTTAAACACATGTGGCGGGACATATGTGATTTATCACATATGTTGTACTATTTCAGTACTCATATAATTTCTTACCTACTTCCTCATGACCATTCATCACCTCACGTTGATTTCATAAGGCGCAACGTTTCATTCAATGCCAATGTCTGGCATTATTCATTCATTCACTAAGGCATGTCAATAATGATTGACACGTCTGGGCTCTCACTGCTCATATGAGTTCTCAAAGACTTGACACAAGTTCAGAATAAATACGTACGTATTTATTTTAGTCTACCTATACTATGCAAGTCACACCAGTCTTATCAGACTCACCAAGTTTCCCTAGTCTTGACAGGCTCACCAAGACTCGTCAGTCATGTCTAGTCAAGCATGACAAGCCTCAAGTCAACTGACTGACTAAACAAGTCACGTCTGACTTTATAAAAGTAATACTTAACTCTAATAAAATCATATGAGACATCAATCATGTTATAAATGGGATGATATACTTTAGGGTTTTGGTATGGCGGTCTACGACATCTGGTGTAGCAATACACTCATTACGAGAAGGTGAAAGAACGTGCGAACGATTGACATAGTAGAGGAGTAGTGAGTGTGTAACCATTCAGTATTCCCTGACAAGATGGACATGATGTTATCACGTTCTCCGGGATTTCAACTTCTCCACTACTTCACGACTTCCACTTCTATCGAGGTTAGTGTGTACAATCATTATTATAAATAGGCCATCCAACCTATTTACAAATCAGAAGAGATAGACAGACAAAACTTACATGCAAGTTTAAAAACCAGATTTTATAGAAGCTTTCTCTCTTACACAGGGAACTCACATACATTAATACACATCAATCACACTAGAAAGGGTCTTACACTCCAATCTCAATATCTTCTCAGCTTCCTTCCCTAGGACCAACCCATTCTCCTCAATTGTGAGTGAAGCAAGAAATAAACGACCATTTCTTGGTTTAATCTATTCTTGTACGACTTGATCTCTCGAATCTAAATACTTCTACAGTACATTTGTTTTCACCCCGAAACAGAAAAAATAAAGAAGAGAACACTTACACACAGAAAGGTGACACTTATTTTCAATTTCTGGTGATCACAAATAAAGGAAATCAATCATATGCGAGGATAAGAATGCCCACTCACCTTCTCATCCGATTTATATTTAACACCATTCTCACAATGTCCAATAAAAACAACTTCGTCTTCTGCTTCAACTTTTGATGATAAACTTCAAATTTCGTAGAACTTTTGAGAATTTGTACTTTTTTCTTCAATTAATTGTTGTTTTGAAACTTCTTTTATAGATTTCTTATTCTCCATAGACTTGATTAACGTATGTATATTTTATTTTTATTCTTTTCATTGTCGTAAAGATAAGGACTTTAACACTTGATTCTTCATAACTTTGTATTGTCTTGGTATCATAGACCTCAAAAATTCACATCTTTTTGCTTTTATTTATTTTCTTCACTTTGGATATATAATTTTGCTCTTCCTTTTGTTGCTTGTAAACCTTAAACATCTTCAACTTTTTTCATAAATTAGATGTTTTTTCAATTGTTGATGATGATGTCATGATTTTATTGTTATTTCTTTGAGAGTATTGCATCCTATAAATTCAGACTACAAGAATAAGGTTAGTCGCACTTCCGATATGACCCTCATGATTGACAGAATTAGCACTCAACAGAAGTTGAGCAACTTTTCATACTACTCGGATTTTATGCATAAGAATACACTCTAAACGGATATTGAAAGGTTAGGTGCCTCACTCAAAGGGTAGTTTCCACTTGTGAATGGTTAACTCTTTAATACTTCAATCCTTTTTATCACCTAATTGTCACCGACATGGTTAAGTTCTTCACAATTACTCTTTCAAATATTAAGAACACTAAATGTAGATTTCTCTAGCAATTCTAAGTTTTATTATTTTAGTAAGAATTATGTACGTAAATTTAGCTAAAAGTATACTCTGTGACTATAAAATTTTTAAAAGTTGGAGGCTTATGCAAATATGTAAAAAAAAAAAATTAAAAAATCTACCTACGAAAGTGAAAACTAACTAAAGATTACTAACTCAATATGCAAATACTCACCCACACTTAAACTGCATTGTTTTCAATGTAAATTGACTCATCCAATGTAAAATCAAGGTGGAAAATTCCTAATATGATATGTGAACTATAAAAAATAAAACTAAAAAGGATAGGAATACAAAACCAATGGGTTATGTCCTATTCAACGTTTAGTTGAACGTCTTCATCAGCCCAACTTGGCATTCACCTGTTACTCTTTAGCCTGAATCCAACACATTAGAATTAAAAGATAAATGAACATCACTAGGATACCACATTGCTTCAAAAATATTAAAATGAATTTTTTTATTGTAAAACTCTGCCGTGAGTGTTCCTTTATCAATATCAATAACAGTTTTAGCCATTTTAATAAGAGATCTCCCAAATAGTAACGATATGGATGTGTTACACCCGCTATCTATCTCCAATACTTATAAATGGAACAAAACTACTAGTTGATTCACCTACAAAAGGGGATCGTCAATAATACCAGGGTAAACATTAGTACGATCATCTAATTCAAGGAAAATATTAGTTTCCTTAATTGGACCCAAATTTAAGGATTAATAGATAGATGCATGCATAACATTACTAATCCTCCTAAATCAAGCATACTTTTTTCAAACCTCTAATTACCAATATCAATGGGTATATCAAAATTATTGGGATCTTTCTATTTAGGTGGGAGTTACTTTTGCAAGATAGCCGAAGTATTCTCCCGCACACTCATTACCTCTTTACCAGTTCATGTTTTATTTTTGACACAAGTCCTTCAAAAAAATTGAGACTTTAGGAACTTTTCGGGGTGAATCTATCAATTGGATATTAACATGAACAATCTTGAAAACCTCTAAAGTCTCCTTATCTTGTTCTACATTTTAAGCATTAACGATTCTATGGGGAAAAGGTAAAGGAGGAACATAAGTAGAAACAATAGTTTTAGGTTTAGATTTAGGTACCTCATTGAACTTGGAAGGAACTGACACATCCTCATTTGAAACCATCCCCTTAGGGTCTTGTAGTGATTTAACATTACCATATGCAGTATTTTTTGGTTGCACAATTTGTATCAACTACTTTAACTCTCCTGACGAATGGTTCAGACCCATGGCTTGAAAACTGTGAAAATTTGTTGCCATGTTCTCAGTTAACTATTTAGCATGTGTTACTTTTTTTTTCCTAATGCACCACCACCTGCAACGTCCACAAATTTCTTGCTTGCTTGGAGACTTTCAAAAAAGAACTGGATTATGAATAAGTCACAAAATCGATGGTGTTGCTGGCGCTGGCCACCAATCACGTACAATGTTCCCATCATTCATATAATGGTTCTCCTTCCATATGTTTAATCCCACAAATATCTTTCCAGATTTGGCTCGTCTTTGATACAGGAAAGTACGTATCTCTCTAAGAAGAGTTTCTTCAAACCGTTCCAGGTTGTGACACTGTCATAAGGTAAACAGTATAAGCATTCCTTAGCGGTGTTTACCAAGGAGAATAGAAAACCCAGTAACATGACTCCATCTGCATCGTATCCTTTGGTAGCATGGTCATGGCTATGTTACGGAAGTCTATTAGATGCTTATTTGGATCTTCATTAGCCATTCCATGAAACTTCAGCAGCTCTCGGATCAACCCTTGCTTGATCTCAAAGGTGGATATTGTTTGAATACACCAGTGTTGTGTATCCACCTTGTGAGAAGTTAAGTCCTTGAGTGTATGGTTTTCCTCACTACCCATTGTTTCTTCTTGTTTGTCTTCCGTTTTATCTTGCAGTCTTGTTCCTTTACGAGTTTTGATTCCAATAAAAACGCGGAAGAGCTATCTTTGAATACATTTCACTAAATAAAATGGCATAAGAGCCACTCAATTTAACCCAATAAAAACAATTATCTTTGTGAGTTGAGGTTATTCAAAGCAGTCCAGCGCAAAAGCCACTCGTATTTAAACTAGGTTGCGCTTCTACATATAATCGTATGGCAACATCTCATCGTTAACAACTATGATATGCTACTTGTAACAAGGATTTTTCGAAAATTCCATATCTCAAACCTAATTTAGCTATAGATATGATTACATTGTGTTATAAACGGTGGAACATAAACGATACTAAAGAGATTATGAACTTGTAAAAATAATTACTTTAATCAATAAACATGTTTTAAGACTTCGAATTACATCCTTAACCAATAAGAATGGCTTAACCCTAGAGATCGTGATGATTAATCGCAACTCCAAACCCTAGCTCCTCGTTTTCCTTGTTGTTGTAGAGATTTTTTACACCTTTCAAGAGTCTAGAGGGTCTTCTCATATAGTACTCACAGAATATATGTATTAGAATCCATTCTTACTTATTTTCCTCAATTTAGAAGGAAAAAAGACACATCAAAATGAACCACATAAGTTTGCCACATTCGGCATAGTCGATCCCCATGAACCGTGCCGACTTTAGGAGCAAAATAGTTCTAAATCTCTGCCCCAAAAGTTGCTACTTTTGGAATGGTTGATTCCCATAAACTGCGCCAAAAGGACTTATATACCCAAATTATCTGTCTGAGATAGTGTTACGGTTAGCATGGTTGCAACCGTGTGGATTTAAACATTGTAGATGCATATTCCTTTTGTCGGTTGTTTTGTCTGTAACTTCTTCGTACGATCTCGGAATGACCTCATTCTTTTTGCATTTGCTTATTCTTTTCATTATACTCAAGATAGAGTTAAAGACTTATGCATTTGAAGGTTCATATTGATACTTTTATGTTATTCTTGTGTTTTTAGTATTTTTTGCTTCTTTTTGTCGCATTTCTTCCACTCCCCTTGGATCTAGGCACTTGAATACTTGGAATACTTCACTTTTTAGTTCTCTTCTATCTGTTTTCACTCTTCTTAGGATGGTCATATAGTATGATCTACAAAATAAAAAACAAATGTAATGCAATGCAATTTACAAGAAAACTAGCAAATAAACGTATAAATTCGATACCAAAATAATGTAGATTATGCACTTATCATCTAACTATTGCAAAGAGGTGATACAATACCAATTATCATACTGGATTAAAAATGTCTCATTTCCAGTTTTTGTATGGTTATGTCCCTCCTCACATGGCCTTTCCTACAATCGACATCATTTTTGTAGCCGCAAGTTGAAGACTATTTGAAGCAAAGAGATGCTCAGTTAGATATAGTCAACTGCACAAAGCTCAAGAAAGATTAATTTTTTTTTGTTGATAAAACTAGATCTGACTAGACATTTGAAGTGAGAGATGTGGTGTATTTAAAGTTGCAACTCTACAGGAAAGCTTTTGTGTCCTTGCACAACAATTTTAAGCTTTCAGCTAGATACTTTGGTCATTTCCAAGTTCTGCAGAAAATTGGCCCGGTGGCTTACAAATTGCAGTTGCCTTCTAGTACTCAGATACATCTAGTATTCCATGTTTCACAACTTAAGAAGAAGATTGGTCTTGATGAGGTACTTTCTCCAGTCTAACCTGTTATAGATCATGGGGGACGGATCATAATGCAGCCAGAATTGTTATTGGATACCAAGAATCTTGGCAGGAATGAAACATATTTCACTCACTTGTTCATTCAGTGGACTAATTTTATCCCAGAAAAGCCACTTGGAAGGAAAAATATATTTTTAAAGGGGTAGTAATGTCGTGTGTCTGGAGGATGCCCTCACCCGTTTGAAATAATATTTTAGTTAATTCATAACCTTTATGTATTAATTGATTTTTATGTTTGTATTTTCCATTTTCTGTTAAGTCTGGCAGTTGTTGCCTAGTATCTTTCTGATGTTTACGAGATAGGGTTAATGGGGTATAAATGTGTAAAGAAATTGTTTTGTAGGCTATAAATAGTTTAATAAAAATACCAATTAGGTTGTGTTCTTTCCAAATCCATAGCTTTCTTCTTATTTCCATTCAATTTCTAAATCCATTGTACTAAGAAAAGTACAAGGATTTAGGTTTTAGAACAAGGATTTAGCTTTTGAATCATGAGGAGAAATTAGGGCTTAGTTAAATAGGTTCAACTCTAATAAATTAGAGATTTTTAAGCCAAGTTGTTGGCCGAGGATAAGAGGTGGTGAATTAGAAGATGGAGTGGTGAGAAAACGAATACCCTTTATCAATTATCCAGAAAGACTAATCTGTTTTGTTAAAGAGAACTTTTAATTTTTTTCTCAGTTATGGTTAAAAGCTGAACAAAGATCAATTCCTAGAGCTTCTGGCCCCTCCTAAAGAAGATTTAGATCAATAGTAATTTGGTGGAAATTTTTTAAAACAATGTGAAAGTCTTTGTCCCTTTTCTCAAAAAATTTAGACCGATAGAAAATCGTTAGAGAAATTTTAAAACAATAGGAAATCATATGCCTTTGTCCCATAACTTTAGTTTACAACCATAATCATCTACCCCATCTCCTCCTCTCCATTTATTCTTATTCAACCTATTCGTCTACCTTCTCTCTTCCTATCCATCTATCCCCATTCTCTAAAGTTTTTCTTTATAGCAGAAATCGAGATTATGTAATCTTTATCTTTATATGTTTGTAGTTTTAAAAACTTGGAATCCACTTTTTAGTTCTTGAATTGTGATTTATCTCATTGCGTTTTAATTTTGCAGATGAGGGTTATTCTAGAACAAATGGGAAGCATGGTTTCTTCCTTATCTCTATTATGCTACTTTGTCGATTTTCCATAGTTTGGAATTAAGGTTTATAATTTTACGAAGTTTTGATAATATCTCATTGTGTTTTAATTTTTCAGGCCAGGGTTATTTTCTCTAAATAGGAAACATGATTTGTTTCTTATCTCTTCTCTGCTATTTTGGTTTTGTGAAATTTACTTGTTTTTCACTACAAGATTTTGTTTACTCACTGATTTTACTTATAATTATGGTCATGATATGCGGTAACTCCTTCATATATATTCTTTGCCATGGTCTCTTCTGCTCCTTTCAGCTCATTCTTTTTTAACTGCAACTTCATGTATAAACTGAGAAAAAGGGTAGGATGGGGAAAACAAAAAATACCATAGTAATTCTTCTCAATTATCGCCATTCTTGATGAAAATAAAGCTAAAAAGTTATACCAGTTAGATATTTTGTTAGTAATTTATATTTTTTACTATGCAGGTAATTCTTCAGGATACATACATTATTATCAAGTACAATTAAGTTGCTCGAAAAAATTGTGAAAATAGGCTCTTTCATATAAAGATTGCATTTGTGTTTCATGGAGATGTTTGGGTCTTTGATAATCTGATTTCCTTCTCAGTTAAACATTATTATCAAAGATGAAAACGTTTCCATTGGAGACAATATTGTTGTTCCCATGTATTCTAACAGATAGGAAAACCCTAAATGTATACGGTGAGCTTATATAACTTTTTCAGATTTTAGTTTTATATTATTTTATTTTAATTGATATATTCCTGTTTTTCACCATTTCATGTTTGGAGTTTTGTTAGTAAGAACTTTAGCTAAGGAACTTTAAATCATGTATAAAGTATATTAGCTTCTTTTGTTAATATAATGGGTTTGACTAAAATAAAATGATATGGAATACAAAAGAATAGTAATTGTTTGCAAAATCAATCCTAAGTACCCCATCACTCCTAGCACGGGAGATTCGTCAAGAACTCTTGGTATGTTGTTTTGACATAAAGTAATTGTATGCATCATCAAGATTAAATACCACATCATTCCTAGCACGGGAGATTTGTCGAGAACGCTCGGTATGTTATTTTAGAGTTTTTATTTCTTTCCAGTTTTTGGTCGGTATCACCATGATTCGGGGAATCCATATGCATAATTAAGATTAACTTTTAGATTATGGTGGTTGAGTTAAATATATAAGGATTTGGTGTATTATTCATCCTTCATTTCACCATAGACCAGCTATTCCACAATAAATCTGTTCTGATAAAGGGTTTCAGATATGGTAGCTCAAATAATACGTGAAAATTTATGGCAACATTCATCATTATAGAGAGGAGAGGAATGACTATATTCCTTGAACTGTGCACTATTTACTTTCTAAACTAAAATTATAGTCGCTTTATACCATAGATTCATGCACAAATTATTCTAAATATGAGCTAAATGTGTTCTTAAAGTTACTTTCGAATGGATGTACACATAATCATACAGATGTTCTCATCTAACAACACATGTATTTGTTCCTTGGCTATTTGGTGTTACCAAGACATGATGAAGGAAAGTGATGGGTAGTCAGCCGACCAAAATATTTTCTATACTTTCTACAATAACGAGTAAAGTAGTAAGTAGGGATTCGTTCCCACAGAGAACATGGAATTGTTATTTTCTTTCAAAATGTTAGGTAATCGAGGGGGTTGTTAAGTTTCCTAACTAAACTAACGTGAACTAAAAGCAAAGTGAATAAATACCATGAACAAAAATAGAAAATATTGGCAGGAGGTTTCATCTTCCATCACCAAACATGTTTATCATTTGATTAGAATCAACATACACTCTCTCTTTATACCAATAACCCTAAAGTATCTCCACTCGATGTAATACTTCATTACGCCTTCATATGTCAACATATACTGCAATCGCTAACATCATATTTTTTTTTCACCAAATGACCTAGTGTTAATCGCTAAGCGATTCGAATTGAGGAAAGTATTAATATCTGTGAGACGAGTTATTCATAAATAATACATCGCACAATCATGGCATATTCAACCTAGGCCAAGCTTTATTTGTGACTTCCTTCACGATTCGCACCGCTAGTGATCACAAATTACTACTAGTTCTTAGGGTTCTTGATAAAATTACCTAAGATTCCTAATTAGCTATAGATAGGTTATCAAGGATATTTAATTCTCGATTTTAAACATACCATACAATCTATCATATTATATGAACACAATTACATATTGTTATACGTAGTAAAACATGAACGATAAAAAAACATAATGAAAATTAAAACTAACCAGCCATATTGATTCCCATGTTTAAAACTTCCAATTACGTCTCCAACTAATAGAAGAATCAGCTACTCATGGGTTTACAGAAGAGGGAGAGAAAATATCATAGTTCCCCTTTTAAAGGAGTAAATCAAAATTTGCTCTCATTATATAGGATTTGGTAACCTCCTCTTGATGTCTATCCAATTAGGAAACTTAACCTCCTCAAACTCTTCCACTTTCCTTTTATTCTTATGCAACTAGGAGACTTAACCTCCTCAAAAACCTGATTTTTCACGTGCAAGGCAAACCTAAATGCAATTTCTTCTTTCATTCCCGTGCATGCCCAATAATGCCCAAAACAAACCAAATCCAAGTTGGTTTCACTATTTTGCTCATAACTTCTTTGTCCGAACTTGAAATGACCTCAATTTTTTGCGTGGGCTTCGTACTTCGATTATCTTCACGATGATGATAAGAACTCCTGGATTTGGACGATTTCTACTTGGTCTTTGGTCCTTCTCCATTAGTAGGCTCTACATTTTTAAGACTTTTATAGCCATTTCCACTTTTTTGGTTGATTCACCTAACATGAGACATAAGATAGAAAACAAACGTAATAACAAGTAATATGCAAGAATAATAGTTAATATAAACATGGATTTGACACTTAAAACGTGTATATTATGCACCTAGCAATAAGCTTAAATTTTTTATGACAAAAGGCCTTCAAGCTCAATTAAATGCCTCTAGAATCATAGTGATATACACTCTAAGAGATTGATGCATTTTAATGAATCTTTAACCATGGAAACCTGGAACTGTTTTGGCTGGACCAAAATAACTATTAAAAACTTTTATATCTGCGGACCTTGGTAAAGATTTATCATTTTATTTTGATTAATTAGTCCATAAAATTGCCAAGGGTATTATAAAGAAAACTCTGAATTTTGACCAAGAGCAATGGTTATTCACTTTTCAAGTTTTTTTTTATTATTATTAAGTACTGTGTTTGTAATTACACCCATTTTAACATGTTCAATCTGTTTTATTGTTGTGATCAATCTGGAAACATGATAACTCTTATTGCTTAACAAATGCTTAAGTGTTAGTGAAAATAATTATAAATTAAATAATTTTGTGAACTATTTATGAGCTTTGTTTTTATTACTATTATTAACCGAAGATCCTGGTTGTCAGATTTATTTTCATATACAGAAGACTCCTTTTACAATTATTTTCATACACAAAAGACTCTTTTTATAATGTATCTTAAGTGTAAGCATCCCGTAGCAGAAGTAATGATATATGGTAAACTGGATTAGCACAACCATTTTGAGCCCGTACAATGCACATACATATCACTAGTTGAAGCTTAGAGATTTGATCAACATGGGTTAGTTATGTGTACTATATAAAAGAATTATTGGTATTATGTGAAGTCGGTGGCTGACCACCAGAAAATTCTTTTAGATAAATATAAGAGATAAATTTGACTTAATCAAACAATTAAGTGGATAAACATTAGTGACACATTATCTTAAACGTGTCTTGTAAATGGGTATTATATAGATTCATGCTATTTCCAATCCACCATTATTATTAATACAATCCAATAAGAAAATAAACAGAATTCTACTATTTTTTAGAAACTCAATCAAAGTAAATTTATTAATCCAATCCATACTTATTTTCCTTTTCCTTTTCCTTTTCTATTTATGAGTTTACTGTTTCTTCTGGTTATAGCTAGAATCAAGATGAATAATGTTTGATTTCGATGACGAATTCATTGAATTGATTTCTAGGAAATATGGATTCATTGATTAGAGACAAAGAAGTTAGAATATTTATGTTTTTAAAAGTTATAAAAAAATAAATCCAATCCATAGGATTATATTAATAAATAAAATAAAAAAAATGGATTGTTTTAAATATATGGATTGGTTAATAATAATGGTGGATTGGAAATAACAAGAGTCATTATATATTTTGTATGGAGTCTATAAATAGACCATGAGATATTCAGTTCGTGTAATAAAAGAGCAAATTACAATTCCCTTTTTTCTCTGCCTTTTTTATCTTCTCTGTTTGTACAAATATATTTATTGATCTCAAACTTTTAGCATGTTATTAACACTAGTAATAGTATTGTCCACTCATAATTAATGGCTAGATATTTAAACCGTCAAATCATAACACGTTATCAGTACGAAAATTCCGTGGCGATTAAGCTGTTATTATGATCATCTCTTTTTGATCGATTGGCAGAAAACGACATTGTCAATTGGCGGAGATTATTATTTTTTTTCTCTAAATTTTTTTGATTTGTTTCCATTAAATATGGTTTTTAATCTTTTACTTACCTTATTGTTTTCGTTATGACCAGGACATCATAACAGGGTATGGTTTCAATTGGTACAGTAAATTGAACCTTATATCATTTAAGATACATATATATATATATATATATCAATATATATGTTAATTTGTATTTGTTAGTAAGAACGGGAAAGGTGAGTATCGCAACTCCGCGAAATTTTTCTTTATCATTTTATTATGGTACTAACGGTTTTAATCCCGGCAAAGCGAGAAATTGTCGCATCCCTGAAGGATAGCGTAAGTTTGATTTATTTTGGTTTAAAAATCTCCAGAAAATCTGAAATTGTTCCACCAGAAGCTAGAATATTGTGTTGTATAATATGGGCACAAGACGCGCTTCCCGCTAGTTGTTCGGTCCCAGAAATGTCCCGTAATAAAGTGCTAGTTGGTTTCTATTAGTGGTCCATGAAGTGACCTGTAACTGATATTGAGAAAATTTTACCATAAAAATATGTCCATATATACATTTGTAAATAAATATTTCGTTGACCCTGAAGGTGACGAAAATGGAGATTGGTTAATATTATATTAGTATCATAAGTGTATATATTTTTATGTACTTTCTTTATTTTCAGTTTTTTTAAATTATCTGCTTGTATATGATGGATATCAGAAGCATTTCATGAGATGTGGTTGACCCCAGAAGCGGTCCAACATAGAAATTGTAGTTTCCTGTGGTAATCCAAATATTATGGGTTCCAGCAGTACTCTATAAAAATAGACTCCAGAAGTGGTCTATGGAAATAATTGGATTCTAGGAATAAGCCATGAACTTTAGGGTTCTTGAATGACTCACGGTTACTAAATATTTTTTTTGTTAATAGCTTAATTATTTTCTCTCGTCTATCAAGATACGGATTCCAGAAGTAATTTATCCAGTACTAAATGGATGATAGAGATATCCGTCTCAAAATCAGAGGAACAACAAACACAAATTTTCGAACACTAATAATTTTTTATAACCTTCAAGAGGTTTAAGAGAAACGTAAAATATCATTTCGGGTTCGAATAATATGATAGACGGCTCCGGAAGAGCGTGTATCATTCTGGTGGTGTAAAAGTCATTACTACTGACGCCTAATATAATTTCGGGTTCTAGAAGAATCTGTTGAATTTTGATATTCTGTGTAACTACCACCTTGAAACAATAAATTAGTATTTTATGAAATATTTATTACTTCATCTGCTTTATGCCAGAAGCATGGTGTAGAAAAGTTTAAGTCTCTATCTTGTATGTCAGGCGAGAATTCGAACAGTCGATTCTCACGGTGGCATTAACCAGAAGTTTAATGACCTTGAATTATTCATGCTTATAAATAGTCGGTTTGGACACCTAGATTATACCATGATGAGTAGAAAGATACAAAATGCTCAAAGACATCCTTTACAGAACCCGAAGTTTTTGTTGAAAAGTGATGTAAATTTTGTTGGTTCCCTGAGACATTTGGTTCTTAAAGTGGCATTAACAGAAAGCATTTTGGTACCTCACTGAATCACCAACATTCCTACAGAGGATTTAGGGTGGTATTTATAGGGCTTATTCACCCTGCACTATGGATAATTTTTAATACTTTTAGGTATTGATAGACGCACTCATGGATGGTCTCTTGTTTATCTTCTAACATGTGATATTGTGTTTTTCGAACTGCTTAAACAAATTTTTGGTTGAATACCCATTTTATGGACTTTATGATTTAGTCCATTTGTTTTGATGGTAAAATTACAGGCTTTTGATGCTTTTCTTTCAGTTAGTAATATATCGATCATTAAATAGCACATGTGCACACGCAACACATTATAGTTGAGTTCTTTGTTTAAGCATCTTTAGTTGATTGCTCGACCAATTGTTTACCATTAATATTATTTTTGGAAGCAACCTTATAGTTCGTATTTACGTGTTAAGATTCATCATAAGACATTTAAAACCTTGAACAGGTAATGTCTGCAAATGAGATTGTATTCCCGACGTTAGGGGGAGGAAGTAAGCCGTAAGAGGAACGGCGTGAAATGTCTCATCTTTATCAAGCCTACAGTTTTTTTTGGGATACCCATTGTGTGGTTTAATTAATACCCAAAAACTATCATTAGCAGAATTGTCCTTGAAAATCGGACAAAATTATGGAACCAGAAGTTTCCAAAAATGAGATGGTAATGTTTCCGTCTTGATCGGGAAAGTTAAATTGCCACCAGAATTTGGCATGAAAATCTGCCACCAGAATTTTCCGTGAGTGAGGTTGATAACCTTTAAGGTTATCCTACTTTAATCAGGGGGAGAAAAGCCACCACAAGAGGCTGGTCCAAATTATGTTGATAACCTAAAAAAAAAATCCGCCTTAACCAGGGGAGAAAAGTTGTCACCAGAAGATGGCACATGTTATTTCGACAAACTTAAAGAGTTCTCTCATAAATTCAGAGAGATGACAGACACCGACAAGAGGTCGGAGTGAGCAATGTCGACAACTAGATAGGTTATCTAGTTAATTTTTTTGTACATCCTGATTAAAGAAAGTTTGGTTGCCACTTGACACCGTTGTGAAACTATCTTTTTTTTTTCTCACACCAAAATATTAGATGCAATTGATGTGTTGGAGATTGCTCATGATTATAACACGTGACTGCAATATCTCTTGAAGAATATTGTGTGTCATTTGCTTGAGAATGCAGACACGAGAAGTTGTCTCAGCAGGTTAAATCATACATCTCGCAGTGACAAAGTCGTTAGTTAAGATACGCTTGAAGTGTGAACGACTGCCTTATTTATGCCTCATAAAAGGATCCAATCACTTTTGTAATATGTATTGCTCTTGAAGAGACTACAGATAGTGCTCGAGGAGACTATCGGAATTTGATCCACATTCTCTAAGTTTATACCTCCATATTAAAGATAAGGAGAAGATAATGCCCCTGAAGTGGCGCTAGTACCAATATATGAAACTTTTATTGAATGTGCATGCACTAGAGAAATTGTGAGATCTCTGATTGTCGATTATTTACAATATGGTTATGTACCCCTCTGCAGAGGAACATTGGAATCGTGATTGGTAAGCATATAATCAAATCCCCTCAAACTAAAGTAGAGAATGGAGTCTCTCAAAAAAGTGTAAAGTTCGGATCCGACTCATATTATAAAATTGTGAAGCCTGAATGTTACAGGTTGCTGTTTGAGATGAAGCGCAGAGATAGAGTAATATAATTGCTTTAAGTGCGATTTGAGGGTTTCCTGTTGAACCCCATGATTGGTTTTGTAAAACTAAATGTATTCTACTAATATATATGAACTTTAGCATGGTAGTCCCAGAAGGACTCAGATTGCATCTAGGTATGACAAGTGATTGGTCATTACATCTGGATCCCTGAAGGATTCGAGATTCTAAATCAGAAAGTCACCTGACCTCGTGAATTAAGTCAGGCTTGAAAAAATTTATAGTCACCACGTTCGTATATGAGAAGTTTGTGAACAATCCTTTTTGTATTTTGCGTTCTTAGAAAAGGTAAAAATCCAGACGAATTGATGATATCATTTTTTAGCTTCTTGAAAAGCCCTTAATAGCGCTAAAATCCGCGCTTGAACTAAATTGTGAGACCTCATTGAAAGTGTAATATTTTCTCGACATAAAGTTCAAGAAGATGCTAGCATATAAAGCTTGTTTGTATATACTAGAGTATCCAATTTTTGATACTCATGATACTTGTTGTGCTACTAAATTATTACCATTATTATGTGTTCCCTTAAGGTGGAATGTGATTCATCTATCTGATATGTACGAAAAAATAATACTTTATGGTCCAGAAGTACCATATACGGATATAATGCATACATTACCTTGTTATTCTAACTTTTGTTTTGCAGATTATACTTTTAAAGGCTAAAATTTATTATACAGTAAAATTGAGTTTACACAAGCCTTTCATTGTTATACCTGAAGTTAAAGCGGCAAACTAAAATATATGTGCAATAGTCGTAGGATATGCAAGGTGTACAATGGTGGTTGTGCACTCGGCGCAGGACCTAGCATTCAATCCTCCGCATATTCGGAATCGTAAAGTAATTTTTCTGAAAGTTGTATAATGTTTGCACCACCAACCGCTTTAAGAAAGTTATACTTCAGGGGGAGTAAACTTGTAGAATCTTCGGCTGGACTTAAACGCGTTATACTATTTTTCCTTCGCCAAGGTTTTGTCCCGCTGGGTTTTATTTGTCAAGGTTTTAACGAGGTATCATATGCGTGTCGAGCACCGTTCTCGGACGACGTCCGTTGTACTCTTTTCCTTTGGTCAGGTTTTTTCCACATGGTTTTCCTGAAGAGTTTTTTAACGAGGCAACATTTGCATGGACGTCAATATTATTATAAATTTTAGGCGCTCAGGTTTTGTCCCAAGTGGTTTTCCTGACGCAGTTTTGTCAAAGAAAATATTTAGCGGCGGCGACAATCATCACTCTAAGCTCAGGTTTTGTTCTAAATGGTTTTCCTAATGTAGTTTCGCTGAAGAAGGAAATTCGTGAAAACGACTAATCTCATTTGGAGCTTCAAGTATTCACGTTTTGTCTCAAGTGATTTTTCCTGAACAAATTGTCGAAGGGAGAAAATTTATGGCGACCAACACTGTTTTAAAGCTACCAGTGTTGTACTCTTTTTCCTTCGACCAATTTTCACCCTACCTGATTTTCTGGCAAGGTTTTAATGAGGCAGCATATGTTTGTCCAACATTTGATGTTACGTTATTTGTCCGGATTTTATCCCATTGGATTTTATCCGCAAAAACTATTATGAGGTAACATTAGATCGATAGTCATCCAAAGGGGAGTATTATGTGAAGTCGGTGGATGACCACCAGAAACTTCTTTTATATAAAAATAAGAGATAAATTAGATTTAATCAAACAATTAAGCGGATAAACATTAGTGACACATTGTCTTAAACGTGTCTTGTAAATGGGTATTGTATATTTTGTACGGAGTCTATAAATATATCATGAGATATTCAGTTCGTGTAATAAAAAGAGAAAATGACAATTCCCTCTTTTCTCTACCTTCTTTATCTTTTCTGTTAGTACAAATATATTTATTGATCTCAAACTTTTAGCATGTTATTAACATTAGTAATAGTATTGTCCACTCATAATTAATGGCTAGATATTTGAACCGTCAAAACATAACAGCATTGGTTTTGACGCAACGTGTTATTCGTTTTCCATATTCTATTCGGTCAGATTTAGGTATTCCAAAAAGATCATATGAGTTAAAAAGAACAGCTAGGGAGACCTATAATACAAAGATCCGGAATTATCCCGAAAATTCAACGCCATTAATGTCAATTAAGGCTCACTTGCAAAGCTGGCCTCTCAGATAGGTTACCAACCTTTGGCGAAAGACGTATAAAAGATAAACTTAGGCAACAGAATTAGACCGCTAACAAAAACTCGTCTAGATCAGATAGATTTTTATATTAGCATTAGTTCAGTTAATAATCGACCCACTGATATTAACACTAGTAAAACAAAGAATACAGAGAAATAATGGATTTATTCCCTTTAATTATGTAAGTTCAGTGAAGTGTTTCAACAACCCTTACAAATAGCGTATGAACCATATTTATAGGCAGAGACTTATATTGATTACATTAACTGGATGATGTTATCTATTACATGTGTTTAATAACATGTTATTAGCTTCATGTAAAAGGTCACTTTGGGTTTATCTGTTGCTACAGGTAAACAATCGGATTTTGACCAAGGTTAATACTTTGACTTCTCTATGGTGGGTCAATCACTTAATATGGATATTATAACACTTCCCCTTGGATGACCCAACGATTTAAATATGTTGTCTCTTAAGAACCTTGTCGTTTTTGATGGGACAAAAACCCGAGCAAAGGGTATAACAAATCCGTTGTCTCGTCAAACCTTGCCATAAAAATCTTGTAGGATAAAAATTGGTCGAAGGAAAAAGAGTACAACACTGGTAGCTTTAAAAGGGTGTTGATCACCACTAATTTTCTTCCTTCTTCAAAGTTGTGTTAGGAAAAACCGTTTTGGACAAAACCCGAAAAATTGAAGCTTATACATGAGGGTGGCCGCTTCCAAGAATTCTCTCCTTCGTTAAAATTGCGTCAGGAAAACTATTTAGGACAAAACCTGAGCTCATAATAAGATTGGTCACTACCACAAATTTTCTCATATGTGAAAACTGCAGCAGGAAAACCACTTGAGACAAAACTTGTACGCCTGCGTCAGGAAAACCACTTGGGATAAAACCTGAACGCCAAAAATTTATAATAATGTCGACGTTGATCCTCAAGTTGCCTCACTAAAAACCTTGTCATGAAAACCACATGGGACAAAACCTGGCAATATGAAAAGAGTACAACGGACGTCGCTGGATAATGGTGCTGGACACGCATATGTTGATTCGTTAAAACCTTGACAAGGAAAACCTCTCGGAACAAAACCTTGGGGAAGGAAAAAGAGTATAACTCGTTTAAATCGGTTTTTCCTCCATCCATTTCACACCAATTTAAGTTTTTCGCTTTCACTTCAGGCATGATAATGAAAGGCTTCTTATAAACTCATTTTTACCGTAGAATCAATTCTAGCCTTTAAAAGCGTAACCTGCAAAATAAAAATTAGAAAAACAAGATAATGCATGCATTATATACGTATATGGTACTTCTGGACCATAAAGTATTATTTCTACGTAGTAACAGATAAATCGATCACCTCCCATTTTAAGGGATCACATAGTAATAATGCTAATTTAGTAGTACAATAAGTACCACGAGTATCAAAAATTGGATACTCTAGTCTATACAAACAAGTTTTATACTAGCATGTTCTTGAACTTCAGGTCGAGATACTATTTCAGTTGCAACGAGATTTCATAATTTAGTTCAAGCGTGGAATTTAGCGCTATTAACGGCTTTCCAAGAAACCAAAAATGATATTATAAAGTCATCCGTATTTTCAAGGATGTAAAACACACAAAAGGATTGTTCACAAAATTCTCATATTCGAACGTGGTGATTATGAAATTTTTCAAGCCAGACTTAATTCACGAGGTCAGGTGGCTTTCTGATTTAGAATCTCGAATCCTTCAAGGATCCAGATATAATCACCAATCACTTGTCATACCTAGATGCAATCTGAGTCCTTCAGGGACTACCACGCTAAAGTGCATCAATATTAGGAGAATACATTTAGTTTTACAGAACCAATCCTGGGGTCCAACAGGAAACCCTCAAATCGCACTTAAAGCAATTATATTACTCTATCTCTGCGCTTCATCTCAAACACCAACCTGAAACATTCAGGCTTCACAATTTTATAGTATGAGTCGGATCTAAACTTTACACTTTTTCGAGAGACTCCAATATCTACTTTAGTTTGAGGGGATTGGATTATATGCCTACCAATCACGATGCCAATATTCCTCTCCAGAGGGGTACATAACCACATTGTAAATAATCGACAATCAGAGATCTCACAATTTCTCTAGTGCATGCACATTCAATAAAAGTTTCATATATTGGTACCAGCGCCATTTCAGGGGCATTATCGTCTCATTATATTTAATATGGAGGTATAAACTTAGAGAATATGGATCATGTTCCGATAGTCTCCACGAGCACTATCTGTAGTCTCTTCAAGAGAAGTACATATTATAAAGGTGATTGGATTTCACTTTATGAGGCATAAATAAGGCAGTCGTTCATACTTCAAGCGTGTCTTAACTAACGACTAGGTCACTGCGGGATGTATGATTTAACCTGCTGAGACAACTTCTCGTGTCAGCATCTTCAAGCAAGTGACAAACAATATTTTCCAAAATCTGTTGCAGTTATGTGTTTTAAACATGAGCAATCTCCAACACCTCAATTACATCCAATATCTTGGTGTGAGAAAAACAAATGAGATATTTCACGCTAATTTTAGTGGAAGCCAAACCTCTCTGATCATGATAAAAACTTAATCAGATAACCTATTTGGTTGTTGACATTGCTTACTGCAACCTTTTTGATGATGTCTCTCATTTACCTGACTTCAAGAGAGAAACCTTATATTTTTCGACATAATACGTGCCATCTTCAGGTGGCATTCTTTCTCCCCCTGGTTAAGGCGGGAAAACCTTTTTAGGTTATCATAAATTGCACCAATATATTGTGGTCACTTTTCTCCCCCTGATTAAAATGGGAGAACCTTAAAGGTTATAAACCTTACTCAAGCTAACTTTTGGTTGGGATTTTTTCAGGCAAACTTTTGGTGGCATTTTGATCATGGCGGAAACATTACCATCTCATTGCTAGAAACTTCTGCTTCCGTAATTTTGTCCGATTTTCAAAGACAACTCTACTCATGATGGTTTTTGGGTATTAATTAAACCACGCATAAGGTATCCCAAAAACGGATGCAGGCTGAACAAACATGAGATATTTCACGTCGTTCCTGTTACGGCTTACTTCCTCCCCCTAATGGAGGGAATACAGTGTCATCTGCAATAAGACATTACTTATTCAAGGTTTTAAATATCTTATGATGAATCAAAACCAACAACATATATATATTTAGGCGGCACCATGGACCAAACACATAAATACGAAATGTAAGGTTGCTTCCCAAAACAGTATTGATAGTATACAGTTGGTCGAGCAGTCAACTAAAGATGATTTACAAAGAACTCAACTATACCATGTTGAGTGTGCACATGTGCTTTTAGTGCTAATATAATACCAATTGAAGGCAAAGCATCAAAATCCTGTAAATTTATCACCAAGAAAATTAATAAAAAAAAGTCTGAAAATAAACATGCAACCAAAAAAAAAATGTGTAAGCAGTTTGGAAAACACAAAATTACGTGTTGACAAGAGACCATCCATGGATGCGTCTATCAATACCTGGAAGTATTGAAAATTTTCCATAGTGCAAGGTGAATAATCCCTACAAATTCCACCCTAAATTCTCTGTGTGAATGTCGGTGATTCATTGAGTTACCAAAATGCTTTCTGTTAATGCTAGCTAGTTTAACAACCAAATGTCTCAGGGGAAAAATAACACAACTTATACCCTTATCCGGCAGAAGCTTCTGATTCTGTAAAGGATGCTTATGAGCATTATGTATTGTTTTACTCATCTTGGTAGAATCTGGGTGTCCAAGCCGTCCATGCCTAAGCAGGAACGGTTCAAGGTCATTAAACTTCTAGCTAATGATAACATGAGATTCGAGTGTTTGAATCCTCATATGGGACACCCCATAAAAGAGAGTCGCAGGCTTCTTTACAACGTTCTTCTGGCATAGAACAGATGAAGTAACAAGTACTCCATAAAATGCTCAGTTATTGTTTCAAGGTGGTAGTTACGCCTAATATTTTCAAAACTCAACAGATTCTTCTAGAATCCGGAATAATATAAAGCGTTAACAATACTAACTTTTATACCACCAGAATGATACACGCTCTTATGGAGCCATCTATCATATTATTCGAACCCAAAATGGTATTTCACATTTCCCAAAACCTCTACAAGGTTATAAAATGGTTCGAGAATTTGCATTTGTTGTTCTGCTGTCTTTGAGACAAATGTCTCAATCGTCTATTTAATATACTGGATAGATTACTTCTGGAATCCATATCCTTTAGCAGAGATAGAAGAGAAAAAAATTATAGAGTCATTAACAAAAACATTTTAGTAACCGTGAACCATTTTAGAACCCGAAAGTTCATAGCATATTCCTGGAATCCAATTATTTTCATAGACCACTTTTGGAGTCTGTTTTTATAGATTACTGCTGGAACCCATAATACTTGGATTACCACAGGAAACTACAATTTCTATATTGGACCTCTTCTGGGGTCAGCCACACCTCATGGATTGCTTCTGGAATCCATTATTTACAAACAGATAATTTAAATAAACTGAAATTAAAGAAAGTACATAAAAATACATATACTTATGGTACTAGTATAATATTAACCAATCTCTATTTTTGTTACCTTCAGGGTCAACGAAATATTTATTTATAAATGTATACATGGACATATTTTTATGGTAAAATTGCCTTAATATCAGTTATAGGTCACTTTAGGGACCACTGATAGAAACCAACTAGCACTTTATTACGGTCACTTCTGGGACCAACCGGCTAGCGGGACGCGCGTCTTGTGCCCATATTATACCACACAGTATTCCAGCTTCTGGTGGAACAGTTTCAGATTTTCTGAAGATTTTTAAAGCAAAAGAAATCAAATCTACGCTATCCTTCAGGGATGCGACAATTTCTCGCTTTCTCGGTATTAAAACCGTTAGTACCATAGTAAATTGATAAAGAAAAATTAACGAAGTTCGCGGAGTTACAATACTCACCTTTCTCATTCTTACCAACAAATACAAATTAACGTATATATTGATATATATGTATCTTAAATGATATAATGTTCAATTTACTATACCAATTGAAACCATACCCTGTTATGATGTCCTGGTCATAACGAAAACAATAAGGTAAATAAAACATTTAAAACCATATTTAATAGAAACAAATTAAAAAGATTTAGAGAAGAAAAATAATAACCTCTGCCAATTGACAACGCCGTTTTCCATCAATTAATTAAATCGTAATATTAGCTTGACCGCTACGAGCATTTCATACTAATAACATTTTGTATTATCATTTTCAGTTAATAATTGACCCACGGATACAAACACTAGTAAAATAAAGAATAGAGAGAATGGATTTTATTCCATTTGTTACATAAATTCACCAAAGTTTTTCAATACCCCTTACAAAGAGCGTAGGCAAATTTATATTGATTACTAACTGGATGATGTTATCCGTTCCACATGTTTAACAACATATTATTAGCTTCATGCAAAAGGCCATTTTGGATTTATCTATTGCTAAAGGTAAACAACCACATTTTGACCAAGGTTAATACTTTGACTTCTCTATGGTGGATCAACCACTTAATACGGATATTACAACATAGATATGAATTTATAAGAAATAGACATTATCCCCAGTTATCTAATTTAAAAATAGAATAAGAACATTAAGAGAGAAAAAGAAAAGGCAGACATTGCCTATCCAAAATGTCCATCCTTGCATAGAAACCAATGGACTAGAGGAACCACGGTCCAACAGAAGACACCAAAACCACCATTACAAATCTTCAATCATCTTTATCATCATCAATCATCATCACATCCAACTCACCCTTCACTCTTTCTCTTAATGGAGCTTCTCATCCCTGGAACTTAGAAAAGCTTGAAGATGAGACCACCGTGTTTCGCAAAGAAGGGTGCAAACACAAGAGACTCCACCGCCATTAGCTTAATAAGGATATTTAGTGATGGACCTGATGTGTCCTTGAGGGGATCTCCAATGGTGTCACCAATAACAGCTGCCTTGTGGGGGTCTGATCCTTTGGGACCAAGGGATTTTGCATGCTCCGACACACCGGCCTGTGATGAAGAAAATAAATTTATACCCAATATAGTAAAGGGTAGTAAATCCCATTACAAGCATAAATTACAGCTCTAAATGAAGCCACAGAAAATGCTTTGATACAATTTCATAGCAATCATATACAATAAGGGAACACCAAGTTGCAAACCATGGCAGGCAACTGGATAAATGTATCTTACAACTAAATGAACATCCTAATAATACTAAGTTATCAGTATGTGGTGACTTCAGGACCAAACAACTCCTAATCCTCTACATGGGAAGTGGATCATTGTATACTAATCAAGGTTTTTCTTAAAAAAGATGAGCAAAGATCCTGCATTGCAACTCAAAATCAGAAGGCAATAACAACCAGAGATTAAAGAATCAAAAGAAGAACTGCATTACCTCGATATATTTCTTGGCATTATCCCAAGCACCTCCAGTGTTGGATGCAGAGATTGCAATCTGTGAAACGTAACCATGATTAGAGCAGGAAAGAATTTAAAAAGATAAAATAAATAATCCACGATTCTGCATGATCAAAAGGTGCAATACTTTTCTGAAATTTTAAACACCGGTAGTAATGCTTGAAAACTAGCAGGAGTTGTGAGTGCTTATGGCTAAGCCTCCCCAGTTTCACGTAGACAAAAGAATGGGTGGTATTGTATGTTTCATTGATCCCGGGATTGGGACAAATTGAGAAAAGCATCGCTAACCAAAAAGGAAAATTCACATGTTTGGCCAAAACATACTCATGACAAAGCTGTACATTAAAATAAGATGTTACCTGTACACCAGAAACTAGGGAACCAGCAAGGACACCAGAGAGAGTCTCAACACCAAAGAATGTCCCAACAATGAGGGGAGTAAGCATGACCAAAGCTCCAGGTGGGATCATTTCTTTGATGGATGCATCTGTCGAGATTTTGACACAGTTTGCATAGTCAGGCTTTGCTGTACCTTCCATCAGTCCAGGGATGGTGTTAAATTGCCTGCGGACTTCTTCCACCATACTAAGAGCTGCAGTTCCTACACTCTTCATGGTCATGGCGGAGAACCAGTATGGAAGCATTGCTCCAACAAGCAAACCAATGAAGACTTTTGGGGTTAGAACATCCACGCTTGAAATAGCTGCGCGACTCACGAAGGCACCAAATAGTGCCAAGGATACAAGAGCAGCTGAGCCAATGGCAAATCCCTATAAACAACATTACGACAAAATTAATAACAGAAAGTACATAAATAAATAGTAAAAGAAAGTACGCTGGTAATACCTTTCCAATAGCAGCAGTGGTGTTTCCTGCAGCATCTAGGGCATCAGTCCTCTCTCTGATACGGTGGCTCATACCAGCCATCTCTGCAATGCCTCCAGCATTGTCACTAATGGGACCATATGCATCAATTGCCAATCCAGTAGCAATGGTGCTGAGCATTCCAAGAGCAGCTACAGCAATTCCATACATGGCAGCAAGGCTAAAACTAACAAAGATACTGACAGCAATAGCAAAGATTGGAATGATAACAGATTTGTATCCCAACGCAAGGCCAAAGATAACATTAGTAGCAGCTCCAGTTCGACAAGAATCAGCAACATCTTGCACAGGGCTGCACCAGAAATCGAGAATTTAGGCTTCACACTGAAAACAATAAAACCATCAGAACGACGACGAGTACCGAGTTTTCTTGGGACATTACCTGTATGCATTGCTGGTATAATATTCTGTAACGAACCCAATGACCAATCCAGCCCAAAGACCAATGGCAACACAGAAGAACAGTTCCCTACAGCCATAAAGGAAGTACTTTAGAACTTACCCAATCTGTAGAAATAACTTTTACCTTACATTGTTAAGATCGCTAACTTGAAATAAACCAAAAATTGAAGTTGTTAATTCTGAAACTTATAGAGCTTACCAGTTCTTCACAACTTTCTGAGCTCCAAAATTGAAGATTGTGAATGATGATGGGAGGGCAACCCAACTAACAATAGCAATTCCCACAGTCATCAGAGCAGTAGAGATAATAAGCTGGTTCTTTAGTGCTGGCTCGATTTGATTGACAAGCTTGATTTCAAAGAAATCGGTAGCAAAGAGGGTGGTGAGCAAACAGACAAGGATACCAATAGAACTAATAAGCAAAGGATAGCACATTGCAGTGAATTCATGGTTGATGCCGAAAGAGGAGATGGATGCAACAACAAGTGCAGCACAAGAGGACTCGGCATAAGAACCAAAAAGATCAGAACCCATTCCAGCAATATCCCCAACATTGTCACCGACATTATCAGCGATAACCTATTGAGGAAAGTAGATAGACAGATTAATCTATAAAACTACCAGTAAGACGAAAATGATAAGTGGACTCAAAAGCTTGATTTTCTTACAGCGGGGTTCCTGGGGTCATCCTCAGGGATGTTCCTTTCAACCTTTCCTACAAGATCAGCACCAACGTCAGCAGCTTTTGTGTAGATACCTCCAGCAACTCTTCCAAAGAGGGCCATGGAAGATCCACCAAGACCATAACCAGTGATTGCCTCAAATAGTCCCTCCCAGTCATCACCATAGTAAATCTTGAACACATTGATGGTAATGTAGAGGACCAATAGACCATTGGCTGCGAGAAGAAAGCCCATAACTGCCCCAGACCTAAACGCAACAATAAAAGCTTTTCCAACACCTTTTCTTGCCTCCAAGGTTGTCCTAGCGTTAGCATATGTTGCAATCTTCATTCCGAGGAAACCAGATATCACTGAGGTTACAGCACCAAGCACAAATGATATGGTACTGAAAGTAGCATTTGCAAGAGCAGATTTGCACATCTTATCTACATTGTATGTGCAAGGCTGTAACTTTGTGCTAAAACCCTCCACAGACCCAAGGAATAGGAAAATAAGTACTGCAAATCCAACCATGAATATCCCAACATACTGGTATTCAGTATATAGGAAGGATGTTGCCCCTGTTACATCAATATACACACCCACATCAGAGATCTAAGCTGGTTCTCAATAATCAATAAAATCTCTTGATTTTTAACTAAAAAATGTACATTTTTCAATAGATCTAAGTCCAAAAAAACTAAAGATGGAAACTTTCAGGGATTTTGGAAACACCCATCAAAGAAACGACACAAAACTTTCACATTCTTTAGGACAAAATCAAATCTAGTGCAAAAAGATACAGATTTAGTTATACCTTCAGAGATGGCGTTTTGAATCTCAGCACATTTGAGTACAGTATTATGGTCATTAATACCTTCTTCTTCTTCGATCAAAGAATCGTTGAAACCATTTTTGTTACTGTTGTTAGATTGTCTTGTACTATCAGGAGCAACTTTCACTTGAGAAACAACGTACCATTGAAACAATGAAAATACGATTCCAACAACAGCACATGCTGGAATCAATATCTGTGTTAACATTTCTGACAACATAATGGATCCCATCTCGTGGAGAGGTTAACCAGTTCACCGGTTATTTCTGACCGAGAACGGGAAGAAGAAGAAGCAGTGGTTTTAGGGTTTTTTTCTTTTGTGTGAATGAGGTTCTTTCTATGTTGTTGTTTTATATAGGGAGTGACTAGAAACAGTTTATCTTCTGTTTCACAATTAGCTGGATTTGTTGGTTTTTGAAGGGCTTTAATGGATTCTGACGTCAATTATTCTTTGAATGGCGTGCAAATCACAGAAACTGGATAAGACGATTGATTTACTTTCTTTCTTTTTTTTTATTTGTACAGATTAGAGGTGGCAAGTGGAAACGGGTTGGGACCGGTGTCGGGTCGAGATTGTTGGATCTAAATCTTTAAAAATGGATATTCTAATATTAGGTTGGAAAATAATACTACGATATTTCTTTTCTGCCTTTTTAAATCGGCAGATTCAAGCCAATGGCTTTACCGGCGAGAGCCATGTATTTTTATTTTTTGAAAAATATTAGGTATTTATTAGACTAGAAAGCAATTATATGAGCATACGTGATATTTGTTGAGTAATTTATTATAATTTGATTTACGAAAGAGGGGATCATAGGTCCCATATTATGGTTGAGAAGATTCCCGATTGATTTTCATTTGTCGCATGATTTGCTAGTTTGTTTGTCGTCTGGTTTCTTTCTCTGTAGATGTGTTGGATAGCGTTTTGTGGGATTTGAAACATTTTCTATTTCATTTCCATAATCATTCCAACTATATACCATGGAGGTTTAGCGTCAGAGCTTATGAATCGAAGCAGGTTTTCAGAGTCTGTTTCACATAGCACTTTTTTTCAATGCCTATCAGTCGTTGTTCGAGATGCAATTAGCATGACCCATGTTTCTGCTATCAATGCAGTGGTGATGCCTAGAGGTAGTGTTAATGCCACCAAAGTTATTGTCCTCGAGTCCCTACATATAAAACCTGCACCCGCAGGTCTAGAGTGCCCTCTAGCCGCCCCATCTGTATGAGAGTTAGGTTGAGTTTGATATTGTTTTTTTTAATTCCAAAAGCATATACTCCCTCTGTTTCTGAAAGGTGGGCTTGTTTGGTTTTGCACAAAATTAAGAAAGCTAATTATTAGAATTATTTTTTCATGTTTTTTCTTAGTTTATTCTCAAAATAAAAGTGGTACCCTTCGTGTGTGTTAATAAGGAAAAACAGGAAAGAGAAAAGAGAAAGATGAGAGATGAGTGGTTCCCATGTAATCAAAATAGTAATATTAAAACATTTGAATTTCCTTTTATAGAAACCAGTCTTTCTTTTGGACACACCTATATTTAATAAACCAAACCTATCTTTTTGAAACGGAGGGTGTATGTAGTAATATTTTTTTATTCTAGTGTCTGATAAAGTTTTTGTAAAGTATTTCTCATGCAAATTATTTTCAAAACTTTTAAAAGTTTGGGAGAAAGAGCTTTTAAAAGCTCTAAAAACAAAAGTTGTGGTCCCGCCTAATTTTCATATTCGATTTTTCATTTACATTCCTATTTTATTTTATAAATAACAAAAATTACCCTTATGTTATAAATCTAAAGTTTAATTACTAAGATGTCCTTGTGTATAAGATTATGGTTTACATATCTTGGCAACAAGTCTTCTATCTATATAAGTATAAATAGAAATAGAGACTTAAATTCTTGTATTCTACACACATTTAATAGAATTCTCTCTCCTTCTTCCTCTCTACTTTGTATCTCTTATTCTCTCCCATCATAATCAACTTGATAAAGGCTACCAATATATGATTGGTCTGAAATGTCTCATTTTGCTTTTATATAAAGCTTGTGCCTCTTGAAAAGACAGATCCAGTCACATCTAAAAATATCTAGGTAGCGTTTTATAAGAGGCTACAGGTAGTGCTCCAATTGATACTACCAAAATACGATCCGCGTTCTAAAAATTAATATCTCTTCACTTGATGATGATTTTATAACGCTCGTGGGCGATGGTATCTGTAAATTTTGAATTTTCCAAAATATGCATACACTAGATAATTGTGTGGGATTGTTGTAAACTAATGATTGTCGAATATTCACTTACAATAGCTTTTGAAAGAAGAAATGATGGTGGTTGTTAACCGCCCGACATAAAAATATCGACATATGTGATTGGTAGGCACAAAATCCAATTTATATTGGACTGAAATCTCTTGAATATAACAATATATGGATTTAAAACTTAACACCTTAAACGTGCAAGCTTGAATTTTGTAATGTAGTTTTCATGCGTTATATGAAAAATATGATTGTTGTAAAAACGATTTGAGGGTTTCATTTTTTTTTTCTATCAAACCCTAGGATTAATTCAATAATACTTTGTTCATCTTGTATAATATATTTGGCGTGGTAGTCCTTAAAGGACTCGTATCATTCACACAATAAATGTGGTCGGATAACATATTTAAATTTGTAATCCTTTGAGGATTCAAATTATATTCAGGAAGCCACATTACTCGATTATATCAGGTTTACCAATCCTTTAAGTGTTTTCTTAAAAGTTTTGCAAAGTACCAAAATCCGGATTAGTTGATGATATCAACTTTACTGGTACCTTGAAGAGTCCTTAAAAGAACACTAAAATCCACGTTTAAGTAGCATATTTTATTTTTTATTTTTGTTGATCTGCAGTTTCAGAATTATGATTGCATAAAACTTCTCTATTAAATAGACTATATATTATATTTTGATGTTTGTTTTCTCTAATACTCATATAGTTGAGTTAACATTCATAAATACGTTAAAAATTGTACTATTTTCCCTTCGTTTTATGTTTTGTCTCATGCGGTTTTAATGACAAGGTTTTAACGAGCCCATATCTCACTGACGTTTAATTTCATTCAAAATGCTGATATTGTGTGTGTGTTTTCCTTCATTCGCCCAGATTTCGTCCCATTGGGTTTTACTAACAAGTTTTTAGTGAGACAATTTAAATTCAACACATGGTGGTCATCTAAGGGGGAGTTGTATAATTTAGGTTATTAAGTGGATTCCCATATTTGATTAGGACAAATCAATATACAATCTCTTAGAAATTTGGATATCCTTCTGAATGACATAAGTTTTAATCACAAATACAAATTTTGTTCACGTATAGTAATGTATTCATATCTTGGTACTTTGTTGAATAAAATACATCAACTACTTCTGCAAATCATCTCAGAGAAGCTAGCTAACAATCCATGACATAAGTCCTCAATATGTTGAAAAAGAACGCAATGCAAGAGTATTACTTGAAGACAATATCGCTTGTGTAACACCAAAAAAGACTTCATAAGCTATCAAAGTTCTTCAAGAAAGCATATAACGTTTTCTGCACTCAAGAAATTAGTTATTCAAATTGGATTTCGTCGATTCAAAGATTCGTAAGTCAGTACGCGTCAGGGGGGGAGCATCATCATACAAGGTGTGTTCTACTAGACTTATCGTGTTGTACATTTTCCTTCGTCAAGGTTTTCTCCCGCTGGCTTTTCCTTGTCAAGGTTTTAACGAGGCAACATTTACGTGTCCAACACTGTTTTAGGTCTTTATGTTTACGCATTTTTCAGGTTTTGCTCTTTTGAGTTTTCCTAGTACGTTTGTAATGACTTAGCCATAGTGGTAATCGGGGGAAATGTTATAAATCTATAGTTTAATTACTAAGATGCCCTTATATCTAAGATTAGAGTTTACATATCTTGGGCTTCAAGTCTTCAATCTATATAAATAGAGAATTAAACTCTTGCGTTATACACACATTTAATAGAATACTCTCTCCTCCCTCCTTTATACTTTGTATCTCTTATTCTCTACTTTTTAGTTTCATAACACCTTAAATCTATATACCATCAATTTTTTATTCTCTAAAGATTTTTTCTTTCATTTTGAAACTATATTATATACCATTTCAATGAATTTTTTTAATTTATCAATAATAGAAATAAGAGAAAATATTAAATAATTATTTAATTAGTTTGATTTTTTGCTTGGAAATTATAACTATAATAAAAAGTGGTTAGTAATTTTTTTAATATTATTAGTAAATTTAATATAAATATAAATATTTAATACTATTAGTAAATTTAATATTATATAAATATTTAATATTATATAAATATTTAATATTTTAAAAAAATATTTTTAAACTCACCAAACTAGAATAAAACTATTTTCAGAGATATATCTATTTTTGTCATTTTATCGAACACAATCTAATCACTTTTTAATCAGCTTTAACTTTTAGTTTATATTTTACCAAGCGTTCAACTGTTTTTTTTTTACATAGCAACACACATAAGAAAAGCGCTTTTATAAAACTCACAACAATACCAAACTAAGCCTTAGACTCGGGCTCCTAGTCAACTATTAAGCGTACGTAAAAAGCTAAGATGCCAAACGATATATCAAGTATTATTCGTCTCGACAAACTTTGAATTTTGTTAACGGTTTCCAGTTAAGTGATAGTACAACATTAATGCATATAAAATTAGTTTTATATGCATGATTTTGGAACATTTTGTATGTGTAGTTGTTTAAAAGCTAACCACCATACCCAAGCAGAGGTAAACTCACTACTAAACTACAAATATAAGTAAAGAGAGAATAGGGAGATAACTTGTACTTCATTGATAAAATCTTTAAGTTGGGAACCTTGAGGAGATCAACGTGGCATCCTTAGCTTTGTGGCTAAGACTACATATTTATAGGCTTGAGAGATCACCTCCTCAATGATATGTTGTTCCTCAAGGGGTACATTAGCTAAGTTACATACATCTAGAGTATTCATAGGCTTAGACTTGGGCTTAGCGCCTTTACATAATGCTAGCCTTCTGGATTTATGAGGACATATGGAATATAATATCCACATTTTGTATTTTTTTCATTACCCTAAGGAAGGTGGTAATCTTCAGTGTCTTTCCTGGCGGAGGGTCTTTTGTCTTGTTTGGATATGGTGTGCTTTTTTGTTGATGTTGTTTTTATGATATCATCGGAGGGTTAGTTGGTGCACATATTTTTTTCGGAGTGTTATTTCTGCTCGGAGTCTGAGGTCGTCAGAGTTTTGGATGTTCTGAGGCGTAGTGTTTGTTCAGATGTTGAGGTTGTTTTTACAGAGTGTTGGGTGGTGCTGAAGCGTAGTGTGTGTTCGGATGTTGAGGTTGTTTTTACGAAATGTCGGATGTTGCTGACGCGTAGTGTCTATTCGTATTTTGATGGGTAGACGTGTCTTTTATAGTTTTTATACTATAAATAATTTATTCGTCTTCATTGGTCTTCATCGTCTTTTAGTTTTAATTTCTTCTGTAATTTCTCAAGATGGGTGATATGTATGCTTTTATTATTGCGGCAGCTTCTGATATTTTTAACTTTTTTTTTGCGCTTGTTTGGTGGTAATTTCTCTTTTCTCTTTTTTTTTACAGGAAACACAAGATCAGGAGTCTAAAGACCCATTACCCTTGGTTCATACTTCGGACTCTCCTTATGATCCTCCGGTTAGGAAATTATGGTCGCCTAAGAGCAACTGCAGCGGTCGACCAGACCAAAGAGCAAAGACCAGGAATGCTCTTTGGTCCGATTTTGTGAGACGCAACGGACGACTAAATGTGGTATTTGGTCCAGAAATTGAACAGTATCCGATCAGGTTTAGTCAAGAAACTGGACCAAAACAGATATACTCTGACGCTCATGTAAGACAGCGTTTTCCCAAAACGCCATTGTACGAGGACGTTTATAAACACAAACGTCATTTCTGAAAAACGTTTATCAAAACGTTTCTAAAGAACAACGTTTTTGAAACGTTGTATTAAAAGAGCGTTTCTGAATTGAAACGTTGTATTAAAAGAGCGTTTTTGAAACGTTGTTTTGAAACGTTGTATTAAAGACGTTTCTGAAACGCTGTATTAAACGTTTATTAAGAACAACGTTTTTGAAACGTTGTATTAAAACAGCGTTTTCAAAATTAACGGTCCTCTACACCAACGTTTAGGCTTTCAAACGTTGTTATATGTGGGCGTTTTTTTTTGAAATGCTGTTTTAGAAGAGCGTTTGAGTTTTGACGCTACTTTACTAGGACGTTTTTCTATGTTTTATATCAAAACGCTTCAGTACAGTAACGTTTGACGTTTGAGTACATAACGCTTCATTACAGGAGCGTATGTTCAAAACGCTAATCTAAATGAACGTCAGAAACATAACGTTTGTCTAGTTAAACGTCTGTGTAATATACGTCACTTTAATATAGCGTTTGATAATTAACGCTTATTTACAACAGCGTAATATCATATTTAGTCATGTTTTCGTTGCGTTTTTTTTTAAACGACCAAACAGATTTGGTCTTTGATCGATGGTCTGGTCCAACCGCTGCAGTTGCTCTAAGGATACTCCTGATCAACTATATTTTTATCTTTTATTTTAAAGGTGTTCAGTGGCACGAGACCGATGGACCCGTGAGTTTCCTTACTGTCTTTTTAATTGTTTTTGTATTTTCCTTCTAACCTCTTTGTCTTTCGTGCAGCCCTGTCCTGATGATGTTATAATGCCTTTTTCCCGTAGGATATACTTTGTTCTCGGTTAGTTGATGAAGCCTTTGGAAGTGGATCATGTTGCTGCTCTGATGAAGAAGGGACTTGTCAAGTCTTAATGTGAATTTATGGTTCGTGCCCACGTGAAATGTTATGCTGATGCATCTTCTTCAAAGTCTAACCAACCGTGTTAAGGTTGACCGTAAGTTGGATATTACGGAGAAAAGTACACCATGGTCAATATGCGGTGGGTTCAGATGGTCGAGTTGTGCAGAGTCTATCGTTCTTTCATTCGTGGCCTTTCCTATGCGCTTGTGTAGCTTTGCTACCATGGAATTTCTTGTTTTAATGTTCCTTGTAATGTACTTTCATTTATAATTTTTAATTATGTTAGTAAAAATACCTTTTGGTGTACTATTTTTTGTTTGTTCAATCGTTTCGTCTGCTTCCTCTGGTATGTCTACAATTCTTTTTCTTGGTCCTGCATGTTTTTTGGGAAGAATACCTCACTTTAAATCCTATTTGAGTAGGGAAGACCTTAAACATCACCTAACGTCCTGACTCGTTGTTTATCCTGCTATGTCTAGTCTTAGATTGGAAAAATCCTTGTAAGGCGGAATTCG
This sequence comes from Papaver californicum, assembly GCA_023531435.1. Classification (NCBI taxonomy): domain Eukaryota; kingdom Viridiplantae; phylum Streptophyta; class Magnoliopsida; order Ranunculales; family Papaveraceae; genus Papaver; species Papaver californicum. The sequence continues at coordinate 335,928 of JAJJMC010016780.1, forward strand.
TACCCGTCGAGATAAAACTTCTATGTTTACCACATAGTGGTTTTATCCTGTCTATGGTTGTCCGATAGGGGTAATGCCCTCACCTATACGTGATGACATTCAAAAACAAACATAATTCATCGTTCATTTTTCACATGTATGCTTCCAGAAATTTCCTCACTAATTGTGAATAGCACTCA
>JAJJMC010016780.1:346106-397612 GCA_023531435.1 Papaver californicum
TTTCTTAATCATCTTACATGTGTCGTTCCTATTTTATTTCCTAACAGTTATCGTGATCTTGCTTAAATAAAATGTATATAACGGAGTTTAAGTTACTTAAGTAAAATACCGGAGACAAAGATAAGTGATGCAAAGTAAATAAGAGGAGTATAAACTTAAAGAACATCGGAGAAAAGTAGAGAACAATAAAGAGAAGCTAAATGAAAACACGACTAACTAATTTTTTTCCCGAGTGTACAAGGTTGAGTCGAGAAGTACCCTTAGTCGACGTCAAAATATAGTTGCTTAAAAGCTAACCATCACACTCAAGTAGAGATAAACTTACTGCTAAACTAAAAACATAAATAAAAAGATATTAGAGAAAGAACTTGCACTTCATTGTTATAATCTTTAAGTTGGGAACCTTTAATAAATCATTATGGAATCTTAGCTTTGAGGCTAAAATTACATATTTATATGCTTAAGAGAGTACCTCCTCAATAATCTGGTGTTGATCAATGGATACATTAGCTAAGTTATACATATTCTAGAATATTTTTAAACTTAAATTTACTCTTGACGTCTTTATATAATGCTAGTCCTTTGATTCTTACGAGAAACATATAAAATATGATATCTACCGTGCGTATTAAATCATAAGATAAAATCTCTTCAACATAATTTTATGTAGGAATATCATAACTTATGGTTTAGATGTGGTATGTATATAGCAATACGTAACACAATCAACAGAAACACATACATTTCAGTGGTTTAGTATGTACATCGGACACTAGGAAGCATATAGGTGTGCTCCAAGTTTAAACTAGCAGTACCACGCTATATCCCATGCAAGCCTCCTTATCGAACCTAGCCCGATACCACGCTAATTTTCAAACCTGGTCGAAGTGCTAAACCATTTCTGAATATTTTTTTAAAAGACACTTTAAATAATTTTTTTTTTTTTGATATTTTGTCCCCGCGCAATGAGATTCTACTTGTTTTTGCTCTCTTTATCGAGAGCCAAGGTAGCCCCTCGCAAATGACTTGACGAGTTGGCACACACGATTGCACTGACTTTGAATTTACTCCCAATAGAGAAAAACCAAAATGAAAAGTCTTCTCGTTGCATTTTCCAAAGTAAATTAAGAAATCAAAAGGCAACTTTATTTGCTCGTACATACTTAGTAGAAAAGTTTGAATTTACTGAGCTAAACATTAATTATTTGCTCGTACATACTTAGTAGAAAAGTTTCTTTGATTATAATAATAGAAATGTGCAACCTACTGAATCTATATACTAGGCATGTGAGTGGAGAAATTCTTTGATCTAGATGTAAATGAGATTCAAATATGAGACTATAAAATCAAGTGTTTGACCCGCTCAATTATTGGAACTTGTAAAATGATAACAAAAAGCCATTGATTGAAGAATCTACTTAAATTATATATGTAACTTCTAGTATATATAAACAACGCAATTAGTACGATGAACCAGACAATTTTGGTTATTGCCGTTACTCCTTATCGGGTCAGCGGGTTGACCCTATATGAATTTTTTTCTTCGTCATTTTCCAACCGGGACCTTTTTTTTTATTAAAAAGACTTTATCCACGTGGACTCCAGATATATGGATCTACTATTTTAACTTTTGCCTTTTTTTTGGTTTGTTTGCTTAAGTAGTAGTACAATTTACCATTTATGCCTGTATACAGTAGGTAATAAAATTCCAAGGTTTGAATGTTGTTTTTAATGGGAGGTAGATCTATTATTTCTGACATTTACCAATTTTGGTTCTTAATTAGTTATTTATTTCGTTTTGTCCGATTAAAAGGAATATAAGAATCAATTTTTACCGCACGATTTAAGATCCGATTTTGAGAACTAGGGAAACGGGTAAACCGTACTCCTAATTTAACCAAAACAAGTAAAATCGGTTTTACCGTTAGATGTGTTTTAATTTGGTCCATAGACAACAACTAACTACAGCTATATGTTAACTACTGGTAGTTAGGTACAAAATGGAGGATGTGACGTTGCCTTTAGTTGTAAGGGGTTGTGATGTTGCCTTTCATCCGACTAAGAAGGAACATGTGAGCAACAGAGTTGAAATATGAATTAAACTCAGATTGATCCGTACTCATTTTGCTTTCCATTTTTCCTGTAAGGATACTATGTTTACTATGGTCGTAGTAAACTATCCGGGGCAAACTTTAGCGTAAGTTTGGGCACGTATTTAAACTTGGATTTGACTTTCAGTATTGGAGATCGCAAACTTTGTTCGAGCTACATCTTTAGATGATCCGATGTTGATAGTCGATGATGATACAATTTCACGGAAATTTGGACTTTATGCTAGGGTGTTGGTGGATGCAGTGTCAGATCTAGGTTTAGAGGTCGGAGGGGTTTGTGCTTAATAAAAATAAAGTTTATCGGGCTTGAGCTCAATTAGTTACGAATTACTAACTAAGGTCATACCATTTTTTTCCACTTTTTTCACCATAATTCGACCGACGGAAAATTTCATGCACGCATCCTTTTTCTTGAGAAATATTTTTCACGAGCCCATATTTTTTAAAATTCGGTTTTCTCTTAATCTTTATTCCCAAAGTAACCTTCCATATTTATATTTAGAGTTCCCTTTTCTTCTTCGTCTGAGAGGAGGAATAGTTGAAAAATTGTTATCGAATTGGAGGAGCTGAGAGGGGGATTTTACTATTCCATGAACATAAATTCCTTCTAGAGGTTTGTTCGTTTATATTCTCATCTTTTTCTTTATCGTTTTTTTTGTTTTCTATTTGATTCTATCTCCATTCTTTGTAATTTTTATTTTTTTAAAATATTTCTATGGTTTTAGAGACATATTTTAGAGACTTTGTTATACAATTAAGGATCGCTGCTAGCTAGGAAGTGATTTTAGCTTTGTTTTTGTTCTGATTTTTGGTTTTTTCTTTTGATTTGTTAGGTTCTTTGTTGAATCGATTTTTGGATTAGCTACAATATCAGCTTCAGGTAAGATTCCCATCAGTTAAATCAATGTAGATCTCTTTTCACCTTTCAGATTTTTGTTTTGGTTTCAATCAAATTTTAGATTGAATGAAGGAATGAATTCGTTTTAGTTGTAATTTTGTTATGCAATTACCTACTGATTTGAGCCAAATCATCATCGACCAAAATTTGGTTTATACACATCTGGAAGGTTATTTTTTGATTAGGTAGGTTACTTTCTGAATTGTTCGTAAGTTATATTTTTTAGTTTGCTGCATAACATTTTTTTTTCTGCATAATGTAGTTTGAAAATATTTTTTGTTAGCTGTACTTCATTATTTGCATGACTTTTTAGTTCATCATGTCGATGTCAACACAACTCTGGAGTCGTTAAAGACAATTGTTTATCATAAGTGGACTAATTTATTTCCTCAGCATATTAGTTTCTCTTTTAACGACGGAACCAAGTTTGTTCTGGTAGGTTCTGATGTTTTACTTTGGTGTTATGATCTCTTTGCCACTGTAAAGGTCAAAAGAGTTTTGATTTGGTTGTTGAAGTTGGCAGTAATGCTTCCAATAGTGGTAGTAGATCATCTAGTATTAGTTGTGAAATTGAAACTAAAAAAGTTGTGGTCCATTTCTTTGGGGATGGGTCTGTGCCTGTTAGCAAGACTCTTAAATATGATGGATGAGAATCGATACTTGGTGAAGTTAGTAAAGTTTGTTTTGGGAGGTATAACAGAGGTACAAATTGCAGTGAAGAAATATGAGGTCAAGTATGGTTATTATCTTCTTGTTACCAAGAATGAACCTAGTAGATTCTCTACGAAGTGCACAAAAGATACTTGCCCTCGGCAGTTTAGGGTTGCTGCTATTGATGATGAAAACATGATGGTCAAGGTTAAGAAATATGTTAATAGTCATGACTGTGTATTGGGATATAAAAGGTTCCACCACAAAGTCATTAGTCTTTCTGTTGCTAGTTTGATCAAGGACGATATCAAAAGTGATCCAAATTTCAAAGTTTCTAATTTTTTAAAAATGCTTGAATCTCAATATAGTAAAAATATGAAACATTATCAAGCTTACAATAGCAGAAAGAAAGTGTATGAAGATATTTTTGGTGATGATGTTCGCATCTGGTGTGGTATGTAGATGTTATTCGCAGTACCAACGAGGATAGTTTCGTTGATTTTCAAGTTGATCGAAGTACTAATCAGTTTGTTCGTCTTTTTTTTTTCGAGGCATGTATTCATGGTTACCGTTTCCTTCGGCCATTAGTTTATGTTGATGGGACTTTTTTGACCGGGAGATTTAAAGGATGCCTCATGGATGTCACTGGTATCAATGCTGAACAAGGTATGTTTTTGCATCTTTTTTGTTTTTAAGGTGGTTTCATAATTCGTTATGCAGATTTTTTTTACCTGCATAATACATTGCGCAACAATTTTTTTATCAACATAATACGTTATACAACCATTGTGTTAGTTGATAAGTGCATAAATTACATATTCTTAGTATAAATTCATGTTTATATTTGCTATAATTCTTGCATATTACCTTGTACTATGCTTGTTTTCTAGTTTCTGTCTTTTATTAGATGAATCATCAAAAAAGAACTACAAAGTGTTAGATTGTGCAAAGAAAAAATATTACAAAGGAAGAAGGCCAAATACAAAATGAAACTCGTTCAAATACAAGAGTTCTTTTAACCTTCTTGTAGAGAATTGAAAGAAAAATCCAAAATGAAAAGAATGAGGTCATTCCGAGTTCGTATGAAGAAGTTATGAGCAAAACGGTGAAACTAACATGGATTTGGTTTCTGTTGGGCCTTATTGGGCCTGCGCGGGAAAAGAAAGAAGGCATGCGTTTTGGGCTTGCTTTTGGCGTGAAAATAAGGATTTTTGTTGGATTTTATGGAGTTTAAGTGTCCTAATTTGATAGGGATTAATAGAAGGTGTTAATATTTGAGAGGTTAAGTTTTCTACTTGGATAAAGATCAAAAGAAGGTGAAAATATTGATGGTTATCAGGTTTCTGATAGACATATTTTCGTGTCTTATTTGATCTCATATTTATATTAATAGTACTCAATTTTTGTAATAAAAATATAAGCATTTTCTATGTTTTTTGGGATTTTTGAAGAATAAACTTTTGTGGAAAAATTGGCTTAAAAAGTGTTAAAGGAACCCAAGAAAATTGCTAAAGGCACCCATATTTGGTTTAATGCCCCTACTCTCTATCAAATTCAAAAGAGAAATTAGCGAGAAAATTTGTGCTCTCAAACATTCGAATCTATGAAGAGATTTTTGGGATTATTCTCTCAATTCGTTAGACAAGAACATATTCTTGCCTTTTTGAGGAGGTGTACACGGTTTAAATATGGTGTTTGTGTTTATAAGGAAACTTAATCTGTTTATATGAGGATATGAAATTCTATCTTATAATTTTGGTACAAATATATATGAGAAGATGTCTGAGAAGATAAGGGAAATGAATCAAGCGAGTTCGAAAAAAAATATCACTGAGAAGGAAAGATTATCCTCGGGTTTTAGTAAGAAAAGGGAACAACGTGATATGCCGAGAATTTTCATTAAAAACAAAAATATTCTTGAAGATTGGAAGATTCTCGAGTTATGGATTGATGTAGTATAAATAAGAGAGTCGGGGGAAGCATTTAGGAGGCTGGCTGGAGAGGGATCGAAAGAAAAGAAGTTAGAAAAATTTCTGCAAACCAGATCGAGGAAGAAGAAGATAAAGAACAAAAGGAACTTCATAACTGTCGCTGGAAACCGTCGCCAATTCAACTTCTTCAGCGACGGTTTTCTCAACAGTTCCAACGGCAGTTTGTGAATTTTAATACACTTCATTAACTGCGCCATAAAATGAGTCGTTACATCGATGTAAAACTCTTTGTAAGTATTTTTAAATTAATGAATACAATCATTAATTGTTTTTCTTCTATTATTTTTCTCCATGAGTAGCTAAATCATTTTTCCAGGGTAGAGAAGGAACCTATTTTTGATGTGTACTTTTAATATTTAATTTCTTAGACATAATTTATTCTCTTTATTTTATAATTAAATATTTAATAGTTTCTCTTCTAAAATGCTTCATGTTAATTGTTCTGAATAGTTTTTAAGCTATTGATCTTTTATAAGCGAAGAAAATTGTATCTTTGGAAAACGACGTAAGTCGTATAAATATTTTTAAACGTTAAATTTTCCAAGACATGATATTGGGTTCGAAACGGTCTTGAGTAGTTTGAGAGTGAATATTTAAGATACTAAGTTTGAGCCACCAACATCAAAAGTAGTGGAATCCAAAACCCTAGACCTTTCTATTTCTGGTTAATTAATTTGTTTAGTTATCTTTTTATCTAAATTCATAAAATTCTTCCAAAATATTTTCTTTGTTTTTAAAACATAATTTGTTTAATAGCTAGAAATAATATTATCAATCTCCATGGACGAAACCGTATTTGTCGTTTCTACTTTGTAGACGTCGTGCGATTGCGGTTATAGGTTTTTAATCTCTACATCTTAAACCTAGGGTTTACCCCTTTAGGGGGAAACTATTCATTCTTCTTCTTTCCTTGTATTATGAGTAGCTAATTTTTTAGTTGATTATGGATGAATTCAATATTTAGACATAAAGCTTAATTAGTTTTACAAATTTATTTGGAGTTTTAATCATTGTCGTTTTTTTCTCACTACATTTAGGGTTTATGATTGATTTCTAGTTTGTTCAAGTATACAATTAGATTAATCTAGTGATCATTTTAAGGCTAGTAGAAGTTAGGAGATAAGTGTAATAGTCTTTTAATTCTCTACACAAGTAGAAATCGAGAGACCTTACTGGGGATTTTGTAGAGAAATTACGAGTGAAGACAACACCATCAAGTGAACCTTGAGCTAAGAGTTTAACTATTGGAATCAACCTAAATTTACAAAGCTTAAAGCGTTCGACTGGGTTACACCTTGAGTGAGCTACTACTTGGTGGTTCAGACGAATAGAGTATGGTAGTCAAGAACTTCCGTATCCAGTGACAAAAGAAGTTTTGGGAGTAACTAAACATACATGTTATTTTACGGTTGGCGATGAATGATTCTGTCGAGAGGTAAACGAGTATACTAACTGAGTTAATTTTTGGTAACGACGAACGACTCCTTAATCATCCTTTCTTTCTTATTATCTTTTTATTGTTACTTTTAGTTAACTAATTCGCAAAGTCCCTTTTTTAGTATTTATTATTGTTTGCTAATCTAAATAACATATCAATTACACAACTCTTTGTGGGAACAATCCATACTACTGCTATATTACTTGTTAATTAGTGGGAAATATATTGATTAATTTGTTGCACTTACGACACGTGTCATTAGCTATAAACTCTATTATGTAGTTTTGTTTACTTTTTTTATTTTTTATTTTTAATTTTATGAAACATGTTTTGTTATATGCAGAATTTTTTCCTTACCCATGACCTTAATCTCTGGTGAAGATAATGACAACTGGGAATGGTTCATGAATAATTTGAAACAAGTTGTTGATCATATGCCAATCATATTTTTATCTGATCGTTCCTTTAGTTGCGGAAAGAGCCAGAAAAAAACAATTGGGAAGGAATAAAGGTAACCATTCCAATTGTTTTTTTTTTTGGCTCTTTCCGCATCTACTGCTATTATCATCTTAAGCAAAACTTGCCAATTAATACTTCTAATGATAGGTATGGTTCTGTTTTTGATGCTTTTCAAACTGCTACATATGGTCTTACTCTTGAAGATTACCAAACTGTTATCGTAACCATTAGGGGGTCTTGGTTGTGGATGGGTTGCAAATTATATTGAAGATATTCCTCAGGAGTGGTGGTCAAATGCCTATTTTCAGGGTTGTAGGTATGGGAAGACAGCTTCAAGTCTTGTTGAATCTTTCAATAGTTGGATTAGACATAACAAGAAGCTGCCTTCTAGCGCTCTTATTGATGAGGTATGGAAGATGATGGAGGTTATGTCGCTAAGGAGGAACACTGGTTCCAATTTCAACACAATTCTCACACCAAAAATGAAATTAAGATGAAGAGTCTTGTTGATGAGGGTGTAACCTGGCTGGTAATTCAATATGATATCATGTTTATGAATTCGAAAGCGGTGAGAGTTCTCATTGTGTTAATCTGGAGCTGGACATGTACCTGTCATACATGCGATTCCTCTACTTTCTTCTATAACAATGTATGGATCTAATCCATATGATTTTGTTGATCCTTGTTTCACTACTGCGTAGTACAATAATTCTTATAACTATGTGATTCATCTTATTCCGAACTACAACATGCCTGCAGTTTATAAAGGACATGACATTATCAATGCACTTGATGTTAGGAGGCCTCCACGAAGACCACCAACTAAAATATATTTGAGCAGTTATGACAAACCTCCCAGGAGAGCTATGTTTTGTGGTAATTATGGTGAGACTGGTCATCTGATATGTTTTTCGATATAGTGGTAAGAAAAGGTTTCAAACTCTCGAACTTGTGAAGATTGATTTTAGATTTAATAAACTAATTTTAAACTAAAAATATACACAAAATATGAAAATAATATTTACAAATAATGAGGTTATGGATTTCACCATTAACCAATTAAAGTGATTTAATCTAATCAATATTCATGCAATTCTTTACATTTAAAGTGTGTCTAATATGTTGCAAAAGTAAATTTTCAAAATAACAATTGTAAATCGAAAGCATAGAACATCAAAACCCTAGTCTAAGCATGCTCTATCAAAAGAAATCACAATTTTTTAATAAAAATCCTTAAATCAAATTTTTAATCAAAGCAAATAATCACAAAAGAAATTGCAAATATCAATTAAAATAGAAATGTACCACTTTTCTTGGAACAATGGCTTCCTACATCGCCTCAGCAAAGGGGTTTAGCTCCTCATGTTGAAAACACTCTCAAAATACTCATTCATGGCTCAAAGTGTTTACAAATGATGAAAAAGAGTGAGAATAATGGAAACATCGAGTTTGCAACGTTTATAAGCGTTACAGACTCACTGTTACAGAAGGAAAAAAGTTTCACTGAAGATAAATGTTGCAAATGAAGATAAATGTTGCAAAGTTAAAAACTTTAGCAACAGAATCTTCAACCTTTTGGCCACGGAAACTTCAACCTTATCGCAACGTTTTCTTCATCACGAGAATTTTCTGGATTTTGATTTTACGCTTCTGGCCTCTCCAGACCCCCCATGATGTTCCTCCAAGTCTTCTATTTATACTACTAACTCCAAATCTCATGAAAATCTTATCCCTTTAATCCTCCAATTTTGGCAATGAAGAAAAAATATTTTCGGTTTATTTTTGATATGATTTTTCTTCACGATTTGATTTCCTTCTTTAAACGAATTTGGTGTTGCTCTATCTGTCATAAACAATATCAAATATGTGTAGGAAAAAAATCAATTGGAAGCAGGAAAGAAATTTCATGTTTCACATGATATTGATTTTCTTTCGGGAAAAAGATATTTGGTCGAGATTCTGTTTAATTCTCCACTTAAGACTTGTGTACCAATCCCTCTTAATTAGGCAAGAGAATAGTCATGCTTTTACTCCTTGAAAATCTCCAACAATCATAAGCCAGGTCACGCTGTTTCAAAGAAAAGAAATTCCCGCCAAAATTGATTTGAAAAGGAGAAGAATGTGGTGGTTGCCCCTATCCAAAGTTTGGGTGCTTTTATCCATTTTGATCCATTTAGTAAATTTTTCGGGTGCCTTTAACACTTTTTCGAGCCAATTTTTCCAATAATGTTTATTTCCCAAAAATACCTACAAACACATAAAATAAGACAACTAATATACAATCGAGCACTATCAATATAAAGAATTGAGACAAATCAGACACAAAAATGTGTCTATCAAATACCCCCAAACTTATTATTTGCTAGTCCTCGAGCAAATCAAATCTAGAAAATAAAAATCAATCTTAACTCACTTTCGCAGGCATCGGATTGCACTTAGCGTGTGCAACAAGCCTTTGAACCCATAGGTGTCCCTATCGGACGAGTTTTTTCTCGTGAGGGTTTACAAAGAGGTATACCCACAAAACCTTTACTCAAAACCCTAGCTACCTGTGAACGATTGAGGATAGACACTAAACAAACTATTTAGTTGGCATACTAAATTCTTCAGCTATGGGAATCATTATCATATATGAGTCCAATTGCTGCACACGAGTTTTCACTCAGCGTACTAAAATTCATGCAAGAATCCCAAATTCTACTTAAATAGTCGTTCAACCACGATACTCAGAATCTATCAAAGTACAATCACATGAAAACATTTATAAGATGGATATTGACAAAATGAAGTTTGCACATGTTGACTAAGGTGAACGGTGTTTCTCATATCTGTCTGAAGGTCGCCGCCAGGATGAATGGCTTGAGATACGCTCCCACTAGTCTTATTCCTTAAAATAATATCGACTCAGCTGGTATATACAAGGTCCCAGCGGTCGATTTATTGAAAATATTTTAATTGTATTGACAATATGATTGGATCAAATGAATCCAAGCGCATTTTCCTTATCAGCATCGTACATGATAGTTCTCATGGATCCTGCGTTCCACGCTTGCTTAGGCGACGGAGACAGGGAAAACACACATATATTGCTATCAAAGTGTCAATACTCGATTTTTTTTAGTCTAAATAATAAAATAGTGGAGCTTGATCTCAAACACTCTACTTCATCCTGACAGCGATAACAATTCGATATTGGTGCCCCACCAAATCACTTAGAGAAACACAAAAATTAAAAAAATAAAAACAGATGGTGATATGTCGAGATAGATTCCGAGATATGGTGACAACTATCATGTTATTTCTAACACATGAGCTAGGCATCCTTTTATGAATAGACCATTTAGATGGACACACCAATTCATATAGAAAAAGAGATAAGTTTCCATCTACCTAGAACGGTTAGTGTCACCCTGAATTATTCACAAGTTTCTAAAGTTTTGAGTTTTATTATTTCAACTACAAGTTTCTCCCTTACCCCCAAACTTAAACCTAACATTGTCCTCAATGTTTCAAATTAAAGTGCAATACCAAAAATATAGGTAACTAGACGAATAAAGAGGTAAGTCAGAAAGATAGTACCTGGGTGAAGCGTAACAATCCTTCTTTGGAGAATAATACAGAAAAATAAAAACAAAAACCTACAAAAACTTACTGGTGTACAACAACATCCGTGATGGTCAATCAAGGTAAACAGGGTCCTCCAGAGGGACCTCCTCAACATCACCTGCAGGAAATGGCTCTAAAAAGTGTTTCAATCTCTGACGGTTAACCTTTGAAGAACTACTACCATCCACTGTCTCAATCTCAATAGCACTATGAGGAAAAACAGTGCAAACTATAAAAGGACCCGTCCACCGAGAGCGTAACTTCCCGGAGAATAGATGCAAACGGGTATCATACAGAAGAACTTTTTAACCTGGAGAAAATGACTTTCTTAAAATATTTCTATGATGCACAAGTTTCATTTTGTTCTTATACTCCTTAGCACCATCGTATGCATCTCTACAAATATCGTCCAACTCATTGAGATGGAGCTTCCTATGAGCTCCTACCTTGTCAAGCGAAAAATTAAGTTGTTTTACATCCCAATATGCTCTATGCTCTATCTCGACGGGCAGGTGACATGTCTTGCCAAAAACTAGACGATAAGGTGACATTCCAATGGGAATCTTAAACGCAGTACGGTAATCCCATAAGGCATCAGTAAGCCTCAATGACCAGTCTTTCCGATTAGGATTAACTGTTTTCTCTAAAATACGTTTTATATCCCGGTTGGAAACCTCTACTTGACCACTAGTCTGTGGGTGATATGGGGTAGCTACTTTGTGGGTAATACCATATTTATTTATCAAAAGCCTAAATGGTCGATTACAAAAGTGTGACCCTCCATCACTAATTATAGCTCGCGGTGTACCAAAACGTGCAAATATGTTATCATTCAAAAACTAGACCACAACCTTGTGGTCATTTGTTCTACACGAAACCGCCTCAACCCACTTAGAAACATAGTCTACAGCGACAAGGATGTAAAAATAACCAAAAGAATTAGGAAAATGACCCATAAAATCAATGCCCCACACGTCAAAGACCTCAATAACTAGAATAGGGTTCAAAGGCATCATATTTCTACGGGAAATGGTTCCTAACGTGAGGATTTACAAGAGGTGTACCTACAAAACCTTTACTCCAAACCTTAGCTACCTGTGAACGATTGAGGTTAAACACTAAACAAGTTATTTAGTTGGCATACTAAATTCTTCGGCTATGTGAATCATTACCATATATGAGTCCAATTACTGTACACGATTTTTCACTCAGCGTAATAAAATTCATACAAGAATTCAAAACTCTGCTTAGATAGTCGTTCAACCACGATACTCAGAATCTATCAAAGTAAAATCACATGAAAAGATTTAGAAGATGGATGTGGACAAAATGAAGTTTGCACATGTTGACTAAGGTGAACGGTGTTTCCCATATCTGTCTGAAGGTCACTGGCAGGATGAATCCTAGCGGATTGAGATACGCTCCCACTAGTCTTACTCCTTATACTAATATCGACTCAGCTGGTATATACAAAGGTTCAACAGTCAATTTATTGAAAATAAAATAATTATTTATTATTTTTAAATGTACTGACAACATAATTGGATCAAATGAATCCAAGCGCATGCTCTTTATCAGCATCTTACATGATAGTTCTCATGGATCCTGCGTTCCAAGCTTGCTTAGGCGACGAAGACAGGGAGAACAAACACATATTGCTATCAAAGTCAATACTCGATTTTTTTTTTAAATAATGGTTTAAATAATACAATAATGGGGCTTGATCTCAAACACTCTACTTCATCCTGACGACGATAACAATTCGATATTGGTGCCCCACCAAATCACTTAGAGAAACACAAAAATTGCAAAAATAAAAAAAGAAGGTGATATGGTCGAGATAGACTCTGAAATATGGTGACAACTGTCATGTTATTTCTAACACATGAGATAGGCATCCTTTTATGAATATACCATGAAGTTTGGGCACACCAATTCTTATAGAAAAAGAGTTAAGTTTCCATCTATCTAGAATGGTTAGTGTCATCCTAAATTGTTCACAAGTTTCTAGACTTTGGAGTTTCATATTTCAACTTAAAATTTTCTCCCTTACCCCCAAACTTAAATCTAACATTGTCCTTAATGTTTTAAAGATGAATGATTAAATATATGAACAAGGAGAAATTGTTATCAATCGAAGGAAAGGAGTTAAGGAAAGATATTACCGTGTCGCATGAGCATGGGTTACCTCCCAAGAAGTGCTAAGTTTAAAGTCTTCATCCAGACTAAGAAAGAGTCTTCAACCAGACTAAGAAAGAATTAGTCACCTCATAAAATCATATAACAATAGTCGGAACAACTATGGGTCATCTGAATAAAATAATACTATTTAAAATAGAAGGAAACTGCAACAGACCCATAAAGTGAACAAACAAAGTACACCCTTATCCCTATCTAGTGTCTTGTTTAAGACAACTACATTTAATTGAGGTTCAGGTTCGGGCTCTATGAAAGGGTCTAGAAAAAATATTTTCATGGGTTGGATTTCCTTATAGGCAGGATCAACAGGATCAAGTTGTAAAGTCTGGAGTAACTCAACTAATAAATTTGAAGCACATAATAATAACATGAATAATTGTGGATCTTCAAAGTCAATCAGATTTGACCCACACAGTTGACTACGATGAAGGTGGTCATTCTTAAACAAATGTGTCGATTCTAATTTCCTAAAGTAATTAGGCTTAGTCTCAAAACTTAATAACTGACACATTTGAAATTCAAACGTCCCACAATTGGAAAATTTTTGTTGGTGGGAAAACAAAGTCAATCTTGGTATTATTGCCTAGGTGAACCACATTGACCAGATGATGGGTTTCTAACAACTGAACTTCTTTTTGGACATCAAAAGGCTCAGAGAATCTAGTTTGAAGATGATCCCGAAAAATGGTAGAGGTGCAAATGTCAATTCCCAAGTTAGGGACTTTAAGAAGGGATACTTGACAATCACAAGAATCATCAGTACCCCCAAACTTAGGGTGGACATTACTCTCAGATGGACTAAAAACTGTTGGCTGGATTCTAGGGTCCTTAAGGTCAGAACTACATTCATCTTCCTCTATAGAAGGAAATAAGGTAGACTTATAAACTGGTAGAAGTTCAAACTTAGCTTTTCATATATTATAAGTGTCCATCAAAGGTGCAAAATCTAACAAATTATTCACCTCATTAATAACACTATCATCGTCAATATCAAACCCAAAGTGGGCTAGGCATTTCTCTAATAGATCTTCTAACAAAGTGTTTGGTAAATATTTCTGAACTGAAGTACTAGTTACGTTCACTTCTTCTAAATCATAGATCTCACAAGAAGGTTTTCTACTCATACTAAATAAATTCAGTTCAATAGTCATGTTACCAAAAGAAAAATTAATTATTCCATTTTCATAGTTGATGATGACATTATGTATAGCTAAAAAGGGACGACCTAAGATCACTGGTATTTGAGCATCTAGAACCTAAAAAGGTTGGGTGTCTAGGACAACAAAATCCACTGAGGAAACTATTTTATCAACCTGAATCAAATCATCCTCTATCATATTAAAATTCTCTAAGAGTCTATCATCTTCGTTAGAAACTATTGTCTTCGAATCGTTGACTCTAAATCACTAGTCTCAGGACAAACTCGTTCCTCTAAACCATTATCGGCTTCAAAATAAGAAAATTCTACATCGTCTAAAACAATGGTATCTCTAGTCAAATACTCTTCCTTTTGAATAGGTGAATAATCATTAAAATTATTTGGATTTGAACCAGAAATAACACTATCATCATGAAGCACAATTGGAGTGACAATTTCTTGATCATTCTGCCTGTATATTTCAAGTTCTTCACCAATAACATCCTCATCATCATAATAATATGAAGATGTTTGAACCTCGTCTAAATAGGTAGTGTTACCAATTATATCCTCGTTCTCTTGAATATGTGAACAATTATCAAGGGTAGTACTATATTGGAAATTAAGATCATTTTTAGCAATATTATTCTTTGCAAGACTTTCATTCACACTTAATGCAAACCTATTTGTATTCTCAGGCAACTTCTTGAGGGATTCTTCTAAAAAAACAAATGGATCATAAGGAGTACTAGATTGCAATTTCTCGTGTGATTCTTCTAGAGGAGGAGTAAAACTACTAATTGTTCCCCCCATACTTAATATGAACCTTCTTGTATCCTCAGTCAATTCCTTGACGAAATTCTCTAGAGAAACATTTGAATCATAAGGAGTACTAGATCGCAATTGCTCATGTGATTCTTCTAGAGGTATAATAGGTTCATTATAAGTACTATATTGCATTTGCTTTAGGGCATCCCTCCAAGACAAAAAACTCGAATTTTGCTCATTTTCATATTCATAAGACGGGTGTGTATATGAATAGTAATTGGGATCACCCTGGTACGAGCAATAACCTCCAAAAGGTTGGTGGTGGTCCCGACCACTATCCACACCATATTGGTAGTACGAATAATGTCTATTTTGAAATTCAGTCGGATATTCATTGTATTGGTCTTCATAATACCATTTCTACATTTTCTAACAAAAAATTCCTAATATATTTACAAAAAAATCTAAGAAAAAAAATCCTACCGGAAGGAGTTCTAAACAAACATAAACAAGGCCGAATCCACCAAATCAAACCTATTGAATCTAGCAAAAAAAAACATGATGGATCCACTTAGATTTTTTCTAGACCAGCTTTTATTCTTCCAAAAGGAAACTAGTTACAGTTTTAGCGAATCTCTCAGAACGATCCGAATTAGATTAAGTCGAATAGAAACAGGATAAGCTCTAAGGAGCTTTGATAACCCTGCCTCTTTGGCTACGTTTCCTTGGGTTACAAGGTGGCTCGAATCAACTTAAAATAATCTTCCTGAACTTTTAGTTAGGCTAACAAAGTAACCAATCCAATCCTTTTGAATGATTTTCCAATAAGCTCGATACCCTATCGGTCTTTTTTCTAGTCAAATTTTAAGGGTTAGGTTCGCGTTAAGTAACGTGTTCCTAAAACGGGCAAGAAGGAAACGGTGATGGAATCCGAGACCTTATCTTATATGGCCAGTCCTTGCCCTTTACTAGAAAATAAATCCGTATTTAGTTCCTCAATATATATGCATACGAAGGAATACAGTAAACCCACTTGCAGGGGATTCGTGGTTGATCGAGTCTTACCTCCTGTACCAGACGGGCGATGAACCGTTGAAGTCGACTCGGGCCACCAACTCCTTTGTCAGTGTATGAACCCGAGGGGACAAGACAATATCGTAATTGTCGTCCTTCCCTGTTGCACTTTATATTTAAATACCGTTCCGTAGGGTTTAAAAATTAATAATAAAGTTCAAAAGTTCAAAGTCCAAAATCCAAAAATAAGAAAAAAAAATACATAGAAGAAAAATACATAGAATAATTATAAAAATAATAAGAATTTCCTAATATAATTTTCTAAAAAGAAAAAGAAAAACCCTAAAAAATAAAAAAAATTAACTAAAAAAAATCTTGTCTTCCTTTTCCGTTCTTTTCGATTTATCTTTGACTCCAAGTCTTCAATAAACCAATATAATCTTTGGCTCCAATTTATTTTTGATCCAAAACCTGTAATACAAAGAAAAATACCCAAAAACGTGAAATAGAACAAATAAAAAAAAATATCTGACTAAACTAATTAACCTAATTAAAACTAAAAACAAATCTAAAAACAAGTCTGTGTCGGCGGCACCAAAAATTGATATGTTTTTCGATATAGTGGTAAGAAAAGGTTTCAAACTCTCGAACTTGTGAAGATTGATTTTAGATTTAATAAACTAATTTTAAACTAAAAATATACACAAATATTAAAATAATATTCACAAACACTGAGGTTATGAATTTCACCATTAACCAATTAAAGTGATCCAATCTAATCAATATTCATGCAATTCTTTACATTTAAAGTGATTCTAATATGTTGCAAAAGTAAATTTTCAAAATAACAATTATAAATCGAAAGGATAGAACATCAAAAACCTAGGCTAAGCATGCTCTATCAAAACAAATCACAATTGTTTAATAAAAATCCTTCAAACAATTTTTTAATCAAAGCAAATAATCATAAAAGAAATTACAAAAATCAATTAAAATAGAAATATACCACTTTTCTTGGAACAATGGCTTCCTCCATCGCCTCAGCAAAGAGGTTTATCTCCTCATGTTGAAAACACTCTCAAAATACTCATTCATGGCTCAGAGTGTTTATAAATGATGAAAAAGAGTGAAATAATGGAAACATCGAGTTTGCAACGTTTATAAGCGTTACATACTCACTGTTACAGAAGGAAAAGTGTTTCACTGAAGATAAACATTGCAAATGAAGATAAATGTTGCAAAGTTAAAAGCTTTAAAATCTTCAACCTTTTGGCCACGAAAACTTCAACCTTATCGCAACGTTTTCTTCATCGTCTTCATCACGAGAATTTTCTGGATTTTGATTTTGTGCTTCTGGCCTCTCCAGACCCCCCCTGATGTTCTTCCAAGTCTTCTATTTATACCACTAACTCCAAATCTCATGAAAATCTTCTCCCTTTAATCCTCCAATCTTGGCAGTGAAGAGAAAATATTCTCGGTTTATTTTTGATCTTCACGATTTGATTTCCTTCTTTAAACGAATTTGGTGTTGCTCTATCTGTCCTAAACAATATCAAATATGTGTAGGAACAAAATGAATTGGAAACAAGAAAGAAATTCCATGTTTCACGTGATATTGATTTTCTTCCGGGAAAAAGATATTTGGTCGAGATTCTGTTTGATTCTCCACTTAAGACTTGTGTACCAATCCCTCTTAATTAGGCAAGAGATTAGTCATGCTTTTACTCCTTGAAAATCTCCCACAATCATAAGCCAGGTCACGCTGTTTCAAAGAAAAGAAATTCCCTCTAAAATTGATTTGAAAAGGAGAAGAAGGTGGTGGTTGCCCCTATCCAAAGTTTGAGTGCTTTTATCCATTTTGATGGGTGCCATTAGTAAATTTTACGGGTACCTTTAACACTTTTGATGTAGTTGTTTTTAGCACTCTTTAGCCGATTTCTCCATGATTATTTATTTTTCCAATCGAGCACTATCAATATAAAGAATTGAGACAAATCGAACACAGAAATGTGTCTATCATCACCACAACAAGCAAACATGTGCAAATCTTACCAATTTCCATCCGTATAGGAAGCCACCGAAGATGCCAAAGAAATCTATCGAAGCTGCCGAAGCAAATAGTTTCAGACTAAAACATGTTTTATTACTCTTTCATTCTCGAACCTAATTCACACTATTTTTTAACTTTTAATATTTTATTGACGATGAGTAATTTTTTTACTCTTGTAATTTCTAACTGGAAGACTTATTACTTACTCGTATATTATTTGTATGGGATTTCAATGAACAAGTACTTCTTGTGTTCTGTGTTTTTTTCTACAGAAACGATTCTGCAGCCTACAGTTGGATGCATAACCTATTATGAATCCTTTTGAAAGGGTGCATAACAGATTATGCATTCTTTTATATTTTGCATAACATGTTATGCACACTTTTTAGTGGCTGCATATTGCATTATGCAGTCAATTTTATAGTTGCACAATTGAGTTGATTTTAGTTTTAACAAAAAAGTAGTTTCTTAGTTCCAGTGTTCATAACAACACAACATCCAATGTTATCCTTCAGTACCAAGGAAAATTAATTTTAGTACATTTTTTAATATATTTGGGATTTAGTTTCTCTTAAAAAAAAATCGAATATTTTTTTAGGTTTCTTTTTACAGTATAGTCATTTATGTATTGATTGTCTAAGAGCGCCAATTGAATTATGTTCCAAATGACATAATTAGAACTTGATGATATAAATCTTAGATTTTCTCCCTCTATAAAGATGTATGAATCTGTTGTTGACTGTCATTGATCATTTACGAAGGTCGAGGGGGTAACGCCCACTTGTCATTAATAATTTTTATTTTATTGCCAATACCTTTATTTTATTAGTAATTTGTGGTTGAAACAATATAAAATTCTAAGAAATGAACACAAACATAACAACGCTACTGTTAATATGTACATATCAATATCTACTTTCAGAATTGCACATATCAATATGTACTATTAGAATACGGATATTTGAGTTCAGAGTTTCAGGGTTCAAGGTTACAGGGTTCAGGGTTTCAAGGTTTAGGGTTTCAGGGTTCACAGGGTCCAGGGTTTCAGGTTTCCAGGGTTCAAGGTTCAAGGGTCCCAGGTTTCAGGGTTCAGGGTTTAGGCTTTCAGGGTCCAGGGTTTCAAGGATCAGGGTTCAGGGTTAATGGTTCAAGGGTTCAGGGTTCAGGGTTCAAGGGTTCAAGGGATCAAGGTTCAAAGGTTTCAGGGTTCAAGTGTTCATGGTTCAAGGTTCAAGTACTTCTTATCACAACAAAAACTGTTCTGCAACCTACAGTTGAAAGAGTGCATAATAGATTATACATTTTTTTTGTTGCCTGCATAACAGATTATGTGGTTCAAGGTTCAGGTACTTCTCATTACAATATATTTATTTTACATTTTTCATAACATGTTATGCACGTTTTTCAGTGGCTGCATAATCTGTTATGTGGTTTTTTGTTGCCTGCATAACTAGTTATGCAACTTAATAATATTATGCATATATAAAATCATAAATATACAGATGAACTCAAACAAGCTTTATAAGCATAATAAATATTAATGTAAGTCATTCAAATAAGGTTTTTGTGAATTAATGTAAACTGGCATAAGTTTTTTTAATGCAATCAACTACTGCATTAAAAAAATCTTCATTGGCTTCTGTGTCCCAGTTGTTTGTACCATATGTTAGTATTTTGATTCCCATTTGGTTGACCTTCTGTATTGTTTATGCCGGTTCCGATGCCTGTTTTTTTCTTGTACCTCTTAACTTCATCCCCACTTCATGTAGTAGCATATAAATATCAGGCATTCATAATAACTACCTTGTTGAGGAATTGTCTTGTCTTGATGAATAGTTTTATATACAACAGGTTCAGTCTATATGCCGTACTCTAATTGTAGTTTTAAGATTTCTATATGTCTTCTGATTAGATATGGTAGACAAGCATTTTCCATCCAAACTGCTTGTTTCTTGCATGAAGTCAATAAAGATGGAAGGTTGTTAAAGAGGCTCCGTTCACCTTCTGAAAAGTCATATTTTCGTAGAGTCCAATGTTTACCAATATACTGTTCTTTTTTTATCAAACTTATTGGTATGAACAATTTATCCACTTTTTTAGAGAGATTCAAGATGAATCTTTCAACATGTTTTTCAATTATATCTGAAGCCTTATTCTTAACAAAGTACCGCAAAACAAATATTCTGGAGTTAAAATTTCATTCTCTGCAATGAAGTAGCACATTGCATAATAAACAAAGTATATGGATATATGGATATTTTTGAAACTTACCGAAGTATTTCGCTTGATGAAGGATACCTCTGCATACTTTTGGTCGTAACTCTCAGCTATTAATTCTTTTTGTCGCTTCCGGAACAACTTGTAACAGTATAAGCGGATTGCCTCACCTTCCAGTTAATCTTTTTACATTAGCTTCTTAGTCGTGTCTCCAGAAATTTAATGTCCCAACAGCATGGGTCTTCATCTGCTTCTCCTTCAGTAAGTTTCCAAGCAGAATTTCTACAAGAATAACAAATATTATTATTTTTACAAGCTGTTATCGTTTTCTTAAATGTTTTTATTTTTTTCTAAGTTTGATAAACTTACAAGTTGTTGGCATTATTAAAGTAGGTCTACAATATACACATCTCATCCTATTTGTCCTTGTAACTTTCAAACATTCAATTTCATCAAGCTTTGGTAAAGGCTAAACGGGTTGGTAGTAAAAGTGTTATGTGCATCAACTTTTCGCTCATCCTCATCTTTAGAAGTGGTCTGTGCATCAACTTCCTTCTTATCCACATACTTTTTCCTTCTTTCCTAGGTCAAAATCTGCGAGGATTATATTCGCTATCTTTTTTTGTCTTACTATCCTTTGCTTGATTCTTTACCTCTACTACCCATTTCCACCTATTCCTATTTTCAGTATGCAACTATTCCTGTTTCTACGACTTTTTCCTTTTGCTTTTGCTTAATTCTGAGTACGATTCTTTTTCTTCTTCCCCAGGCGTACCTTTCTTTGGAATTGGTTTACTTTCTTCTTCCTATATATAAATATAATCAAACATAACCATATCAACTCCACCTTCTGTTTTATAATGTAAACAACAAATATTAAGAGTTCAAATATATATATATATATATATATATATATATATATATATATATAAAATGGTTGGGATAATAAGATATAAGAAATTATTCAAACAAGATGTATTATATGTTGTGCAGTCAATAAAAATGACGCATAACAAATTATGCAGATGCCCATGAGATGCATAATCTGTTATACAATCCATTAAAAGTCTGCGTAATATGTTATGAAGTCCATAAAAAGGGTTGCATAAAATGTTATCTAGTTACAATTTTTTCAGAGTGCTTGTTTGCGTTTCTTCTTCTACATCCTTCATTTGCTGCTTCCACTTAGGATTTTTCTGTTTCAGCAGGTGGAGTTGCAGTGAAGGGATTGTCTTCCAGGTACTTCAAGACGTCTTGGGTCGTCTCTTTCTCAACAGGTTGCTCAACCTTTTTCCCAGCAACTGGTTCTTTCTCAACAACTTGCTCATTTGTTGGTATCTCAACGTATTTCTCAACAACAGGTGGAGTTGGTGTAATATGCAGATCAAATAAGTTGGTGGTATCTCCAACTTCTCCAGCTTGCTCTTGTGTGTCAAGTTGACTTATAGTTTGGCCTTCACTATCTCCAACCTTTATCACATCAAGAATTGGTTGTTGGGTAGATGCTTCAACTGAACACGACATATCAACAACTCCAATGTCAACCAAGAACTTATTTTCATGCGCTTCAATTACCTCTTGTGTTTTTGGTATAATTGGAGTTGTTTGCTCTTCCTATGACATGTTTGTTTCTTTATCATCAGCGAGACTCTAGATTTTTCAAACTGAATGAACTTAAAAGGTGATGATTGGAGTCCTTGACTCAAAGTTTGCTCTTCAATCTCTCCGAGCCTTATCACTTCTGGAATAAAATATCGGGTAGGTGCTTCAACTGAAAATATCAATCAACAATTGTCCCATTCCTTGGTAAGTTTTCGCTATTTGGAATGCCAGATTCACCTGATGATACCACCTGTAACTCTATGCCTGGTACGTGGAGAAACTTCTTCAAAAAATCATATATTTCATACCCCGGTCCATATATTGGCTTCCAAACTCTTTTTCTTCTCTTTCAACATACTTTCCATTATCTTTACCTGTTTCTCTGCCGAACTCTTTTATTCTCCTTCCATAACCTGTAACACCTCATGAAGTGCTTCTTCATTTTCATCATTGTCCTCTTCAATTCGTATTGCAACGACACTAAATAACTAATGTTTCATTCTTGTTGCACTAGGTACACAAATTTCTAACTCCATTTTAGTATATCATCTTTGAAGTTATCATGAAACTGCTATATGATTCATAACATTCATAAGTGGATGCACAACATTTTAAAAGTGGATGCATATGCATACATAAGTTGATGCATAACCTGGTATCTTTGAAACATAATCAGACATAATTAAATGTATAACAAGTTATGCATACATATTTTGATACATTACCTGTTATGTACCCATTTTTGACCACTATATGACAAGTTCTACAGACATAAATTGATGTATAACCTGTTACGCAGCCATTTTTGACTATTGCATAATGCTAACATAAGTTGATGCATAACAAATACCTTTAACTCTGCAACATTTTTTTTATTCATTGCTTTCTTCATTGGTCCCAAGATCCACCTTTCAGCTCTTAGTGTAGTATTAGAAAAGTCTTTAATACCCTCAAAACCGGAGTGTTCAACTAACCAAAGATGCAAAAAAAACATAAATTAATAAGGTTTATAAATAATATTTGTTAACAAAGATTAAACAACTAAGTAAGCTTACCCACAAGTATACAGTGCATCCACTGTAATTTTTGAGGTTACGATTTTCTTTCTTCACTGTTTTGGCGCCTTCAATGAGTGATTCATTAATCAAATCAAGGAATGATATTGATTACATTATATCAAGGTCCTTCACCAAACCCATGTATTTGACATCTAACGAATTTCCCTTGGATCGGCAGAAAAACAACACAACAAGTATTAAAAGGCATACAAGGGACACGACCTTCTCTTATTGACCTTTCTCGCGAAGTTTTTTGATTATCACAACTTTAATATCCTCTATCCACAAGACTGTTACTGGTGCATCTTCGACTTTACTCAGTGTTTTTTTCTTGACTTTGCCGGTGAAGTTGTTTTTGACGATGTCAAATTTCTGAACCACTTCTCTCTCCTTTCTTGAATTCAGAATCTCATCTCCTCTATTACCTTTAATTTTTGGCATCTGAAATATTAAATCAACTTTATTAGATGCTGAATTTATTGTTTTGTCCTTGGACAATTTGAAAGAATGTTTATTGGTATCTTCATGGTCATAAGACTCAATGCTTTAGTCTATGAGTGGGTTTCTCTTATTATTAAAGTAAGTTGGGATTCCATATAAACAGTTAATAAAATTCCAAAATGGAGTCTCCTTCAACATTTTAATTGCTTTGTCCTAAAACCACCTTCACTTTTTATCCTTATCAAGAAGGAAACAACTCTTGTGAACCCTGATCTATGAGAACCTTGTTGTCTTCCAGATTTAGGTTTAACTGCATAACACATAAAATTGGATGCATAACTAATGCAACTTATTTTGAATAGCTGTATAACCTGTTATGCTTCTTTTATGTAGGCTGCATAACCTGTTATGCATTAAAGGAGGTAATGATAACACAAGTTAATTATATATGATGATGCAACATACCTTCATGTTGATGGTGGATTTTTGATGAAGGAGAAAATTGTAATGTTGTTTTTCGCCTAGCTAAAGAAGCATGAAATAAATATGTATAAATTTCTTACCCGACATCAGACTTATAGATATGTATTTGTATTTTATATTCCACAAGAGAATTAAGAATGCATATTCAACTCATAGATACAATATCTGCATAGCTCTTTATATATTTACGCACTTTCGAAATGTCAGGGCTTTACCCAGCTAAACCTTCGTTGTTTCACGTGTAAACTATTTCTATTAATCTAAATATGTTGATTATAAAAAATTGCAAACGTTCAGACTAGAGGCGATGCCATATCTGGATAAAAACGCTAATTTAGATACATACCATCTAATTGCAGAGTCGCATCTAGCGTAATCTCAAGCTGTAAACTTCCACGACTGAATCTCTTGAATATGTTATGTATGCACTGCATAAAAGTTAAGCATAATGCTAACATTAAAATCGCATTCGACTGAGAAACTCTAAATAGGCCATAAATATGGCCACGACATTAATAAATTCCAAAGCTAGTGATGCGTAAGCAATAACCATAGCACTAGCAAGCGCTAGCCTTGGCGAAGCCCTAGTCACATTCCCAACACCAAAAAGTATCAGACACATGTGCCAAAAGGCTAGAAAATGGCCAAAAAAGACAAAAAGCCAAAAAGCCAAAAAACCAATACGCTGAACGACTAAAAATAGCACTGGGGAAGAAATGGTTTAGCACCAGCAGCGCTAACGCCTGTGCTAGCACGAGCGCTAGCGCATGTACTATCCTTCCCCCTCTTTTACATTTGCGCGTCTTCTAGCCCCTCACTCTTGCACTTGTGCTCGTGCCATCCTTGCCCCTTCCTATTAGCGCCAATACTTGGACATAATCATACTTGTTGACACAAACTCATCAATATCCTTATTTAACAACAAACTCACGTGTTTTGAGTCCACGATTCCACTCACTCTACGAGAAATCAAAACAATTACATGAGGGGATTGTTCATGGGGTTTTCGTCTGGTGGTTACAACAACATGGGCGTGGCAACACCCCATGATAAGGAAGTTAAAAAGTAGTGGTAAGGCTGAAACGGTTAATGGAGTGATGAAATCATGTTTTTCCAAAAACTTCCAAGGATAATGGGCGGTTACACCATTACCCCATAATACCCATCACTCCAACTCACAACTACCTCCACTACTTTACAAGGGAATGTGTGTATACCAACTACTATAAATAGGCTACTTAGCTCATTTCAGAAACACAACAAGCTTATAATTCTCTCAAGCTCTGTTATTTTCTCAATAGTTCAACCTCTCTACACACAATTCAACACACAAACTCCTTCAATTTTCTTTGCTTTCCTTCCCTAAGATCAACCCATTTTCTCTCCTTCTGACTGAAGCAAGACAGAACGGCTAATATCATGGTTTAGGCCTGTCTTGTACGATTTTGATTTCCAAATCTAAAGAAAGTACTTCAACAGTACATTGTTTTTCCTAGAATCAATTTTTAGGTACTAAAAATTAGTGACCATAGTGGGAAATCAATCTCTCGGTCACGAATCCAATTTTTCAACTATCTGAAATTCGATTCTTCAACAATCTAAGAAAATGATGGAACTTAGGTCGGGTTCAACAACCAATCCCAGTTCAGATTCAACAATCGCTCCTAACCCCTACAATGCCAGTGGAGGACTCTAGAGATTATTCCTCAAGACACCACCACTGAAAATACCAAGACTCCTCTTCGTACTACTGAAGATGTCAAAAACAAGGAGCAGGCATCACCAACGATAGATGATTTGATGAAGCGGCAAGTAACCTTGGCTGAAAGTCAAGTAGACATGGCCACCACCAAAAAGGAAGTTCTTACCTTTCTTAATACTTTAACGAAACAATTATCACCAGAGCAGCATTACCATCAAATGGAGAAAGATAAGAACACAACCGCCGGTAAAGCCAACACGTCAAGAGCAGACACCCAAGAAGACGATAAAGTACAGATCATCGTCGACAGTGTACCAGGGAGTAGTCAACAACAACAAGACTTTATCACTCGTGAAAACCTGGAAAGGCTCCTGCAAAATCGTGGAAAGGAAGATTCATCTTCATTCCATCAACACCAACCCCCTTGCCCAACATAAATTCAGAGGATTGCACTTTCGAACGAATATTTATCTCCTCCATTCTCATTGTAAGATGGCACCGGGAACGCTCGAGAACATATTTCTCGATTCTTGGAATCATTAGGATTGCATGAATATAATCAAGTGTTGCGGCTCAAAGAATTCTCCAAATATCTTACGAGAAGAGCTTATACTTGTACAACAACCTCGCTCCCAACAACATATCTAGTTGGTCTTATATGGTCAATGTTTTTTATAAAAATTATTTCTTTGTCTCTAAGGAAACCACTCTGTCGGATCTGGGAAGAATGTTCCAAAGAAACAACGAGCATCCCAACGAGTACGTAAAGAGGTTCAGGACACAAGCTGTGACGCCTCAAACCTTTTCTTGGGTATAAGTAAACCCGGTAAGTGTACCAAATAGGATACCCTTTAGTAGTAGTATTGTGCATGATTAGTAGATAGTATATTTTGAGCATGCTTGACACATGTCAAATAGATTGCCCGGGGTACCTAGGTAATTATGATTGTTAAAAAGGGAAAAAAAAGAAGGAACTCAACCTTTTTTTCTTCTGTTTTCCTTCTCCTCTTCTTCTTCATCCTATTTTTCTTGTTACGTTTTTCTCGTTTCTGGTACAAGGAAGAATTGAGAGATCTCGATTAAAATCCTGCACAAGTAAACTCTATGGAGATTTGAATACATGAAGCTGATGTTGATGTCGGTGTTGGCTGGTTTATAAAATGGTGAAAGAAAAGTTATTTTTTTTACTGATTTCATTTGGAGGAATCCTTTTGAGGTAATCATTTTAATTTTTACTTAACTGAACAAGTGATTATTATCAATCGATGAGTATGTCTTATCGTACTTAATACATGTTTGATCAAATATCTTGCTTGAATTTCTTCTTGAATCGAAATTGACGTTCACAGTGAAATTATGGTTTCATTGAATTGGAAGATTTAAACTTCAATTCAAATGATATTAAAGCATGGGATACCTTCTTATTATGTCAATTTCAGGAACATTAGTTTGGTTTTGTACTTAGATATGCTAGGGAACCTAATTTTAGAATTAGGGTTCTACATGTTAAATTTTGGGGGTTTTTCCCAATTTTATTTGTAATGACAGATTTGTGAATATTGCTTGAATGGGTTTACCATAATTCTATTGAATTTGTGGTTTTAACAATTGTGTTGGTTTAGATTTGAACTTAGTCAGCATGGCTTCTTAATTATTTATGTTTGGTATTTTGAACTTTCTATCTGCAAATTGTGCTACCATAAATTTGATTCCTTGCGAATCCTTGTTGAACCACTTTATATTGTGCTAGAAATATGATAGGGTTACACTATTTCAGTAGTTTCCAAATGATATATCTTTAAGATTTGCAAACTCTATTGAATACTTGGTTGTTCTCTACCTCACTATGTGCAGATGAATATATGTAACTGATCGTAATAACGTTGTGGTGTTTGAGGCAGTTGGGAAACTTGTAACCTATTTATGTACATCTTGGTATCTAGTTTGTTCTACTGCACCAGTTAGTTTCATTTCTAATAATGGGTTTGTGTTAGAATTACATCTTGTTTAAGTCAACTTGAAGAAATGTGATTTGGAATAGAAGAAACTTCTCTTCTTCTATATCTTCTTTCCCTTCTCTCTTTGTTCTTTGGTTTGTCTCTGTATTTCTCTTCACCATCATGGAGGGCAGCGACAGCTAGGGATGAATTCCATGGAGATACAAAGCATTGAGTTGCTGATGTTGATGTTGTTAGCTGGTTCCATCAGGACGCTTGAGAACAAATGATGGAGCATGTGTTACAAATCGAGGTGGAACCTTGAGAAAATTGTTAAAACCTGGGAAACAACTTTTCAGTTCTCAACGGGGTTATGATGCCGACTCAACTAGGCAACTCAGTCTTGCTTGCTTTGGAATTGCAGAGGAAGATGGTGAAATGGAACTTTCCCACCTTCTATGGTTAGTCATCACTTTCAATACTATGTTGTGATTGTTCTTGTGAGAAAATTTTATAATACTTGAGTGGAATAATTTGACCTGTCTACTTTTGGATGTGTGCTAACCATGGCGTTTTACTTAATAATCCATGATTTAGCTTATGTATTGGTGTGTGTTTTTAGATGTATGCTCTGTTCTTAGGTGGGATCTTAAGAATTGAATGAGATGTTATAATTTAAAACTAATAAATAGTTCTGTTGGGTCCATGGAATGGGAAGTGCATACGTTTACTCTGTTCTTAGCATAAGTGTTTCTCAAATCATGCTTGGTTTTATTAGTTGCTTCTTAATGGTCGACAAGGACATTAATCCGACTCGACCCTGTACTCAAGTTTAGTATTAAATTAGAACTTTCTTCTTACTGTCAAGGTAGCTCTTTTACAAGCTAAAGTGATTCTCCACGAATCTTTATAGCGTACTTAGTAATGTAAGATCAATGACACTAGTTAATTGTAAATGATGATTGGGAATTGTGTCTGTCCATATGTTGGTTCTTGACAACTTTGAAAATATTATTTTCGTAGCTTCTATTGCTTTGTGACTGATTAATTGATACCATTTATATTGGAGAAAAATTAATTAGAGGTTAGTTGGATAAACTTTAATTTGTGGTTGTCGGTTACGGTGATAGCCTTCGACTAGAGGTAATGCTAGTCGGAATATGAATATTAAGATTCAGCATTTGTATATACTAATCATGTTTGGTGGGACCAGGACCAAGTGATCGTAAAGGTTGAATGCCCGCATGTGCTTTATGGACTTCTTGGATGAAAAAGTATAGCTAGCCTCTATGAATAGATAGGGGGTAGTCAATTTGAAGGAACTTAAGTTGACATTACTAGTGAGATTTAAGTATATTTAGTTTGTTGTGAAGTGGTTTGATAAACTAACTTATAACTTATTAATTCACTGAATATAAGATAGCTTTGAGTTTTATTGGTTTAACGTAAATTCAAAGTTGTATTTTAAATGATTAGTACAGAACACGAATGAACTACGACACAAAAAAAGATTTCATTTGAGTAGTTTCCCATACAGTACATTTTAAGGTTTTTCCTTTAATGGGATTCAGTAGCTTTGGATTTGTCGTTTTAGTTTTCTCTTGATTAAGTAACCATAGACAGGAATATGTATGTATTAGTAGATTCATTACCATTAGGAAGGGAAAGTAGTACCTTTGTGCAGTTCATCATTGTTATATAATGTATCGACAAATTTGTCGTCTTTATTTTATAATGCAAGAGTAAATAAGAATTTCTGCATTCTGGGACCGGGCTTTCTACTAAGTGAGTTTGTGCAGTATGGTTTGCAGTCAATTTAAATGTTGTTTAGTGGTTTGCTTGCTACTAGATGGGTGTAAGATTTTACTGCTGGACTTGAGGCAAGTTTGTGTTTCCTTTGTTAAGGATATGCTTTAAGATTTAAATTCGGGATATATGATTTACTAGACTTTAATTTGTGATAGAAATTGCTTTTGTGCTCACTTTCATATTGCTGCATGTGGTACATTTCATGATGAATTTGCAGATGCTATTTATTTCTTTATTGGCAGCTGAGAACTAGAATGTACACTCTCTAGCATTGTTATTATTAACGTAATGGATGATTTATATGAAGTACTCTTGTGTATGATTTATATTATAGTCTATTGTTGACTTTAAGTTGCAGGTACAGGTACAAACATAGATGATGGTATCTTGTTCATCAATGGATAGTTACCAAGGTGATTGTTGGTGATGGGATGTGCTAGGGATAGTTGTTGCTATACAACTCATACTATCCATATTATCTAACTTACTGCTACATCTAGAGATAGTTACTGCCTTGGGTAAGCAGTTCATACTATCTTAGATATTGTTGTTGCTACGACAAGAAATTCATACAATCTATATAAGAGATGATTTCTATCAAATAGGATAGTTCAGATCATCTAATAAGAGATAGTTACTACCAGAGAGGGTAGTTCATACTATCTAAACCAAAGACGATGAACTACGGTCGTGCTTGATCCCTTCGAGCTACGGAGAGGTTACGTAGGCAGCCGCTCTGCGGTTCAGCATAATATTGTTCATATCATCTAAAAGTGTTGGTTGCTGCGCGGCATTTCATACCATTTATTTGGAGACGATTGTAATCTTCTCGAGGTAGTTGCAGTCCAATTACTGGCTGTTCATACTACTTAGTGAGAGATGATTATTACCATCCAAGGTAATTCATATCATCTGATAAATGTATAAAACATGCGATAAGAGATGATTATTACCATACTAGGTAATTCATATCATCTGTCTGATACATGTGATAGAGATGATTATTACCATTCCAGGTAATTCATATCATCTGAGAAGGGATGGTTATTGCCTATAATGGCAGTTCATATCATCCATCTAGAAATGAGTACTAACTTTTTGAGTAGTTCATATCATTTGAAAAAGATAGTCGGTTGAGCTTGACCTAGTACTGTGAATTGCCAGACTCACTGGGTCTCTCACCTACAGGTGGCTATCCGGAAGACCGTCGCTGGAGCGGTGGTAGAAAACGAGACTGATCATCCCCACCCGTCGCTGGAACGGTGTGTATTGTCAGGCCTGCTAACTCCCACTTACGAGTGGTAACGTGGAAGACGATTAACTGTAACAGTGACCATTAACTGTAACGGCGGCAAGAGAATCTCACAGTAGAAGCGATGGAAATCATTTGTCGGACTCGATGACCCTTACAAAATTATGGACTCTTTGGTATACCGGGTTATATAGTATGGGACGTATGCTCAGGAGGTCCCAATTGACTTCACGACAGATATCATGGGATTTCTTAGTACTATGGTGAAGGACATATGATCAGAGAATCCTAACCCTCAAATCAGTGAGATTTCTGTTCAGCAGATTCTCAGTATCTTAAGTGTGGTGTTTTATAGGAGATGATTGGCAATTCATGTCATCTGTTGGTATCGATAAATATCAGAAATGATATCAAAACTGTAAAGCAGTTGGAAGGATTCGATGACCCTTGAAATGTAAAAGTTATGGTTGCATGCTTATAAAGCAATTTGAATTAAATCAATGAACATTTGCTTGGTAAGATCGAATTGGTTCGAAAAAAATTAAAGGTTCGGTTTCTCGAGTGTTATATCGGGAAGTTGGAGCTGGCCTAATGGACCGAAACCCGACCCATTGGAAGCAAAAATTTTCCAGTCCGTCACACAAGCTCTCGACTGCCATGACCAGAACGTGACTGAGCAACAATTGGTGGAGTTTTGCATTAATGGTATGATTCTTGTTTATCGTGTTTTAAAAGAGAGTTTATGATTTCAAACCTTCTATGAGCTTCATGAGGCCGCCAAGAGATTATCAACGACTTCTCCAGCCTTCTTGGAAAGAACAAGGCCCTCCAGAGAAGAAAGTCATGGAGACACCTGTGGAAGTAGACGTATGGTGAACAAACAACATTCTACCCAACACTCCATAGGTGTTTTCACAGACGAAGGAGCCAAGAGAAAAGCAACACCTCAATCGACATCACAGGATAAGCGTACTGCGTCGACCCCAACAACAGTTCAAGGATAAGGCTCAGTCAAGACTCCACGTTAGACACAACAAACCAAGACAGATACAACGATCCCAGACTTCCCATTCCCTATGAAGGAGGTCCTTGAGATGTTTGAGTTATGGGTACAAAATGAAGTTAATGAATTACCACCTATGCGACATCCATCCACGAAAAAGAACATGTCAAATCCAAAATACTGTCACTTCCACAGGTTTGTCAACCATCCCACCAGTGAATGCAACGGTTTAAGCCGTATCTTCAGAGAAAAGATCGACTCAGGAGAGCTATGCTTGGGGACTGAAGGTTTCCACAAAGAACCCCTCCCTGTCAGGAGCTTTACTCTCTCTGGGGATTCCGTTAACAGAAATGTCCAATCCATGATGGAGCGCATATGTGAACTTCTTTACCTATCGAAGGCACAACACAAAGATATTTTTACTGCTCTCAATCGTGTTGTGTCAGGTAAGCGTCTACTCTTTGCCGAAAAAGCTATTGTGTATCCCAAGTCCGCCTTGGAAGACATATTCATCCAGCACAAGGAGAAGCCTAAATGGGGAATTCTCACCACCGCTTGCCTCAAAGACAACAAGTTCGAGAAAACACTAATTGATTCAGGCACCAACATCAATATCATCACTATCAAGACTCTGAGAGCTGCGGGAATTTCCAAGCACGAAGCCACGCACTCGCCAACCGTAATCAAGAATTCTGAAGGGGAGTCCAGGATTCCTTACGGCTACATTACTCCTGAGGTAAAAATGGGTGACACCCGAACACATGCCAAGTTTCACATTGTCAAAGGGGATCCAAATTACGACATGATTCTGGGACGCCCATGGGTCCGTAACAACAAGATGGGAACAAGTGTATCTTCTTTAAAGGAACCAACACCCCCGAGACTGTCAAACAAGCCAGCAAATCCCGAGGATTGCCTATCGGATGAATTTCGCCGCACAATGGAGTTGGATGTGAAACAGTTACCAGGCGAGAGCAATGCGTCATATGTCCAAAGGTTTCGCACACAAGTAAGTCATATCCAACAAAATTTTTACGACTAGCGACCCCACGTCCCATCAAATTATGGGAACTTGACCCGAATATCAAGCCTACTATGACTCGGCGATATGAATGGGAAGTTGATCCTTTTGAAAATTTTATCGAATGGGTAAGGATCATCTATACTAGAGATAAGAAAACCAGTAACCCGGTTGTTCAGAAGACATGTCACGAAGTTAAGGGGCCTGAACCCAATGCCTTCCATGTCGGAGATACAATGAAGAAAATCACAGCCTCTCCTGAAGAAGATGTATCTCGTCACCGAAACCATGATCGGTGGTTACTACAAGCTTGTCAACACCGATAAGCCAGAAGGAGTGGTCATACATGGCAAGTGGCTTACAATTCACAACAGTTAAAAACATTCTATCATCACCTCACAATATTTCCGTGTTTTATGCAATATTTGTAATTCCTCCAAAATATTTGCAACATCTTGCATTCGTACTTAGGATTTCAATTTATTAATCAAGCAAAGCATTATTTCATTCAAAAAATATATATGTCCTCACAAATCATTTAAAAAAAAATCTCTACTTATTCAAAATCCCAAAATAAAACCACAAAAAGCCATATGTATCAAAAACCTATAAAACTCAGAAAATATAGAAAAATTCCTTGAAAACTGGTTCAACACCTTCAACATATGTCTTCTACAATTTCTCAAGAGTCTCAGTCGCAAGCTTCAACTCCCGAGAAATCCTATCAACTTTACATTTAGCCTCGGAAACCGTCTCCAAGTTATAAGATACGCCTTTCTCCTGCAAGTGATTCTTAATAGCTTCTAAATCGCGACGAAGCCATGTGGCATTAAGCTTAGCTACTTCAGCCTCATCCAAAGCCTCCTTCCAATCTCGAAGCACCATCTCATAAATTTCTCTACGAGGGAGATAAATCATATCATGCACAGCCGACAGTAGCACAAACACATCTCTCTCCAAAGTACGGTAGTTTTGGGGATTACCTAGGAAAAAATAACCAAACTTCTTCCATATTTTGGAATACAACTCAGCATCAGTAGAAGGGACAGTGAATCCTCCAACTCACACATGTCCATGATGAATTCTATCAAACTTTGAGTTAAAATTAACTCTAGCATTCTGGTATTCAACCAGAACAATGTCCATCATATCAACATTCTGTATGATAATACCACTCGAAGTACTTTCTTCGACAACCACATTAGAAGGAGCTTGATCGTGATTTTGAGATGGAAAATACACATAACCATCTCCACGGCTTATGGTAATCCCCAATCCTTCACCTACAAGTTCATCTATCTGATTTGGTTCATTCCCCCCTAAAAATAGAGACATTGTAGAGATAATAAGCTAAAATAGCTTAAACACAAGGAAATGAACCATAGATCATAAATTTCATAAAATATATCCATTATCAACCTAAACATGCATTAAAAAGTGTTTTGGGTCATTGCATATGGTTTAGAAAATATATCGTTTCACAAATATATCGCCAAAAATGTTTTTGCATAACACTCCGGAAGAACTGAAGATGGCGCTAATTGGTAAGTAATTTGGGGATGATTTATATAACAAATGATTCATATGTATGTATAATACAACATGCTAAAATGGCGCGCCAATCATAAAAGCGAGCTAATAAAGACAGACAAAACGGTTGACTACATGACAGCTGAAAACCTCCAAAATTCAGCTTGAAAAGTTTCTGGACGCTTGGTTTCAGGTATTTTTCACCTAGAAAATCAACTCCATATTCATAATTTATTTTTGAATAATTTATATCTACCTCTTATATAAAGAACGGGAGGTCAACCACCTCATTCCGACTTCGTATGAAGATTCTACAACCATTACGGTAAGAAGACCTGAATCTGAATTTTTCTGACAGCGAAAGTTGCTAAAGTCTTTCATGAAATCATATGTGATTCTACACATTTGGTGGTTTAAGAGCTATAATCATTTCATTATAATTCTAAAAAAATGGAGCAAACTTACTGGAAGCTATGATAATCCATCGGAAGCAGAAGGCATCTCATAATACGACTCGTCAACAAGTTCTTCGTTTTCATCCCCAGATTCTTCAATTTCTTCAGTCTTAAACGACTTTTCAGGTCCATTATCATCTCATCCTTCTTCCTCAGTACTTCTAACCACAACGATATTTCCTGTTACTAGAGTATTCGTGTTGCTAGTCATCTAAGAATGATGATTATTCATAAGAATCGGAATTCATTAGGTTCAGCAAGATGAAAATTTCCACAACTCAAGAATTTTCAAAAGGAATTCTACTTACAGCATAAGGTACTGAGGAGCCAATAACAGCTGGGCGCCAAACTTGAAAGGTTGAATGCTCAAGTCACCTTGACGAGCTATACTCCCAGACTATGTAAAGATACTTGTCAAGACGAGCTACAAAAAGTACTTCATACAGAAAAGAAGAATAAAAGAAAACATGAGACACTTACCTTTTTCGAAGGAAGGTATCCACCAGGCATAATCACCCAAGGTCTCTTTCCCCTAGACTGAGGAATAACGTTCGCTATAATATCAGATGCAAAGTGTTCCGGGAACAACGACTATAAGGAGCAAATGAAGCGTTTAAATACTAAATAAAAGATGGAGATTAAACTAAAAGATGATTCGAAATACCTGTGTCAAGTTGACAATCGAATCATGCCTTGCTCCAGAAGTAATTTCCAAGTTCGGTCAATATGATAACTCCTGCTCAGAAGGATCACCACGTGCACTAGAAGGATCACCATACACAAAGTTCTTAAGGAGGGTAAGCTGTGCATTCCAGAATCCAGCATATTCATCAATAACACGCCTTTTTCTGTCAGCCCAGATAAAAAGAACACTTCGACCAGGAATGGTATGGGCACCCTCGGATCGATGAAGTATGTCTATAGGAGGCGCCTTGGTACCTTTAATGAGGAATAGACTTAGGAAAATCTATTTACCGAGCCGCCCTATCAATGTTATAAATCTGCATGACATAACTATCGGCGGGAAAAACAAGAATATACCCTAGAGTAATCACCCAAACTTTTACCCTCACAATCAGTCTTTGACTTCCTCTTGATAAAATGCATCACATATAATAGACAGTATGGTGATCCCTTTTGTTGTGGTGCTCCTTATTCAGTCACTCTTGAATTCTTCAATTTTTATTTGACGTCCAACAAGTGTACGTTGATCGTTTTGAACAAGAAATCTGCCATTTTTTGGCATTCTCATAACATACATCCTTGAATACCTCTGAGGAGTTGTACCATTAGAATTTCATCGTGTCGCATTGATACTCAACCAGCGTCCAATGCTTGTAGTAATGGAACATGGGTATAAGAATCTTCTAGATGTTTTCCTCCATGTTCCTGATGGGGTACTTAATAATAGAAGTCTCTTGTCCACCTTCGAGTTTTTCCGGGTGCTCAACATGATACTGAAAAATGTAGATATTTAGTAGGTTATTCCATTACATGTCAATATCCACTTTTGGATAATAGTGATGTGTTTCAAAAAAACAAAAAAAAAAACTAGGTTTTCACCCAATACATATCAATATCTACTGTTGGATAATAATGGTGTGTTTCATAGAGAATCAACTAGGTTTTCACTCAGTATATATCAATATCTACTGTTGTATGCTAGTGTGATAGGTGCACAATCTATATGTTTTGAATGTCAATTCCATACTTGGTTTAATTATATTTCTTGAATTTTACCTTGTATTACTTTTGGTTTCGATTTTGTTTCTCATGTTAGGACGATTCAACCAAAAGAAATAGAAATGGCTTTAAAAGTGCTAAAGAAGTGAAGTGCCACAAGTGAAGAAAATTAAAGAAAAATTAAAACTCGTTCGCCATCGGAATTGCTAACTTACAACATCTCATTTAATCTTGTTTTCAGTTAGCACCATTCTCTCTCTCGACAACAACAGGTCCATAGAAGCACCATCATTATTAACAAGTTGAGCATCATAAATTCGAAGAAAAGTTGAAGAAATTCAAGGTTTACAAGCAACGGTACAAGAAAAAACAAATTTCAGATTCAAGTGAAGCAACAAGACAAAAAGAAGAATTATATATACATGTTGAGCACTTACGTATAAGAGAGAATAAAACCAAAGGATGAGAGTTATCGAAGTTTATGCTATCGAGACAATACAAGTTGTAAATAATCAAGTGGTAAAATCTTTATCCCACGGCCATAGTAGTATTTTTTTTGTTTTATTTTATTTTCAGATTGTATTTTATTTTCTTGTCAAAAAAAAAGAAAAAAAAAATAGACAAGAGAAAAATTTCATTATTTTAGTTTGTATTTAGTTTGTATTCATTTTAATAAAACCGTGGGGAAGAAGAAATATATGAAGAAGTTTTGTACAATAAGGAATTGAGGAAAAAAGTTACATTGTCAAGGTTCTACGAAGTTCAAAAGTTCATCATCAACAATTGAAGACCGAAGACGTTTCTATTAGACGCTGTGAGAGTGGTGCCAATTGTAGATCGGCCGACAGGGTAAGTAAGCATTCCCATCCTCACATAGTGGTTGATTTTGTTTCATAGAGATCATCAGAAAAGGGTTTTCCAAAAGAATAAAAAAAAAGAGTTTTCAAAATATTAATTCCGAAGGTTTTAGCTTCCCACCATTTAACATGTGCTATATTTTTATCTTCATTCCTTCCTGCATACATGAGAACCATAAAGTGCATCTTTTGAGTGCAATTTCATAAAACCCTAATGGTGAGGCAGAAGACGAAATATTTGATCGCTCTCAAACCTGAATTCTTTCATATGGCACTGATTATTTCTCGCTCAACAATTAAGCATGAGGATATGTTCTTTTGTATTTCTAACTTCTTATTGTTAGTGTGCAGAAATTTTATTCTTCGTAGCTTTGTGGATGCATGTCCTTTAGTATATTTGAAAGTTGGAATATAATTTTTATGGGTATACCTCTTGTAAACCCTCACGAGATTATAACTCATCCAATAGGGATACCTAGGGGCTTAAAGGCTTGTTGCACATGCTAAGTGTAACCATGACTTCAATGAAAACGAGTTTTTGTACTTTATTTTAGTTAGGTAGTTTTTCGAGGACTAGCAAAAGGCAAGTGTGGGGGAATTTTATAGGTGCATAATAACATGTTATGAGTGTCAATTTCATACTTGTTTTAGTTATATTTCTTGCACTTTACCTTGTATTACTCTTGTTTTCTATTTTGTTTCTCATATTAAGGTGATTCAACCAAAAAAAATGGAAATGACTTTAAAAGTGATAAGGAAGTTGTTTTAGGGTAAAAACAAATGTGTTGTAAAACGGTACTTTCAAGTAGGTTCGAGAGATCAAGATCGAATATGACGAGCCTAAACCAACAAATGACCGTTCACGTCCTGCTTCGATCACAAAGATGAAGAAGATTTGGTAGGTCTTAGGGGAGGGAAGCAAAGAAGGTTGAGAAATCTTAGTGTGATGAGCAATTGTAGTGTGTTAAGACGAACGAATTATCTCTGAGATGAATCACTAATTCCGTCTGTCTTAGTCTTAGAATAGATGAAACCATCAATTTATAGTTCAAAGGAGACACACTGATTTCTCATAAGTGGAGGAAGTTACAAAAGAAGTAGAGAAGTAACGATTGTGGAGATTGTATTGGAGTCATTTCTGAAAAGCAACGAAGACTTGTATGACAACTAATCCTCATTCTCTCAACTGCCTTGTAACTGCCCCATTACTTATTATCTTTTGTTCGTGGATGTGTTGCCACAACATACGATTGTCGTAGACCGCCAGACCAATACCCCAATGAGAATCCCCCCATGTGTTGTATTTGATATCTCATAAAATGATAGTGGAGTCGTGATCCACTACTAATTTGGTTAAGTCAAGTCAAGTCACTGAATTGGTAATCATATTGATCAGTGTCGAGTATGGCAAGTTTAGTAGTCATATACTAACTTTAAAATTGCATTGCATAATTTTAGTGGCCAAATGTTAGCTTAGAAGTGATCTGGAATAAGTCTGGAAGACGTTTGAGGCCAAGATTATAAAGAGTGGCACATTTATGAGGAAAACAGCTAGCAAGGCTAGCACTAGCTTCTTAGCGCCAATGGTAATGTGCTATCTCTTGAGAGCAAGTCTAATGTGCTAGCTTCTAGCAAGAAAGCCATCTTTTTATATGCAAAGGCTAAGACGCTACTAAGGAGGTTAGCGATTTTAATGTTAAGGCTAGGAAGGTACTTGGCCAAAGGAGCTAACGTCAGCACGTTGTTGATAAGCACTTAATTCATATATTTTTACCACTTAATCTATATTTATTAGTCTCTATTTTTTATATTAATATGTTATTTTATTGCTTTAATAGGTGGTATGCGTAAAATTCCAAGTTACTGGTTATATACGACTAAACGAACAAAATTGCATCTAAATGCGAAACTCAACCTTTCTGGTAGT
This sequence comes from Papaver californicum, assembly GCA_023531435.1. Taxonomy (NCBI): domain Eukaryota; kingdom Viridiplantae; phylum Streptophyta; class Magnoliopsida; order Ranunculales; family Papaveraceae; genus Papaver; species Papaver californicum. The sequence continues at coordinate 385,407 of JAJJMC010016780.1, forward strand.
TGGCTGGATGATGACACATATTTATAAGCCCATTTGTATTTGTATGAAGCAATAACTGTCTTGTACTGTGAATTGGAATGTGTATGGACTCTAGAGCATTACATTTGGAGTGAACGAACAAAGAACGAGGTGGACTACTTTAGTTTTAGTTAGTTGTTGACCTGGAGTGATGTTCGGTCAGTGGTGTAAAAGTTGGGTGTTGGCTTCGAAGTTGAAAGAGCTAGTGATAGAAGGTGGGTCTGGTGTCACGTGAAGTGAGGTAAAGAAAGAAGGAGGGTGTCATACTGAGGGGGTGACGGGAGAGATTAAAGTAATAAAAGTAAAAGAAGGAACAAGTTCTGGTAGGATGGAGGGGAAGACAGAAAAGGAGGAAAAAGAGATTGGGTGGCGGTTGTGTAAGAGTAGTTTTATGGGGAAGTGAAAAGAAATAGGTGGGAATCGATTGGAGAACTGAATAAAGAGAAAAGGCTGAGAGGCTGGATTCTGTTCGAGGTAGAGTTGATGGTTGTTGGCTAGGTTCGGTTGTTCTGTGACGACTGATTCAGGAGAGAAGAACAGACATGATATAACGGGTTTAATTCTATTTCTCTCTAATTATTTTTATGAGTTTTAAAAAATTCATCTTTATGTCTCAATAATTTTGGTAACTAGGGTTTTAGGCGAAAACTAAATTATAGACTCATAATAATTCAATAATGATTCAATGATTAGTAATTTTCTCTTCATTATTTGCTTGATTAATTATTGTATAATTAGTAGAATTGGTCACATATGCTTTCCGTTTGATACATCGTGGTTGGGTTAGATTCTTTGAAGATGTATGCTTATAAATTGATATGTGATTCTTTAAAACTATATATTGGTTCGATAGCTCTATTGATTGTTTATGCTTTTAAATTGATATGCCATGCTTAGTAATATTTGATGGGATATAATTTTCGACTGATAAGCAATTCTTTAGAGATGTCAATTAGGAAGCGAAGGAAATTACATTGGTGAAACGATTCTATTTAGATATTGGATGTGAGTTCAATATATTAAATTAGTGGAAACCGAAAAATCCTAGTTCCCTCTCTACTCGATCACATCGTATATTTTGCTAGTTTATTTTTTATTATTTTCTTGTTCATTGCATTTCTGGGAATCCATAAAAATATCATCCTTGATTAGTCAGTTGGGAATATTGATTACAGTATTTCCACTGCTCTCTGTGGGTTCGACCCGTATTTTCCATTTTCTACTAGTTAGACACCGTGCGATTGCGGTTATTATAAATAGGTATCTCAGAATCCTATCAGCTGTTGGTTGGAACGCTTCTTCGGCTGGGATGTGCTAGTTCCAGGAATGCTTTCTCAAGGATGCTGCTAGGCTGAGACGCGCTAGCCAAGGACACTGTTAGCTGGGACATGCTAGTGCCAAGAACGTTGTTAGCTAAGGCGTTGCGTCAAAGACGTTTCGCCAAAGACGCTTGCTCAAGGACGCTGTCTCAGGGACGCTGCGCCAAAGACGCTAACACCATGGAAGCTTGCTCGAGGACGTTGTTGGCCGAAACGCTAGTTAGTTTGGAGTTTGTTTCAGGGATGCTTGCCCAAGGACGCTAATGCGAAGACGCTGGTGGATGATACGTTGAGGCCAAGACGCGCTGAGGCCAATCCGTTTTGCCAAGGCCGTTGCAGGTTGAGATGCTCTTGTACCAAGACGTTACTAGCTACGACGTTAGCGCTTTTAGCATAGGGCTGGAGTTAGCGCCCTTGCGCTGCTAAGCCAAGAGTTAGCGCTAATGCGCTGCTAGGCCAAGGGGCTAGTGCTATCTTGGCGCTAATATAAAAAAATGATAGGGTTAGCTTAGCTCATAGGCACAATGCATCTTCGAAGGTATTGTTCTTTGTTTGTGGCGCGTCCAAGAGGAGTGGCACATAATTCGTGGGTTTTCTTTGAGAAAAGTGCTAAAGTGGCATATATTAGGCTCAGGAAAGCAATTTGTAATGTGTTCTTTGCGAACAAGGCGTTAATTTAGAGTGTATTTTTGGGATTAAATATTAGCTATTCTCGAATTTGATAGATGTTACTAGAACATCGATGCGCACTCGAGACAAGTTCAAGGAATTCAGCTGTGGAATTTATGCGACTTGAGACTCGTTCGATATGGCATAAGTATTGTGAATATTGAGGAGGCTACAAGGCCAGTTTAAAATATTTGTAGTTATTTGTAGAGAATCTGTATTCTTAATTCGCTTGCGGAATATATAAGTAGAGATACAATATACTGTGTTTTGTGATAGAGCTAAGGATATGCGCATAAATATGCACATATCCTTTTATATTCTTACTGCTAGACAGAGGGAAATTTTACGATTCTAGCCCTTGTCAAAAACTCACCATCTACAGAAGTGAAGTGCTATAAGTGAAGAAGATTAAAGAAAATTTAAATCTCTTTCAAATCAAGGAATTATTCTCACCATCTCATAGATAATTCAAAGATGAATACAACTCAAAAAGAATAAGGTCATTCCGAGTTCATATGAAGAAGCTATGAGCAAAACCCTAAAACCAACATGGATTTGGTTTATGTTGAGCCTTATTAGGAAGTACGGGAAAAGAAAGAAAGGATGCGTTTTGGGCTTTCCTTTGACGTGAAAATTAAGGGTTTTGTTGGTTTTTGAGGAGGTTAAGTCTCCTAATTGGATAAGGATCAAAGGGATATGGAAAAGTTTAATGAGATTAGGTTTCCTAGTTGGATAGACATCAAGAGGAGGTTACCAAAGCCTATCTAAAAGGGAGCCTAGATACAAATTTCTACACAAGTTCTTTACAAAAAAGAGAGAAGATTTTGGTTTACCCCTTTAAAGGGGGAACTAGGATATTTTCTTTTCTTTTCCCCCTTTATTATTTTCTTCTATATTTTTCATGGGTTTTAGTAAACCCATGAGTAGCTGATTCTTCTGTTGGATGGAGATATAATCGGAAGTTCTAATCATGTGAATCAATCTGGATGGTTAGTTTTAATTTACATTATCTCTTTTAATCGTTCATGTTTTCCTACGTATAACAATTATGTGATTATTTTCATGTAATATGATTGGTTGTTTGGTATGTTTATAATAGCGAATTAAATATCCTGAATAACTTATCTTAGATAATTAGGAATCTTAGATAATTTTCATCAAGAACCCTAGTACTTAGTAGTAATATGTGATCACTAGCTGTGCGAATCATGAAGGAAGTCACAAGTAAAACTTGGCCAAGATTGAATATACCACGATAAGTGTGATAGATTGCCTATAATAACTCATCTAACTAATATTAATGCTTTCCTCATGTTGAATCTCTTAACGATTAGCACTAGGTTGTTTGGTGGAAAAGAATTCAAATATTAACGATTGCAGCATATGTTGACATATGGAGGCGTAACGAAGTATTATACCGATTGGGGATACTTTAGGGTTATTGGTATGAAGAGAGAGTGGATGTTTATTCTAATCGATTGAAGAAAATGTTTGGTGATGGAAGATGAAACCTCTAACCAATATTTTCTATCTTTGTTCACAACCTTCATTCACTTTTCTTTTAGTGTAGTTTAGTTTAGTTAAGAAACTCAACAACCCTCCTGATTACCTAAGAAGTCGAAAGAAAACAACAGTTCCCTGCTCTCTATGGGAACAAATTCCTACTTGTTACTCTACTCGTTATTGTAGAAAGTATAGGAAATATTTTGGTCGGTTGACAACCCATCAAATTTGGGCGTCGCTGCTGGGGAGCAATAACAACTGTTTTTGTTTGATATTTCTTTATTGTTCTGTTTTATGTTTTTTTTTCTCTCTCAGTGTTTTTAGGTTTTTGTGGTGTGAATAACTCGCTGAAGGAGTTCTCCACTCATCAAAAATGGGAGGTAAATTCCAAATACAGGTTGTAAATATCACTTTTATTTTATTTTTTTTAGATTTTTGTTTAGATTTTATCTTTTATTGTTGTGTGGTCGTCGTGTTTCCTAATAACATGTATGATGCACAAAATCAAGTATATTATAGTAGGAATAATTTAGTTATAAATCTCAATCTTTCGAAAATTATCCACAAACCATGGGATACAATCAGAATCAATCCTTTGGTTTTGATCAATACCCTACAAAATATTTTGGCTATACTCATACATACCAACAACCTTATGGTGGGTATATATGTAGGTCAACAATCACAAAGAGGGTGGGACAGTTATGATTCTAATTGGCTCCACTCGAGTTGTATGAAGGTTTTAGATCAATTAAAGGATATGCAAAACAGATTAGACTAGCTTGATCCAACACTTAATAGGAGAACGTTGCACCAACATAAAATTTTACAATAGTATAACTTTCCAGACTGATGATCGTAGATATAATCATTCACCATTAAACGGGAAGAGTCGAGGTCTAGAGATCTTATTGTAAGTAATGGTGGAAGACGTGTAAACATAAGAAAGCTCTAAAAAAAATTATATCAACTGGAAGATAACGGAGTAAAAAAAGAAATTCTCCAAGAAATTAGTAGTGCCAATCTAATTTTTAAGGTTGTTGCCCGATGGCACTTCACTTGACGTTTAACTGGGGGAAACTTTTTCTTCCTGCAACTCCGTTTGCTATATTTTTTTCAGTATACCAAAATATGTATTGTCAAATACCAATTGTATGCTATATAAAATAAAAATAAACACCATGAAATAAGATATGTTTGTACAATACAACCAAATATATTCTGTTTGGATCATATCAAAAATGAATTGAATAGAGTTTTCATTACCCACTGGTTGGTTCACTTGTTCAAATCGAATTGTGTCAGTCGTAGTGAAACCTCCAAATTATCTCCATCTTTCATTTACACATCCTGCATTTTCCAGTATGTGGATACTATCACTGTTTTAGTATGTGGAACTAAATGGTTAAAAGAAGAAGGAAATAATGCAGTTAGTTATGCACTTACTGAAATACTGAGTTCTTCATATAAACATGGAAAATCCAAAAGAAAAAAAATGTTATGCCTATGTATACACACTAACCTTTTGAAATAGCATGCAAACATAGAGTAATGAGGTACCTCCAAATTTTATTCATCTTTCATTTGCATATCCTGCATTTTCCAGTATGTGGATATTAGTACTGTTTTATATCATATTTTTAACTTTTTCCTTCAGTACATATCAATATGTACTGTTAGATCATACATATTCAAGTATAAACTAGGGTTTACCCAGTACAAATTGATATGTACTTTCCAAAAACATACTGTTTGATCAGTTTGCTTATATACAACTTGGTCAGATACATGTTGCAAATAATTTTCATTTTTCATTTGTACATCCTGAATTTTCCAGTATGTGGATATTAGTACTGTTTTTGATCATATTTTTTGAATGAATAATAAAACGATAAAATAAACCCAAGTATAGGATACCTTTAGATCAATTTGCTTATCTGGAGCTTGGTTAGATACATGTTGCAAATCATTTCCATATAGGATATTAAATTGTTGTTTAGCTTTAAATGGACCAATAAATGGAAGACTACTATTATCTTGGGGTGAGTTTAACATATTCATCGGCGTAAACTCCCTTGCCAATGATAGCCCGGTTTACAATTTCTTCCATTCACTGTTTGATTTCTGCAAGCTTCAGCATCTTAGAAAACAAAAGTGATTTCATGTTCTCCATGGTGTCCACCACATCTTGAACAGAATAATCATCGGATTCTTGTTGTATCTCATGAAGATAAGTAATTCAAGTGTATGATGGGTGTCTTAGACACTTTGGTTATGCTTTCTTTGCTATTTTTCTTGTAAATTAGTGTATATTACGCATTTTTTCTATTTTGTAGGTGTTTTGGAGTCATTTGAACTAAAGGAAGAATAAGTTATTCAACTGGGCAGAAAAAAGGAAATTTTTTTATTTTATAAGGCCATTGTTTTCTTATTCACTTACATTAAGTGGATTCCTTGTATCCGAATCAGGAGCATATAAATCCATTTCTGTTATAACCTAGCAGAAACTAGGTCGAGTTCTTATAACTTGATGTCTTCTCCACTTCTTTCTCAGTCCAAGGTTCTTGCCGCCGGCTAACCATGGGTGTGTGTGGATGATTGTGGCTCAAGATTTTAGGGCAACAGTGAAGATAAATGTGGGTTCACAGCCTATATGGAAGTTGAGCGAGAATAAAGTGATATTGCCGAGTAGTTGAGAAGAACTGAAGAAGATGAGTTTGGTGTTAGTGAGTTTGTTGGAAATGAGAGAAATTACAGGGAATAAAAAGATCGATTATGTTTATTTGATTTAGAAGTTGTTGGCAGTGAAAGAAACAAGATGTAAAAATTGGCAGAGAATGGATAAATGGGTATTAATTGTTGTTATGATTGAGTGAGAATATGGATTGAGATGTACAGTGAATTTGGGACTGGTGATAAGTGAAACATTGAGAGAAATATACGGCAAATCGATTGTGCTCTATTTCATTGATTGATATGAATTCCTTAATCATTCCCATCTTCATATTTGCATTAGTAGTATTTCACTTGTTTTCTTAGATTTGCATTAATTCAATTTTCAGAAATTTAATCGACAACTTTAACTCAACTCTCCCTTAGGAACTAACTTGCTTATCCTTGTACTACTAGTTACTATAAAGAGAACTAAGAAATTTATTTTCGGCGAGTTCGATACCTCATACAAATTGGCGCCGCTGCCGGGGAACAATCAGTAGTTCTAGTTTTTATTTAATTTTATGATTTTGCATTTAGTTTGTATTCTTAGCTTTTACTAATTTATCTTTTTAAAATTTTATTTCAGGTTCAATCATTCTTTTACGTGTGGGCAATTAGTTAGTGGTATTCATCACCTGTCTAGAACATGAGGTACTTAGTTCTCATGGAAAGAACACACTGCAACAATCAATAAGGTTTTCAACCTCAACACTATGAAATTTCCTACAACTAATCAAAACTAATTCATTGGCCATGATCAAAATCCTACTGAACCTTATAGTGATTTTCATACATACCAACAACCTTGTAGTGGGTATGTAAGTCAACCATAAAGGTGGGACAATTATACTTCCAATTGGCTCTATTCAAGTTGTATGCATATTATGGATGTATTACAAGACTTGCAACATAATCTAGACGAGCTTTCTTGTGATAGAGAGAGCGTTGCACAAACCGATTTCTATAATAGTTTTCCTTATCCGATTCTTGATCGTAGTTATGATTATTCATTTATTCAAAAGGAAGAGTCGTGGGCGATAAATTATATTGTATTTAACGGTGGAAAGCTTGTGAATATCTTCATCGGAAATCTAGATTCTATTGTATTTAAGTATGAGTTTATTAGATACTGAAACAAAAAGAAGTACTCGTATTATCTATTGCCACTTCAAAAACATTACAACCTATGTAGAGTATAGATAGATAGAGCTAATTAGGTATGCTGTCTCGATGAGAATGAGTTTTAAGTCACTTTTAATGTTGTATATATCGAGAGCGAAAGATGGGTATTAAAGTCATATTGCCCCTGCTTCTTTGAGCATAGGTACAAGGGATCCATTGAGGTGAAGTGACATTACGGTGCTAGTTGAATCTAACCGTAATAACCGACCACCGATGAAAACAGCTGGAACAGTAGGACTAAAGCCAAGCCCAAGTAACGCTCTCTCAATTTCCCTTCCTCTAGGATCTTCATCAAGTTCATGAATAGCTGGACTAGCACCGAGATCATAAAAGAGTCTCTTAATTACATGACCCATAGAACATGAACTCTTACTAAAGATCACAACTGCTTTTTGTCAAACCAACTTCATTACTCTATCCATTCAAACTCCTTATAAGCGATCAAACACAACAAAAAAGGTTCAAGATACTCTACCGTAACCTAGTATATATAAAAGAAACCTAACTGTAATCAAAGACTTTTGTCGTAAGGAATTTGGATTGAACGTGAGTTAGTGACTGAGTGAGTGAGGAAAAGGTTAAGTAATGATCAAAGAGAGTTAGTATTTGAATGCAATTTAGAATACGTTTGAATGTGATGGATGAAAATAAACTTTATACAAGCTCTTATATATAAAGAGAGAGATTACTATAGATGGTGGCATGCATTCTTTCCTTGAAAAATATTGTAAAGCTAGTGGATAATGTTCCCTTTAGATATTTATGTTGATACCCGAACTAGCTAATTTGATTTGATCATTAGCTTTGGTTGCATCTGACCCTTCCTTTATTGTATATCCTTCTGACTTCTTATGAATATCGTCTTCTAGATGTATGTTTAATACCCCTTTTTGGGTCGGAAACTTTTCGATCCATGGTTAAAGATTGAAATTCGTAATTAATTTAATTAAATAGACGATCTCTAAGAGCATCCACAGTGGGGTGAGTAAAACCTGGACCAAATCCAAATATATTCTTTGGTCCGCCCAAAACCAATCACAGTGGGAGGACTATATTTGGGTTATGGTCCAGATATTTTACTGTAGGATTAAAAGTGATCCGAGAGATGGACCAAAATCGAATTTGGTGGAGCGTGAAGGTAGAAGTGTGTTTCCTGACAAGCGTGAAGTTAACTGTGCGTCTCGTGCCAGGCGTTAATTAGCAGTGCGTCTCATGATCCGGCGTTAACCAAAATGCCGCCTGTATTGGTCACACAAGAGCACGTCTAGCGGGGCGTTAACCTTGCGTACGCTTGTCAATGAGGCGTTAATCAAAATGCCGCCTGTCTTGGGCGTTCACCAAATTTACGCTTGTTTGTGGGTGTTATCCAAACTTGTGCTTGTTTGTAGGCGTTAGCCAAAAATACGCCTGTGTGGGGTGGTGGTGTATATGAGCGCCTTTTGTAATATTTACCGTTGAGATTTCTTACCGTTGTAACGGCTATCTTTTGGTATACCTATATATATGAATTAGTTGAGCATTTCATATACTACTAACCCATTTCATTTGTATAGGAGAAAAATTTCACTAATTTCATATATTTGTCTTTTAAATCAGTTAGAATTATGGCACCAAAACAACGAGGTCCAAATTTTTCTACATTTGAAGATGTAACGATATGTAGAATTTATTTATTAATATCTCAAGATTCTAGTGTTGGTTCTGATCAATCAGAAGAAAATTTATGGTCTCGTATCTTAGTTGGGATGAAAGAAGCCATACCTACAATGCCGGAGCGCACTTGGACCTCCATTCAGAAACGATTTCATGGAATAAGTAAAGATGTGGCGCTTTACTCTGCAAAAGAGGCGGAAGTGGAACGTGAACACCATACTGGATGAGGCCCCCAAATAAAGGTAAGTAGCCGTTTAATTTTTATCCCTTATATTATTATTTTGAATTGTATATCGACGATTAATTTTTTTTTAAAACAATAACAGATTGAAGAAGTAAGGAAGCTTTTCAAGAAAGCTAATGGTGGCAAAAAATTTAAGTATGAAGAATGCTACACAATTATGTTAGAAAATATCAAATATTTACGACGATCGACAGCTGTTTTCGATTCATCACAAGATGAAGAAGATTCTGAGAGTGGCGAGGAAGACCGGGAAAGACAGAAAACAAGTCAAGACCATTCCAATGGCGATGAAGAAATATGAGATATACCTAACACATACAACCATCATATGGGAAAAAAAGAGGCGAAACGACTGAAGAAAACAGGGAGAGAAAAATCCAGTGGCCAACAGGAAATGATGAAAATAATTATTAAAGAGCAACAAAACTTTAATACCAATTATAGAGAATAAACAAAAATGAAGATGGCGCAGAGATAATCCGAGTTTGCATCAAAACAAGCTGAGTCTTCGACAAAGTTTACGGCAAAACAAGCTAGGAAAGAAAAACTTAACGGAAAGAAAGAAGCAGACGACGAGTTTCACATAATGATGATGGATGTCTCCAGGTTGGACGCCGTAAAAAAAAAGAGTACATCGAACTTAGAAAGGTAGACATTTTGCAGAGAAGGAGAAGTCAAGCTTAAAACGTTCTCGGATTAGCTGAAACCCTAATTATTATGATTATTAATAGATTGATTGTTTTAATTTCTACTTTTAAGATTTATATTTTTATTTATCTGAATAGTATTAAGAGGTTAAAATTTTCAGTTTAATTTTGAATTAATAATGTTATTTTAAATGTTAATGAACTTCCAATGTACCTGTTGTTTGAATTAATGGGACTTTAAATTTTGAGTAATTAAATAAGTCAGATGAAAAATTAAACCAACGAGTCTTTTTTTCGCATTAATATCAACACGATAAAAGACTAGACACTGTAAATATTAGCCTATCTACTCGTCTCCTACATGAGTAGATAAGTGAGATTGTTTAAATTATTAAGATTGACAAAGTAAATAATTAAAACGTTGGATTCCACTGAATAGACTGTTATTATGGACCCACCAGTCTCAAAAAAAAGAGACTCGTCACTTCTTTCTATATCATGCTTTAGTCGTTGCACGCGGACCAAACACCTTTCATAATTAGGCATCCACAGTCTTTCTAGGAATCCATTGAATAGACTGTTATTAATTGCCCACTAGGCTGGAACAGAATAGAGTCGTAAGTTCTTTGAATATCTTGCTTTAATCTTTTATTAAAATTTGAAGAATTATTTCCATTCAAAAAAGGCCCTATATATACCCATTCGTTCTTATTTGGAAACCACACCTTCCACACTTCAAATAACCTAATTGAAAGATTATTTTTATTTCTCCATTTTTTAGAATTATGGCTTACCAAAATTTTAATATTAATTCTGATAATTTTACCATAGAGGAAGATTTATATCTTTGTCTAAACTTAGTATTATATTATCCAGCAAGGGTTCATGAACGTCAGATGAATGGTTCAATGAGCATGAAATGGTTAGAACATATCCATGCTAACTTCTGTAATGAAACCGATAACCTTAATAACCGGAACAGAGCAGACCTTTTTTGTCGATTTCAGGAAATAGGTAGGGAAGTACTATAATTTTCAACTTTAACTGCTAAGGTGAATGAAAGAAGAATTAGGAATGAAACTGATGACGAATTTGTTGCGAGATCTCTAGAGGAATGGAGAAGATGGAAAGGTTCAAATTTCAGGTACCGACCTTATTTCGAGATCCTAAGGGTGATGGAAAAATACAACCCTTTTTTGTTGATTGGTCTTCGAAGATGTTTAGATCGTCATCCAGGGAGTTGTACCACTCGTTGAAGGTTTGATTATAGGTTTTGTGCGCGTATCTCTTTGTAAACCCTCATGAGGCATAACTCGTCCATTAGGGCTACCTAATGGTTTAAAGGCTTGTTGCACGTGCTAAGTGCAACCGCGACTCCTGCGAAAATGAGATATCTTAACATCTATTGATGTAGTTATGAATAAGTGATATTGGTTATTTATGATACTTTCGTTAATTTATTCACTATAACATATTAAGCATATTGATAATACAAGAGCTAAAAAGTAATCCTAAGCTCACTTTCGCAGGCATCGCGACTGCATTTAGCACGTGTAACAAGCCTTTAAACCCCTAGGTGCCCCTAGCGGCCGAGTGGTGTCTCGGGAGGGTTTATAAGAGATATACCCACAAAACCTATCTGCATGGTTTCAAAAATGTTATTCATCTCCAAAATCTGACCATAAGTGTTCGATCAAGTCATTTCGCAAACGAATATGTGTATCTTTGTTCTGTACTGCACGTCGGTGTTGCTCAACTCTCATTCTCGAAAGTTCAGCACTATGTTGTCTCGATATATTTACCGGTGCATGGTTGCAGCGTTGATCATATTCATGTGGCCAATCACCGGGTAGACGCTCATCCTCCACTATCATATTATGTAAAATAATAACAATTTTTATGATATATGCAAGTACGTCTGGATTACACATTCTTGCAGGTTGCTTGACAATGGAAAATTTATTTTGCAGTACACCAAAACCTCGTTCGACATATTTTCGGAAACCCTCTTCCATTGCTGATTTGTTTTGTTTTTTCTTGGAATCTGGATGTTTAATAGACATCACAATAGTAGCAATCTCTGGGTATATGTCATCACCAAGATAATATCCCATATCATATGGTTGTCCGTTTACCACAAAGTTCACTGGTGATGCTTTCCCGTTGATAAGCTTTTTAAAAATATAAGAACGGCTCATCATATCAATACCATTGTTTGATCCGGGAATACCAAAAAATGCATGCCAAAACCAGAGA
>JAJJMC010016780.1:407612-567766 GCA_023531435.1 Papaver californicum
TCTCTGGTTTTGGCATGCATTTTTTGGTATTCCCGGATCAAACAATGATATTGATATGATGAGCCGTTCTTATATTTTTAAAAAGCTTATCAACGGGAAAGCATCACCAGTGAACTTTGTGGTAAACGGACAACCATATGATATGGGATATTATCTTGGTGATGACATATACCCAGAGATTGCTACTATTGTGATGTCTATTAAACATCCAGATTCCAAGAAAAAACAAAAAAAATCAGCAATGGAAGAGGGTTTCCGAAAAAAAATCAGCAATGGAAGAGGGTTTCCGAAAAATCAGCAATGGGATATTATGCGAAAGCATCATTCAATCGTGTTGCGTACTCGAGAACACATATTTGCATATATGCACAAGCTAGTGCATACCTTGCGAAAGTCCTTCAGCCTATACGATCTAGGCTTTGTTTGGCCTTTGGCCTCGCGATGAAGTGGGAATTTATGTTGGATTTTCCTTGATAGGCTTAAGTTGCTTGTTCCTTTCGAATTGACACTTTGATGAACTACGGTCATGCTTGATCCCTTCAAGGTACGGGTTGGGTACGTAGGCAGCCGCAATGCAATGCATTGAGGTCCAACACCTTGTCGCTCATATCGTCTAATTTAGAGGTGATTGTGACATTATGGTAACTTGTATCATCTGGATTGGAAATGCTAAGTCAAAAAATGATTGTTGCCACACATGATGAGGTAGTTGCAATTCCATTCGATGGATTGTTCATACTTCCTAGAAACCGTTACGGCATGAAATGGCATGTGCCTGGATGTTGCACCACTGGCAAGAGCAAGACCAACGCAGACTCCAGCTATTGATCGAAGCTGAATTGATGAAGCGAAAAATTAGGCTTGAAATGGCCTAGGTTCTAGTCCAAGGCATATGCTAGTCCTGGATAATGATTGTAATTATGTGATGCTTGCCAAATGCATTCACCATTGGATTTAATGGTCATGTAGCCTTTATAGAATAAGGGTGAGTTGGAACGATATGGAAACTACGTTCCGAGTACCATGCTTGAAAATCATGCTTGGAAAGGAAAATATACCTGCATACGCAGCGAGAAGTTAAGATTTAAGGTCCAGTTACTATCTTTTAAGCCACGCATCGGGGAGTTCAGGCCTGACCAACGCATAGCGCCGGAGGCGAAATTTTCCGGTCTGTGACAAACTGAATACAAATTTATTTTCTAGTAAAGGGAAAGAATTGTCCATACAAGATAAGGTCTCGGATTTCATCACCGTTTCCTTCTTGCCCGCTTTAGGAACACGTTACCAAACGCGAACCTAAGCTTAAAATTTTTACTAGAAAGAGACCTATAGGGTAACCAACTTTAAGTCATTCAAAATGATTGTATTGGTTACTCTGTTAGCCTACTCAAAGTTCAGGAAGATTATTTTAAGTAGATTCGAACCGTCTTGTAACCCAAGGAAACGTTGCCAAAGAGACAGGGTTATCAAAGCTACTTAGGGTTTATCCTGTTTTTATTCGACTTAATCTAATTCGGATCGTTCTAAGAGGTTTGAAAGAATATAAGTTGGTCTAGAAACAACCTAAATGGAGCCATCATGCTTTTTGTTAGCTAGATTCAATAGGTTTGATTAGTGAAAAAACCTAGTAGTTCTGTCCCTAGAAACGAGGACCTCGAAGACTCTTCATTTGAGGGCCCTGTTTTTGGAAATTTCAATTTTGAGAACTTAACACTGTGTGAAGAAGTTAATCCTAGTCCTTTGATAGTGCCAGCAATGGCAACTTTAAAAGATTTGTTGAACCCGACTAGGACTTCTCGTCCATCATGTATCAAATTAGATGAAACTGAAGCAAACTATAAGTTAAAACCTGGGACCATACAGATGCTCCCAATCTTCTTAGGGAAAGAAAATGAAAACCCCTATTTCCGTGTTAGGAATTTTGAGGAAATATTTAGTACCATCGGGATTAAGGACCTAGATGATGAAGCATTAAAAATTAGATTGTTTCCTTTTTCACTAAGAGACAAAGCCAAATCATGGCTATATAGTTTGACTTCTGAGTCCATTGAAACCTATGAGCAACTTACATATGCCTTTTTCCAGAAGTTTTTTCCTAGGCACAAAACATCATCTATTAGGTAGCAGATTTGCACATTTTCTCAACAAGAGGGAGAATCTTTATATAGGTATTTGGAAAGGTTCAATGACTTATTATCACAATGTCCTCATCATGGTTTAGAAAAAAAATAAGGCTAGTTCAGATCCTCTAGAAGGGTTTAGATTATTCGACAACAACCATGGTTGAGTATTTATGCACAGGTGGATTTGAAAATAAAACTGTTGATGGTGCAATGACATTTTTGAATAAAATCGCCAAAAAAAAACCAGCAACGGGAAAATAGTAGGGAGCCCCAAAAAAAAATTCTAAGTAGAGGAAATGTCAATAGGGTAGAAGGATCTTTTGAATCAGATGCCAAAATAGCAGCTATATCAAAAAGGTTAGAAGCTGTAGAAATGAGTCAATCTAGTTGTGGAATTGAGCCCAAGTCATTTTGGGAAGGACAGACTGTTGAAGAACAAGCCTATGTTCTTTATAATAACACTAGATTTGATAATCATCAGAAGTTTGACCCTTATTCAGAAACCTATAACCCTGGTTGGAGAAACCATCCTAACCTTTCTTGGTCCAAGGGTCAAAGTCAAGGTCAGTCTAGTAATTCTAAGGTTCCCCCATGTTTTGGTTATATTAAGAATCTTTCTGGACCGACAAAATTTCAGAGTCCGATAGATAAGACGATCATGAGTTTAGCAGAGTCTATCGCCTCATTAACTCAGAACACTAAAGATTTTCAGCAGTTAGTCAACCAAAGTTTATAAGAAAATCAAAATATTGTTCAGGCTAACAGTCATGTTATTTCCAATTTAGAAACCCAGGTTGGTCAAATCGCTGAGTCTTTGAAAGAAATAGAAAAAGGCAAGTTCCCTAGTCAACCACAACCCAATCCTAGAGGAGTTCATGAAGTATCTTCTGGTGAGAAGTCATCAAATCATGTGAATGCAATTAGAACCCTTACGAATGGTAAAGTGGTAGACAACAAGGTAACCATGCATGATAGTGAACATACTGTAGTTCACCCTTCTGAGCCAGTAGCTGAAGAGACCGATGAGTCTCTAAAGAGCCCGATGTAGTTCCTTATAAGCCAGATTTTTTTCCTAGAGCCTCGTTCCCACAACTATTAGTACCAAAAAGGAAGGAATCCAACTTTAATGACATATTGGAGGTTTTTAAGTAAGTTACTATCAACCTTCCATTATTAGATGCAATTAGGCAGATTCCTACTTATGCCAAGTTCCTTAAGGATATGTGTACGCGAAAGCAAAAGCTTAGTGTACAAAAGAAAGCCTTTCTAGCTAGTCATGTGAGTTCAATTATCCAGAACAATACAACTCCTAAGTACAAAGACCCAGGTTCCCCAACCATTTCTTACACAATAGGTAACTACCGTGTTGAGAAAGCGTTACTTGACTTAGGAGCCAATGTGAACTTACTTCTATACCATGTGTACCTCCAGCTAGGACTTGGTGATTTGAAACCTACTCAGATAACACTGCAATTAGATGATAGGTATGTGAAAATTCCTCGTGGTGTCATAGAGGATGTTCTTATTGAGGTCGATAAGTTATTTATCAAGTGTATTTTGTTGTCCTTGATACCCAACCTGTCCCTGACCCAGAGAATCAGATACCTGTGATATTAGGTCACTCGTTTTTAGATATATCTAATGCGATCATTAACTGTCAAAATGGTATTATGAACTTATCTTTTGGTAATATGACTATTAAGATGAATATTTTTAATATTAATAAGCAACCACCTGAGCTAGATGACACGTGCATTGAAGAGGTGAACATGATAGGAACATTAGTTCATGAGTCATTACCAAACACTTTGTTAGAAGATCCACTAGAGAAATGCCTAGCCCATTTTAAGTTTGATTTTCATGATGATAGTGTGATTAATGAGGTGAATGTTTTGTTAGATTCAGCCTCTTTGATAGACACTAGTAATGGATGGAAACATAATTTCGAACCACTACCAGTTTCTAAGTCTACCCTAATTCCTTCTTCAGAAGAGCCTCCTAAGTTGGACCTTAAACAACTATTAGATACCCTAAAATATGTGTATTTAGGCCCATCTAAGACTTTGCATGTGATTGTAGCATCCGACTTGGATAGTAACCAGGAAAGTAGGCTAGTGATCGTGCTTCAACATAATAAGGAAGATTTAGGGTGGACCATAACAGATATTAAGGGTATAAGTCCTACTGTTTGTATGCATCAGATTCATTTAGAGGATGATACCAAACCGTCTAGGGAGATACAACGTCGACTTAACCCTAACATGAAAGAAGTAGTTCGAACTGAGGTGCTTAAGTTGTTAGATGCGGGTATTATCTACCCTATTTCAGACAGTAAGTGGGTCATCCCCGTTCAGGTTGTTCCCAAGAAATCAGGTATCACTGTAGTCCAAAATGATAACAATGAATTAATCCCAACCCGAATGACCACGGGGTGGCGTGTTTGTATTGACTATAGAAAACTGAACAAGGTCACAAGGAAGAACCACTCTCCCCTTCCTTTCATCGACCAAATGCTTGAGAGATTAGCTGGACATATCCATTATTGCTTGCTAGATGATTTTTCTGTTATAATCAGATTGTTATTGCCCCATAAGACCAAGATAAAACCACTTTTACTTGTCCCTTTGGTACCTTTGCATATAGACGCATGCCTTTCAGGTTGTGTAATGCACCCGCTACTTTTCAGCGTTGTATGATGAGCATATTTTCTGACATGGTAGAACGGTTTTTAGAGGTCTTTGTGGATGATTTTTCAGTATTTGGATCATGTTTTGATGAGTGCTTGCATCATTTGACATTAGTGTTGACTAGGTGTAAGGAAAAGAATTTAGTGCTTAATTGGGAAAAATGTCATTTCATGGTTCGATTAGGAATTGTTTTAGGGCATATCGTATCTTCTAAGGGTATAGAGGTAGAAAAAGCCAAAGTTGGCCTTATTAAAACTTTACAGGTTCCCAAAACTGTACGATATGTTAGGTCATTCATAGGGCATGCAGGTTTTTATCGTCGATTCATTAGGATTTAGCTTGATTTTTAGACCTCTTTGCAATCTGCTTGCAAAAGATGTTAAGTTTATCTCTGTTGATGCTTGTTTAGAGGCTTTTGAGAAGCTTAAAACCTTACTCACTACCTCCCCCATAGTCCAGGAACCTAACTGGAACCTACCCTTTGAGATAATATGTAATGCTTCAGATTATGCTATTGGTGTTGTGTTAGGTCAACGAGAAACAAAATTACTTCATGTGATTTACAATGCAGCAAAACTATAAATGATGCCCAACTGAACTACACCACCACAGAGAAGGAACTGTTAGCCATTTCTTTTGCCTTAGACAAGTTTAGATCCTATCTCTTAGATTTTAAGGTTATAGTCTTTACTGATCATGCTGCTTTGAAGTACCTTATGTCTAAGAATGATACTAAACCTATATTGATTATATGGATCCTTTTGTTACAAGAATTCTCTCTAGAAATTAGAGACAAAAAGGGTGCAGAAAATGTACTAGCAGACAACTTGTCTAGACTTGTTGTGGATTCCCCTGATGATTCTCCTCCTGTAAGAGATAGTTTTCCTGATGACAACTATTTTTTGTTTCCCAATTACCTTGGTTTGCGAATATAGTGAATTATCTTGTTACAGGTCGAATGCCTCAACACTGGGGTAAACAAGATCGTTCTAGGTTTTTAGTCGAGCTAAAGCACTTCTTTTGGGACAATCCTTATTTGTTTAAGTATTGTCCAGACCAGATTATTAGGAGATGTATACCTGAGAGTGACCGGTCCAGTATTGTTTCCTTTTGTCATGATCACGCGCAAGTACATTGTTTCTTGTGAGCGATGCCAGAAGTTAGGAACCATTTCTCGTAGAAATATGATGCCTTTGACCCTAATTTAGTTACGGAAGTCTTTGATGTGTAGGGCATTGATTTTATGGGTCATTTTCCTAATTCCTTTGGTTATTTTTACATCCTTGTCGTTGTAGACTATGTATCTAAGTGGGTAGAGGCGGTTTCGTATAAAACAAACGAACACAAGGTTGTGGTCCAGTTTTTGAATGATAACATATTTGCATGTTTTGGTACACCGCGGGCTATAATTAATGATGGAGGGTCACACTTTTGTAATCGACTGTTTAAGCTTTTGATGAATAAATATGGTATTACACACAAAGTAGCTACCCCATATCACCCACAAACTAGTGGTCAAATAGAGGTTTCCAACAGGGAGATAAAACATATTCTAGAGAAAACAGTTAATCCTAATAGGAAAGACTGGTCGTTAAGGCTTACTGATGCCTTATGGGCTTACCGTACTGCTTTTGAGACCCCCATTGGAATATCACCTTATCGTCTAGTTTTTGGCAAGGCATGTCACCTGCCCGTCGAGTTAGAACATGGAGCATATTGGTTCGTAAAGCAGTTAAATTTTTCACTTGACAATGCAGGAGCTCACAGGAAGCTCCATCTCAATGAGTTGGAATAGATTCAGAAAGATGCATATGATAGTGCTAAGGAGTATAAGAACAAAATTAAAATTGTGCATGATATAAATATTTTAAGAAAGTCATTTTCTCCAGGTCAAAAATTTCTTCTGTATGATACTCGTTTGCATCTATTTCCTGGGAAGTTATGCTCTCGGTGGACCGGTCCTTTTGTTGTTCGCACTGTTTTTCATCATAGTGCTATTGAGATTGAGACTCAAGATGGTATAAATCCTTTCAAGGTTAACAGTCTGAGATTGAAACCATTTTAGAGCCTTTTTCTACAGGTGATGTTGTGGAGGTCCCTCTGGAGACCCTGTTTACTCTGATTGACCATCAAGGTTGTTTTTGTACATTAGTAGATATTTGTAGGTTTTTATTATTCGTTTTTAGGTTTTTATTTTTGTGTCTTATTCTCCGCCGAAGGATTATTGCGCTTTACCCAGGTACTATCTTTCTGACCTACCTCTTTATTCCTCTTTTTTCTTATCTATTGGTACTTCTCTTTGTTTTGAAATATTGAGGACACTGTTTGATTTAAGTTTGGGGGTAAGGGAGAAACTTTTTAGTGCAATAATAAAACTCCAAAATTTAGAAGCTTATGAACAATTCAGGATGACACTAACCATTCTAGGTAGATGGAAACTTAGCTTCTTTTTCTTTAGGAATTGGTGTTCCCAGTTAAATG
Organism: Papaver californicum; assembly: GCA_023531435.1. Taxonomy (NCBI): domain Eukaryota; kingdom Viridiplantae; phylum Streptophyta; class Magnoliopsida; order Ranunculales; family Papaveraceae; genus Papaver; species Papaver californicum. The sequence goes on from JAJJMC010016780.1 coordinate 414,904, forward strand.
GTCTATTCATAAAAGGACAGAGTTCAGATGTTAGAAATAACATGATAGTTGTCACAATATCTCGGAGTCTATCTCGACCATATCACCTAAGTGATTTGGTGGGGCACCAGTATCGAATTGTTATCGTCGCCAGGATGAAGTAGAGTGTTTGAGATCAAGCCCCATTATTATATTTTTTTTTTATCTTAAAAAAATCGAGTATTGACACTTTGATAGCAATATGTGTGTGTTCTCGCTGTCTTCGTCGCCTAAGCAAGCGTGGAACGCAGGATCCATGATAACTATCATGTAAGATGCTGATAAGGAGCATGCACTTGGATTCAATTTGATCCAATCATGTTGTCAGTACATTTATAATTGTTTTATTTTCAATAAATCGATCGCTGGGACCCTTGTATATACCAGCTGAGTCGATATTAATATTAGGATTAAGATCAGTGGGAGTGTATCTCAATCCATTAGGATTCATCCTGGCACTTACCTTCAGACAGATATGGGAGACACCGTTCACCTTAGTCAACATGCGCAAACTTCATTTTGTCTATATCCATCTTCTAAATCTTTTCATGTGATTGAACTTTGATAGATTTTATATATCGTGGTTGAACGAATATCTAAGTAGAGCTTTGTTTTCTTATATATGAATTTTAGTATGGTGAGTGCAAACTCGTGTCAACAATTGGACTCATATAGGGTAATGATTTCCATAGTCGAATAATTTAGTATGCTAACTAAATAGCTTGTTTAGTGTTTACCCTCAATACTTCACAGGTAGCTAGGGTTTTGAGTAAAGGTTTTGTGGGTATACCTCTTGTAAACCTTCACGATAAAAAACTCGTCCACTAGGGACACCTAGGGGGTTTAAAGGCTTATTACATATGCTAAGTGTAGTCGCGGTTCATGCAAAAGTGAGTTAGGATTTTATTCTTTTGCTCGAGGACTAGCAAATAGTAAGTTTGGGGGTATTTGATAGAAATATTTTTGTGTCTAAATTGTGCTCAATTCTCTATATTACTAGTGCTCGATTTTGTACTTATTATGATTTTTTATGTCTTTGTAAGTATTTTTGGAAAATAAACTTTTGTAGAAAAATTAGCTCAAAAAGCTACTAAAGGCACCCTAGAAAATTGATAAAGGCACCATGGAAAATTGATAAAGGCACCAACTTTAGTTTGTTTGAAATCCGAAATTGGCGGGAAACATATCTTATACGCGTGAAGAGTTCCGAGTAGGAATAACACTAGTAATATACGGAATATCACTACCAACACCAATACTTAATCCTGTCAACATGACCCAATCAAGTGGTGTGAACCCCATCTCACCAAAGGAGAAGTGAAAAATGTTCGTTGTATCCCAAAAACGCTCAACAATATAGTCAATCAATGCATGTGACAAATCTACTACATCCATGGTAAATAAACGGTCCTATCCTGCCTTTTCAATAATGTATTTAACCCTAGGACTGTGTTTTATAATACCTGTATAGGTCTGAATGACCGATTTGAGGGAACCACGATGTAAATACTTGAATTTAAATCGGTTGAATATGTAATATTTATCGAAGCGTGACTCTGAGCATCTTCCACGACATTGTAGTTCGCTAACCTGGGAACATAGACCATATTTTCAGTAGTATGGTCTACTTCTGGATCCTCAACGGTTTTAGCATTCTTGTTCCTCTTTTTTCGACCAATGAATCTCGCCGTGACATTACTCAACATTTGTGCAAACGGTACATACAAGTTTCAAAATTAAGAGTAATCCTCATAATGCACAAATATAGAACTCTACATTAATCCATAAATCCACAAAAATACAAATTTCATCATTAAAAAAGTAAGCCTCTAATTAGATAATCAGATGTACAAACATTCATAAATCATCCAAAATACAAAATTCATGATTCACAAAATAGTCCACTAATCAAATTATCAACTCTACAAAAATTCATCATAATTCCCTAATTCTATAATTCCGTAAACATTCATTATAAAGGAATATAAACATTCATAATTCCAAAATTTCATAAACATTCATATCAAATCAATTAATCAAGAACTTAAAATTAACCACAACCCAACTCAAATTAATCAAGAAATTAATCAATTCTAAATTCAAATCAATTAATTTTCATCAATTTTTTAAACCCAATTTCCAACTTCCAAAACCTTAGAATTATACCCAATTGCAAAATTACAATTTATAAAACCTAATATGTCTATTTCATAATCATATGTTTAATCTTTAAATATATATATATATATATATATATATACAAATTTAAGTAACAAAATATTACAATAAATCATAATTTAAACCCATGAAATCCATTAAATTCCACATAAATAGTTTGAGTTTCATACCTTTGTCTTGAGATAAACCTAACCTTGATAAGCTTTGTTTCTTCATTGCTAGGGTTTTGCTAGCGTTTTCAATCGCAAAAGAGGTTGAAAAGAGGAGATGAGGGTTCAGTTGAAGTGGTAGGCGTCTGGAAGAGGAGAAGAGAAGAACTGAACCCATAGAAGCCTTCGTGTGATGATATAACAAACGTAATCCTAGACAACCGCTCACACGCGTAAGGGTAGATGAGCGTCTCTCCTCCAGGCGTTAGTGTAGTCAATCGTTTCATAACACAGGCATATGGCTAAGATAACGCCCACCGAATGAGGCACACGAACCAACTGCACGAGACCACACATTCACCAGGCGAATGCATAAGCGTACGCCCCAACAGGCGTTCGTCTACACCCACGCCTTTCATTTGGGCGTGTTGTTACGCGTACGTCTACCATCAGACGTTGTTCTGGGATGCGTCTCCCACCGAGCGTTCATCTAGCGTCCACCCCAACCAAACGTTTTCACTAGCATACGCCCATACAACACCAATCAAATGGACAAATCCTTATATATGCGCCCAACGCCAAGCGTTAACTTAGTCTTCTGCCTGATCAAAATTTAGTCTTCAGTTATTACATTTTAAACGGAATATAACAAAAAAAAATAATTAGTTTTTAGTCTTTGGTATTACTTGTTACTCCATCCATAACTGTGAAAAATATAATAACCTTAAATTTGTGTACCCCTCTTGACCCGGGGTAAACGTTCCTCTGCTTCCTTAACTCTAGTTATTTATTTTAGTAATATTATATACAAATTTATATCTCGGAAATCGAAGAGTAATTAAAGAAATAAAACAGTTTAGTATTTATTCTTCTCCTCCCATATTTTTATTTCTCTCTCATTTTCTCAACTGTGGATACTATGTCAAGTCCTAGTAGAGAGAGTACCATCTGATATGCGAGCTGTTTCTGCCGAATTTCTCATGGGCAAAAAACAACCAAAAATGATCATAAAAGATAGACGAAAATGAAATTAACACAAAGGATTTAACGTGGTTCAGCCATGATTAGCCTACATCCACGGAAAATGAAGTTGGAGTTTTTATTCATCTCTGGGTTACAGTTGAGAATGAAGCAGAGGAAGCCTCTATCGCGCCAAAAGTCCCCTTCTTCTTCACTCTAAAATTGTATTTATAGGGATAAAATAAATGATAATTAATAAAAAGCCCTTCGCCACATATCATCAAGGTTCGCCATGTGTCGATGGAGATTCTTCTAAGCTCGCCATGTGTCGTAGAGGATTCACCACGTTTTGCCATGTGTCAACGGGATCCGCCACGTGTTCTTGACTTGATGCATCGGGATTGATGACGTCATTACGGGAAAATGATGACGTCGCTTCGGGAACGGGACGTGATGACGTCGCTTCGGGAGCGGGACGTGATGACGTCACTTCGTGATCTGAACGTAATTGATGACGTCGCTTCGGGATCGGGATGTGATGACGTCACTTCGTGATCGGGACGTAATTGATGACGTCGCTTCGGGATCGGGACGTGATGACGTCACTTTGGGCAAACATCATTTTGTCCCCAACAAGTTGCCCCCTTTTCTTGAGAGTTTTTTGAGAAAAACTCTTAAGAAAACGACTCCTCGTCTCGCCCAAACCATAATGTGGTGGTTGATGCTGCTTGTGCTTTTTCATTTTATGTTGTATTTTTGTCCCTGCAAAATAAAATTTTGTATCTATATATATATATATATATATATATACTGATCGTTAGTTTTTTACCGCAAGATTCCTTTGAACCCTGGGTTGGAATTTTTTGCAACGAAACACCTCCTTCCATGGAGTTATGACATTCGAGATCCCACACATACGAAACAAACCCGAGCCAGGGGTAAGATACAGGGTTGGTCCCGAACGTACTCTTTTTGTATCAAGACTCTTACTTAGGTTCTGTGACCCAATAGTCTTATTAAGTATCAAGACTCTTTCATGGGTTCTGTGACCCAATAGTCTTATCATGTCTCCTAGCCACGGAGCTCGGTAGGAACACACACTTAATTTATCTCGGGCATGGAGTAAATTATGTGTGTTCCATCATTTTATTAAGACTCTTACATGGGTTCCCTCTTTAGGGATGGACCCATTAGCCTTATTTCAAGACTCTTACATGAGTTCCCTCGTTGGGGATGTACCCACTAGTCTTTTCTTGTCTCCTGAACGGAGAAATATCGGTAAGAAATATACCTGAAGTATATATGAGAAGTATACTTGAAAATCATCCAGATGGAGAAGCATATATAGAAAGAAAATATGAGATGTATTTTAAATAAGACATGAGGAATATCCAGATGAAATATCATTTTATTCCGAAGTAATCGTTATATAAGAGATCAGAAGTATTCGAATATAGAAATAATTATCTTCCAGAAATATTTAATGATAAATTGAAAGAGATACCCATTTTTGAATGATAATTCCTGTAGTTGCGTTTAGATTGCCGCAAGAAATACATAAGAGATAATGAATGAAAATTTCATATCACAATTCATACGAAGTATATATAGTATCGCCCTTCGAAGAAGTTCGGAATAAATTAAAGTATTTACTGAATATTCTTCGTGAAGTATGAGCCATTAAAAGTATCTATCAATTGTTGCCTTATGTTAATAAGTACATGGCATATAACTGGCGAAAAATATTACTTATTTAGCGTTAATTAATTATTGAAATGAAATACCTAATTGGCGTGCAACATTTAGCTCATTTCACAGCTAAAACTTTGATTTCTTTATAGAATTCCCCCAGTGCATCATTATTGCATAGCTGCCGCATCTCTGAAGTTTCCTTCATAAGTATCTTCACACTTAGTTGATCGGGCACGAATGATCGAGCATGGTTGATCGGACATAACGTATCGGGCACAGCTTGTGCGGTCATGCTTGAGCGGGAAATGTAAGCGGAGCACTTTCGGACAATGTGATTGGATGCTTCGAAGTTAAACTTGTGCGGGAAACAAATGCATTCAATCTCCTGCCACTTTCGTTCATCCCAATTTTTCGGTTTGAACTTGATTTTGTGGTGGAAATCTGTATCATTCGTAGCTTCATTTTGATTGTGCAACTATGTAAAGCTCATCATCTGGTGGGCTTGGCTACGGTCGGGTTTGATGCTTCGGCTTGAGATGAACGTTATTGTTTATTTGCAGCTTCGGTCCAGTCTCGTAGAGCGGACAATGTTGCGCTCATTCTTGCGATCGGGATCGGGAAATGGTTCCTGGAATTAATTCATCCTTTGGAAATATGCTTATCCAAATGTCTTCTGGTTAGAGATATTAGAATGTGAGGTTAAAGAATGTACTAATATTAATCCTTTTCTTTTTGTGTTCGGTTAGAGATATTTGAATAGTAGTTGAGACAGATCACTGCCCTCTAGATCCTTGTGGAACACCTTCATGTTGTTTTAGAACCTTGTGAACACTGACTACTTCATCAAACAATTGTTGTATCACTTTAAGATACTCAGAATTAGAAATGTTGCTTGCGAATCCTAGCATGGCATATAGAGAATAATCTGAACGCATCATCTCTTGAGCCACCACCTGAAACTGAAGGATGGGATCTCAGAAATGAAGTAAAACCTGGATTAGGTTGCCGATACTGAAACGAAGGAACAAGAATGGCAGATGGGATATGTGTGTTATATGAGATGGGTGAACAGTTGGTTCACTGCATGATACATCCTTAATAAGCTATTCTCTCTGTTCACTTTTCTATTCGTTGTTTCCTTTATTCTTCAACTCCTGTGCTGTCTAGTTCTCTCTTGTTCAATACTTACTCCACCACCAAGTAGCCATCCATTTCTCTTTGAATTGTTGCTGGGTTTGCGCTTTGTGTGCCGTCACAACAATGATACTGATGCGGGCTTGATAATGGTGTTGATGCAGGCATGTGTTGCAGACTAGAATGAAATTTAACAACACAACCTAGATGAGAGTCCATAGGTGGAAGTTGTTGATAACATATGCAGTAGCAGCTCCACTCGGGTGCGTTAATTTGTAATCAGTTTTCATAATCTTTCTTAGAGAAAGAACAGAGAAGAGACCAACAAAACTGATGAGGGAAAGAAAATCCATCATCCAGAAGATCGTCCGACTGCTGCTATGCTTTTTAAGCAATGATTGAGCAGTTTTTGGGCTAGAAATTTTTGTTTTTTGACCGCGGATGGGGAGAGTCGTCAACTGGTCACTTTGAAGTGTGAATCTTCTTCTATGATCTCGTAAGGAAGAAGGTGGTACTCTCCACTATTGAATGTGGATCTCGTGAGCTGTGTACTGATCTTTCAGGTAGTACATTGCTTCCAACTGAAAGCTAATCAACATTTTCTTGTCTTGAATACAATTCTATGTATTTCTGTCACTGCGTTTCTTTTCCTCGCCATTATTGGCTTTATTACTGTTACAGCCTCACGTTCCGAATGCTATCATTTTAACCATCACCTGAACTGTTGCCAATGCTGCTATGGAAAATCTACACCATAGCCTTGCTTGGTGCCTTCTACGAAGGGAAATGCTAATGATCATTTGCTTCTACAAGAAGCTCTATCTTTTGCCTGTGGTGAGACCAACCTGCACAAAAAATGAAACAAAAAACAATCTCGTATATAATTTTCTCGGACTTTGGTCATGCCATAAATGATACGAGAGATTTCATCTGTGGTGTTGAGATTTTAGCAGAACCACAATTGCCGGTAAGAATCATCTTGTCCAGAATTCTCAATTCTAGTTTAAGTCCAATCTTATTTGCACCAGTATCCAGACATAACACCATCAGTCACTTTCTTGTTGCATTTCTTGCATGCTCGGTACCACATCGTTGGGATACACTCAGCTAAAGAATATATATGGTGGTATAGTTGGCATCTGGATTTCAGCCTGTTAAAGCCTAACCTGAAGAGTGATGAACAGCAGTAGTTCTTTGTCAGGTCTCTCTGCAGGAAAGCTCTGTGATAAAAGTATTTTTGGTTAAAAGTTGTGAACCAGCACAAGCAACTTGTACTGCAAAAGAATTCTGCTGCATTCTCCAGTTGTTGATACTTGGACTATCAATGTAAACAAGTATGTAGCTGATGAAATGGTTCCACTTCTTCATACAGTTGACGTGTTTCAGAACTTGAAGCCATGATGATTGTTGCTTAAATAGCAATTTTGTGAGTCTCAACAAGAGAAAGCTGCTAAGGAGCTTCTCTTCTGATAATTGTCATAAATGAACAGGCAGGTCTGAAGGCAACAGACGTGGAAATAGCAGATTGGCGAATAACCTTATAACATATGTATTCAATGAGATGCACTTCTCATCAGAATTTTATTGGTACTGTTTTCCTTTTGTCTCTTCTTGGTGGTTTCCTCTCTGATTCTTATCTAGGAAGCTTTTGGACTATGTTGATCTTTGGCTTTGTTGAGCTCTCTGGGTTCATACTACTATCATTACAAGCCCATCTTCTATAATTCAACGCTGCATATTTTGCATTCTGTGTTGGAGAACTCATATCCCTCACAGTTCTTGTTTGGGTTCAAACACGTTCCGGTATGGACGTTGGTTTCGGTATCTCAGCAGCTGCCATGGCCATGGGTTTAACTTGCTTGATTTCTGGCACTCTTGTTTATAAAAACAAGCCCCCTCGTGGAAGCATTTTCATCCAATTGCCTCCTGCTGGATTATTGGAGATGAAGCCAAATTCTCATCAAAATTAATTGAATTTGGTTGCACTTGATGTAAATGAACGAATGATTCCGTTCTTCTTCTCCAGTGAACCCTGTCCAAACAAAACTTGAATCAAAACTACTATAATTCAGCCACTTCAATTCAGGCAATTTCACAAGAACTTTATGTGCATTATGTCGTTGATTCAAACTTGAAATTGATGGTGATTTCAAACACCACTCTATCTTCTTTCTTGCAATCATAAATGCATTCAAGACAAACCCAATCATTCAAATCGTTCATATAATCATAAACACTGTAGCAATTGATGTGCAAGAAATGCTAAATCAAACTGATGAGAAAAATTCCCAAGTCAATTAGATGGGTTTGTAATACATGATTTGATGGTCATAAATCTGTAAGCAAAACTCATTTTGAGACAAGGTTTCAAAAGAAAATCTGAATTCTTGTGAAGAACAAAAAGTATTTCATCAAAAAGTCACTTTTTCTTGTTTTGAAAATCAATCTACTTATTGACCAAATTTTAGTTCAAATCTGTGAGGAACCCTCAAAAAGCAAATCTGTGAGGAACCCTTAAAATTTTAGTTCAAAATCTTCAAAATTTGACAGCGAAATTTTTAAACAAAATTTCAGTTTGAAATCCTCAAAATAGAAAAATTCTCAAAATTTTTGTTTGAATCAAAGGTATGAATGAAATTAATAGATCATGAAATCCAGATGAAATCAATGTTTTTGGTTAAGCTGTAATTTGTTGTTGCAGCTGAAATCTATTGTTGAAATTTGAATTGATGAAATTGAATCTGATAGAAGGGTTTTTCAGAAGAAAACTGCTAGTCGGCGTCCATACAACTGCCCCCATTTCTTTTTGCGTAACCGAGTTTTCTTGTGCTAATGAAGATTCCATCTCAGGTAGGATAAATCCTTTCTTCAATCCTTGTTTCTAGCGCCAAATTGTTTCTGCCGAATTTCTCATGGGCAAAAAACAACCAAAAATGATCATAAAAGATAGACGAAAATGAAATTAACACAAAGGATTTAACGTGGTTCAGCCATGATTAGCCTACATCCACGGGAAATGAAGTTGGAGTTTTTATTCATCTCTGGGTTACAGTTGAGAGTGAAGCAGAGGAAGCCTCCCTCGCGCCAAAAGTCCCCTTCTTCACTATAAAATTGTATTTATAGGGATAAAATAAATGATAATTAACAAAAAGCTCTTCGTCACATGTCATCAAGGTTCTCCATGTGTCGATGGAGATTCTTCTAAGCTCGCCATGTGTCGTAGATGATTCACCACGTTTCGCCATGTGTCAACGGGATCCGCCACGTGTTCTTGACTTGATGCATCGGGATTGATGACGTCATTATGGGAAAATGATGACGTCGCTTCGGGATCGGGACGTGATGACGTCGCTTCGGGAGCGGGACGTGATGACGTCACTTCGTGATCGGGACGTAATTGATGACGTCGCTTCGGAATCGGGACGTGATGACGTCACTTCGTGATCGAGACGTAATTGATGACGTCGCTTCGGGATCGGGACGTAATGACGTCACTTCGTGATCGGGACGTAATTGATTACGTCGCTTTGGGATCGGGACGTGATGACGTCATTTCGTGATCGGGACATAATTGATGACGTCGCTTCGGGATCGGAACGTGATGATGTCACTTCGTGATCGGGACGTAATTGTTGACGTCGCTTCGGGATCGGGACGTGATGACGTCACTTCGTGATCGGGACGTAATTGATGACATCGCTTCGGGATCGGGACATGATGACCTCACTTCGGGCAAACATCATTTTATCCCCAACATGAGCAAAGTGATTTTTCCAAAATCAAGATCACGAATCATGATCACGAAATTTATTGGTTTAGGGTACGACATTATCATGATCAAAAGAAGATAATAATGGCTCATTTTCAATCCAGTATGCAAGTGATTGAACACAGAACAAGCTTGGACTTCCATTCAGATTTCATTTTCACGATTTTCTTTTATCTCAACCTAATATGCTTTATTAAAATTCTATTGTTGTCATGGGATGATGACTGGTTTAATTAGTTTGCTATGTTAATAAAAGAGATTTCTACAGTTTTTATGGGTTAAAAATTGAATGATGCATGCGAACTAGAAAAACATCTTGAACTAAATTAATTTAGAGACATAAATAGTTTACATGTTAATCGGAGGGTTTAATTTTCGAATTGGCTCAATTTTGAGCTCTATCAGGTAAATAATGTCACAGTGAAACACATTTGGCGGATCTAATGAGGTTATTGTTGTATCCATTGCTGAGAATATGAGAAAGAGAAATAAGAAAACTGAGAGAGAGAAATAAATAAATAATGAATATAGTTTTATAATTGTTCTTTAATTTTCGAGATATAAATCTGTATATAATATTCCTAAAATAAAAAACTAAAGTTAAGGAAACAACCAACAATAAGGGGAGTAACGTGCGCCCCGGGTTAAGAGGGTGCACAAATTTACACTCGTCTTTAAGAATCCAGGTTTTCTTTGAGAAATACTGCATTACACTTGCCCGGTAACTGACTATTGATCGAGTTTAAGTTGATTCTTTACTTTAAGGCTACTTAACATTTTTAAATTGATTTTATGTGATTTTAAAGATTTGTTATACTCCTTAAATTGGTTAATTTGATGAGGAAGAATATATTTCAACGTATACAGCTGAAAATTGGGTAAGTGATTTGAAGGGAGAATTTGAACTTTAACAAATATTAATAAAATTGAAAAGTAATGAGTATGAGCTAATGTACTGTTTGACTACAAATTCATGCATCTCTCACTCTTGGCATGCATATTTAAATGATTTTTATTTGAGTTTGATGTTTTAGTTTTGAGATAGATATTGTGAAAAAAAGAGGTATATATAGATTTTCAATTAAATCTTTACCCTATTCAATTAGCCAGTACACCTCATCTGTATTCTCTTCACACATCATGCCTCGTTTTTTTGACAATATACTTCCTCTGTCCATAAAAGGTGAGTTTGTTTTTCTTTTTTATCCCAAAATAAGTGATATTTTTTATTTTCATATGTTATTACTCCAAATAAATCGTTACTACTAACTAGTGATGTTAAAATTTTTCCTAAATTTATAAAGAATTTGATACTCATATTTATACTTGTTCGTAGGTCTTTTAAAAGTTTTAAAAAATTTACGATGATATAACATTTATATTACCCGCATTTTAGTTTCTGAGATATATCAATTTAAAATTTTAATACTTAAGTGTAAATATAGAAAAAATACCAAAAAATTAATCTCTCCTGGGTGTAAAACGTGCCATGATATGCTGGCATGGCACACAAAGTAGCATATTGTGTGCGGTGTTACGTTGTGTTAGGAATTAAAGCGTGTTATGTTGTGTTATGCTCTTTATTCAAAAGGGCAGTACACTACGGCACACGGGCACAACACACGATTAATTGTGTTATGCCATGACGCTATACTTATTTTATGTTTTCTAGATAAAATATTTTTCAGGGAATCATATAACGAATGATTTAGATAAAATTTTGAGATAATTATAATATATTTAACAAACCTAATTAAAATTTTATATATATTATATATAGCATACTGTTATAAGATTCAATTTTAGAAAAATAAGTGTATGTCCGATTTTGCATGATAACACTAAATCACTTTTTATTATATCACCAAAAAAATGCCCAAACACATTTATCACATTAATTTCATATTTTTTTTAAAAAATATTTTTTTACTTTATAAATGTAAATATTAAATATATTGAAATTAGTTAGCATAACAAAAATAAAATGTTCAGAAATTGGTAAGAATAGAAACTTTTTATTTAATAAAAATGTAATATGGCCTGTGTTGTATTTTATATATGATTTCAATCATGATCGACATATGAGAGAGAAATTTTTTTACAAAATTTACAAAAAAGTTACATTGTTAAAGTTTGATTCATATATATATAATTACTCTCTTTGGTTTTTCATTACCAAAAAATCTTTTAAATAGGCATTACAAAACAGATTAAACTCTTAGGCTGGTTTCAATGGAACCTAAAAAATTAACACATTTGATGGTCTAGGTGGCACAGCAAACAGGAAGTTCCACTATAATAACTGGTATATAACGGTCAACTAATCAACTGAGCGACTTAACTTGGGACGATCGCCTTTTAGCGGTTCATTCTGGGCCACTCGTTGTAGCCTTGTCCACTAACAGCTAAGTCCCAACAACAAAAGAATAACTAGGTTTTTTGAATTCTATATATTACACCTCTATTAACCTCTTTACTTTTTTTTTGACAAGAAACCGAAATTCATTCATTAAAGAAAAGGGGACCTCTGAAGTCTATAGATAATTGGGGAAGGATAGAAGTCGGATCTCTCCATTCTCTACCCTTTCCCTCAGTACGAGCAAGATTGGCTATAAAGTCCGCTATCTTGTTGTCCTCTCTACCTATGAAAGTTAAATTACAATAAGGGATTAACTTTAAGAGTCTTTTACAATCAAGTAATAAAATATGGCAAGACCAAGGACTGGAGTTCGTGATGTTGTTGACGTCGTCTATTATCGTCTTGGCATCACCCTGAAATAAAATTTGACTCCATCCTTTTTCCTGAGCCCAGATGATTGATTCTCTTAAGGCAGTAGCTTCTGCTTGCTGACTGGATCCAACCCTCGCTGTTCCCGAGAAGCCTGCTAAGAAAGAACCATTTTGGGTACGGGCTACGGCTCCATATCCGGCTACATGGTCAGAAAAAGAGTAAGATCCATCAAAATTTATCACGACATAATCAATATTTCCAGCCTTCCAGATTGTTACAAGATGTTTTTCAGAGCTGACAGCTTTCATGGAATAGAGGTATTGTTTTGTCTGAGATTTCGTCTGGTCAGAATATGGTTCTGTGGCGCCGTGCCTGGGGAGGTTAGGACAATGGGATGAATGGACTGAGGTGCTTTGGCGATTGCCTTTACCTAACGAAAGGTGGTTAAGATTGTTCCCCTGATGATGGATGCTATGTAAATGGGGAGAGTTGGGAATGGGAATTTGTTGGTTTTTTGGGGTGTTTGGAACAGTAACAGCGGGAATGAGTTGTTGTGATTGGTATGGGATAGTGGTTTTGGAGATTATGTGGAGAACCGTAACCGGATTGGGTTTTACTTTATCAAAGATAATGTCACACCTATGTTTCCAAATTTGCCATAAGATTCGTGATATGAATGCAATCGAATTTTTATCTTTGAAAGAAATCATGCTATTTTGCTTATGCCAGGACTTTATCCATTCAATTATGCAGTTATAGGACGACATGTTTATATGCAAGCTTGGCCAGAGGGTCTGCCAGACTTTTTTTGCTAGATCGCAATTCATGAATAGATGAGTCGATGTTTCAATTTGTTTGTTGCAAACAGGGCATCTTTGGTCTATGTCACTCATATGCTTGAAAATCTTACTTCTGGTTTTAAGATTTTGTTTCAGAATTTTCCAAATGAAGAGATTGATTCTGTTCGGGGTTTTGATTTGCCAAATATTGTTCCAAACTCCAGGTTCAATGTGGTTGGGCCTGGGAGTTAAGACATTGATTTGTACTAACTTTTTATAAGTAGAGGCGACTGAGAAAGACCCGTTGGAATTTAGAGCCCAACCCATTTCGTCTCTACCTCCCGGAAGAAGGGATATGGCAGTAATTTCTTCAATTTGGGTTCTGGTGAAAAGATTTCTAATTATGTGAAGATTCCAGGAATGGGTATCTTGGTTGATGATTTCACTGACCCACAGGATCCCTGAGTTCTTCTGGGCATATGTAACATCACCTTGTTTCATACTTTTTAGCCAGTTATAATCCTAGATCCTGACTTTGGTACCGTCTCCGATAGCCCCAAAATGGTGATCACGGATTATGTTTATTCCTCTTTGGATACCTCTCCATATCCAGGTATCTCTAGTGTGTTTTTGGACAGTTAGGGGGCTGGAAGTTGGGAAATAGCGGGCTTTTAGTATGTTTGCCCAGAGATCTTTTTCGTTGTGAATAAGTCTCCAGGCTAGTTTGGTAAGCATCGCATCATTAAAGAGAGCAAGATTCTTGAAACCTAACCCTCCCATATTTTTTGGTTGGCACAGGGAACTCCAGGCTTCCATAGAATGACCCCTAATATTGCTTTTCCCAGTATTCCAAAAATTTCTTTGTAATTTGTCCATTGCATTTATAGACTTTTTTGGCAATTGAAGACAGCCCATCTGGTAGTTTGGTAGGGTATTTATTACCGATTGGATCATCGTGGCTCTTCCCGCTTGGGAAAGCATTTTCGAATGCCAACCTTGGAGTTTGTTGTCCATACTCTCCAGGATGGATTGGAAAGTTAAGGATCTAGCTCTTTTACGGAACAGAAGGAAACCTAGGTATTTTTATGCTTCCGTCATCTTAGGCATGGCCAGCCATCCTCCTATTTCCTCTTGGAGCCCATCTTCAATATTTTTGCTGCAGAATATCCCAGATTTGTTGAAATTGATGCATTGGCCACTCGAGTGACTGAATTCGGCCAGGATGGAGAGAAGATTGTTAACTTCTTCATGGTTAGATTTGATGAAGATAAGACAGTCGTCAGCAAAAAGAAGGTGAGAGACTGGGGGACCGGATTTGGAAATTCTAATTCCACTCAAAAGGCACATATCGTTAGCACTCTCGATCATTTTGGAGAGGGCTTCCATACAAATTATGAAGAGGTACGGCGATAGAGGGTCCCCTTGTCTTATACCTCGTGTGGGTTTGAAAAATTTACATGGGGTTCCATTAAGGATGATGGAGTGTGTAGAGGTGGTTATGCATTGATTAATGAGGTTGCACCATCTGTCAGAGAATCCCATTTTCTTCATGATGGCTATGATAAAGGACCATTCTAGCATATCAAAAGCTTTGCTCATATCCAGTTTTATCCCTAGATTTCCATTTCTTCCTTTTTTTCCTTTTCATTGCCTCAACCACTTCTTGGGCGATGATGACATTGTCATGAATGTTTCTAGTAGGGATGAAAGCTGATTGAGATGAGGAGATTATCCTGTTGAGGATGGGTTTTAATCTGTTGGCTAGAATTTTGGAAATGATTTTGTAGATGGTATTGCAGAGGCTGATGGGTCTGAAGTCTGCTGGGGTTTGGGGGACTTTTGTTTTGGGAATAAGAGATATATATGTGTTGTTTAGCTCTTTTAGGAGGAAGCCATTTATGAAGAAAGCTTTGATAGCTTTGGTGACGTCCTCCCCTAAAATATCCCAATTGTGTTGGTAGAAACCAGCTTGGAATCCGTCGGGGCCGGGAGCTTTCCACGGTTTCATGCTACTGACCACTTGTTTGATTTCCTCTGCAGAGGGGATGTCAATAAGATCTTTATTTTCTAGAGTGGTGATGACTGGTTTAAAAAGTTGGGTAATCTTGGTTTCTACATTGTTTTGATTGGTTGAACTTATTTCCTCGAAGTGGGAATTAATGAGATTTTCTAGATCTTCCCTCTTTTTTATCCATTGGTCATTTTTGTTTTTTAGGCAGTGAATGTTGTTTGTTTTTTTCCTGTGGTTTGTGATTGCATGAAACAATTTGGTGTTTCTATCCGCATCTTTGATGAAATATTCTCTAGATTTTTGGATCCAGAAACTTTCTTGGATGTCATACCATTTTTCTAGTTCTTTCTCTAGGTCCTTTTGGATTATTCTGTCACATTCTCTAGTACTATCCCTTAAGGGTAGGAGGCATTCCCCCAACCTTTCGATGTTTTTTTCGATTTCGCCAAAAGAATTTTTTTTCCACCTTTGGAGAGCATTTCTGGTATTTTTTAGTTTTTGGGTAATGAGGAATTGCTCGGATCCATGGTGAATGGCTCTCCAGTTGTCAGCTATAGTGGATTTACAGGTTTCTTCTTTTTGCCAACATTCATAGAATTTGAAATAGGATTTTAATTTCTTTTGGGTTTCCTCAGTGTGAAGCACGATTGGGTTGTGGTCCGATCCTATGCACGGAAGGCTTTGGATAATGGAATTTGGGAATTGGGATTCCCATTCCAGGTTTACCAGGCCCCTATCTAACCTTTTGAGAATTAATTGTTCATGTTGCCTATTGTTGGACCATGTATATTTTGGGCCAGAATGCTTTAACTCAATGAGACCAGCAGAATGGATGATAGCCGGAATTGGGTTATAAGGGCCATCCGATTCTTCCATTTGGTTGCTCGCATCTTCCGCCGATAGAGTTATGTTGAGATCTCCTAGGATGATCCAGGGATATTCTATATCCCTACTCATATCCAGAATATTTTCCCACTGGGCTTTTTTGGCTCCGTAAATGTGTTCTCCATACATGCAGGTAATGTAAGTGTTTTCCTTATCCGGACCAGTTTTGATTTTGAGATTAACCAAATTCCTGATGGTGTATGTGATCGAAATATCCAAATTGTCTTTCCACATAAGAGCTAGGCCCCCTGAAAGGCCTTGCGAAGATTGAGCCCAGATATTTGGATAACTATAAGCCCTAAGGTATTTTAACGAGTTATCCCCGTTAGTCTTGGTTTCGGAAATAAAGATTATATCCGGATTGGTTTGCCTTATGATGTTTTTTAAGTGTTGTTTTGTTTTAGTACCACCTAGGCCCTGACAGTTCCAAGATAGGATTTTCATGCTTATTGATTTGTGATTATGGATAATGAATTTTTTTGCTCTTTTGTTGTTTTTTGGGCCTATATGAGGCTTTGATTGTTGGATCCGGATTTTAGTGTGATTTAAAGAGTATCTCTGATCCTTATCGGACTTGCTGTTTCTAGGCCTGGTGATCTTTCCTTGGGTATTATGGTCTACATGCAAGGGCTGGATACTGAAGGAGAAGTTCTCTATCTCTACATAATTCCTATCTTTCTTCCTAGGAATTTTGTTTTGGTTATACGGGAATTTGTGATCGACCTGGGTGATGGAAAGAAACGGATGATGGGCTAGAGATGGTTTATTCTCCAAAACTTGGTTATGATTGGAGTAAAGCTTGGCTTTTTGGAAAGTAATGGTTACTTTGGTTTTTGGTTGATTTAATTGATTGTTGGGGACTGGGCTTGTGTTGAGTATCGAGTTTAGAAGCCTGTTGGTTCGGTTCTTGTTGGGCTTGAAGTTTGAGCTATTTTTTGTAACTTGTGGAAAGATAGATGGATTTTTGTAAAAAGAACACTGACTGGGCTTATCTTCTGGTTGGGCTTCTTTGCTTCTGTTAGTTAAGTGGGCTCTTTTCTGTTGCCTACTTCCTATGTGAACTTGTTGAGCTTCTATTGTTTCTTGCCTGTGGACAGCACTGTTGCTTCTGGAGCCACTTGAGATGTGGCTAGGAAAACTAGCATTCTTACAAACATCACCATAGTTCTCATAGTGGGAGAAGACTAGGTTAAGAGCAATGAATATGGACTTTGTGACTAGGTCCCAAATTTTGTTTCTATTATTACATTCAGAGATGCAGTTGGTTATGGGCAGTTCTATGTAGCTAAGATTGCTATTGTAGTTACTTACACTATATGGATTGAGACTTTTGAGCTGAAATGAATTGGATTTAAAATGTAAGGGAATGATTGATACCTGTTCCATGTTGCTGCCTGGATGAATACTTGGGGTAGCTTCTCCATGATTTGTCAGAAGTGTATTTTCTCCCATTGAATTGTCTGGGAGAGGAGCTTCAGTGCTACTGGAATGCAGGTTCATTTCTGGGTTCCTCTGTCTTTTGTGGCTTCTTGGGTCCTGGAGAAGATTCCAGTCTTCTATTAGGAGAAGCTTATCTGTTTCTGGATGAGATGTGCTCTGGGTATTGGTGATTGTAGCATTTTGGTTGGATAATTTCAGGTTGGCAATATGTGAGCTCAGGGATGGCACAGAGAAACCAGTTTTTGGTATTTGAAATGGTGGAGCAGTAGGAATGGGTTCTCTGAAGTTTGATCTTGCTGTTGGGGTGTAAGGGAGCCATGCTGAGGGGTTTATGAAGGAAATGGTAGGTTTAAAGCTATGGATCACTTTTGCAGCTTCTTGGACTTT
Source organism: Papaver californicum (assembly GCA_023531435.1). Taxonomy (NCBI): domain Eukaryota; kingdom Viridiplantae; phylum Streptophyta; class Magnoliopsida; order Ranunculales; family Papaveraceae; genus Papaver; species Papaver californicum. The sequence goes on from JAJJMC010016780.1 coordinate 433,037, forward strand.
TTTTGCTCTCTCAGCACATAACTCATGGCTGTGATTAATATGTAGACAGGCAATGCATAAAGACTTGGGTTTACCTTTGAAGAAGAATTTTACCCAGCCTGTGATGCCTGCCCCATTGCTGACTGTGATGCCTCTTGGCATTGGCTGGTTCACATCCATCCTTGTGAGCACCTTCACAATGTTACCATGGGATGGGTTACCAGAAGGAGGGTCCATCACTATGACCTCACCCACCAATCCTGCCATTTTCTTTGGGATCTTCTTGCCATAATATTCTGTTGGGATCTGGCTTATGTGGTTCCAGAATAGTTGATGATGGAAATTTATCTTACTTTTTTCTATGGAAGGGTTCCAGGGTTCCATAACCATCAAATGATCCATAAAAGTCCATGGGCCAGATTGGATCACCTCTTGCACATCCTTGCTGGCTCCAAATCTGCATATGTAGAGGTTAAGCCCCTCTTTCCTGACTTGCTTTAGGTGAAACTTATTCCATTTCTTATAAATTTCACCTGACACCTCAAAAGAATCCAAGTTTTCTTCTGCATATATTTTCCCAACTATTGAGAAACTCCAATTAATATCCTCATCTTCCCCTTCATCACTGGAGCACTCATGATTTATTATAATCCTCTCTTCTTCTTCTTCTTGGGGGATAGCAATGCCCTTGCCTTTTTCTTTGTTTCCAGAATTTGCTCTATTAGCCATAATTTCCTGCTGGTTTCCCATTTCAGACTCCTCTCCTGGATAGGTTTGTTTGGTCTGGGTGCCAAAGCAATTTTTTCCTTTGTTGTTCATTAAGTTACTCATGAAGGCTGAAAGAAAAGCTTTCCTTCTGTTTTTTGAAAAACAGGAGTGATTGATAGGGAGATTTTTAGGATGGGTTGAGTTCAAGGGAGTAGAGTGAATTGTAGGGGTTGTTTTAGGGGATGGAGGGGGCCATTTGGTTTTGTTAGAGATTATAGTGCAGAGGGAACAGTTGAGATTATGGTGATGGGAGGTGGGTGTTGGATAGTTCCTGTGATGGGATTGTGTAGGGGATGGAGGGGGCCAGTTTGTTTTGCTAGAGTGTGTATTGTAGAGGGTACAGTTTAATTTGTGATGAGGAGGAATAGGTATGGTATAGTTTTTGTGATGGGATTGATCAGTGAGGGATAAAAGTGTATGATAAACCTTGTAGTAGGGAACTACATAGGTAGGTGGCTGGATAGGTGACTGCTTTAAATGAATTTTCATGGGTATGGGCAGAGGGTACAAAGGGTGATGGCTAGGAGCAGTACTTGCCTTATAGGGAGTAGGACAGAAGAGAAAGTTTCCTAGAATTACCTGGAGGGTTTTTGCTTCACACGAAGGGAGATGCATACACTTTAACAGAATCATGGAGCTTGAGCTACCTGGAGTATTCATCCTGCAACAACACAGACAGGAAAGATTTAGTTAGACATTAAAGGGGTTAAAGAGAAATTGATTAAATTAGGGGAAGAGAGGGGGAAATGGGGGGTTAAGTTAAAAGGGGTTTGATTGTTTTGGTCATTTGTATGCAAATTCTGGAAATGGATGGGTTTCAGGGAGGAAATTGTTTTAAGAATTGCGGAATTTTATTTTGAAAACTAACACTCAGTGAAAGTGCAGTAGGACTTTAATTGCATTTTGAGGAATGGGAAGTAAATTGAGGGAAATTATGAGAGATGGGTTATAGAGGATTAAGATGATTTAGGAGGAAAACTCCATTAATGATACAGATCCCTTAACCTCTTTACTTATACCTTCACCACTCTTCTCTACTAATCTTCTCTACTTTTCCATATGTTTTTTCATATATTTTTACCAAAATGTCTCAAGCCACTAGTACGAGGAAAAGATATGACAACTATACCAGTCAAAAACACCCGATGCCTGTCGCAGTTACTGATTTTAGTTCGAAAGCTGAGCGTGGTTATGATTGTTGAAGAAAACTTTAGGCCAAATATTAGCCGAAGGCTAAGGTCACATTTCTACAGAAGTTGCATAAGTTAAAGCTCAAAAATCAAGAAGTGGATGATATGATATTATAATAATTTATTTATGTCTACCTGAGGGAGCCAAACGGATTGTGGAAAAATTTCCTTGGTCTACTTTACGTTATGTAACCGCGTAGAATCAAAAAAAAATTGTTATTTGTATTGGTGGTCAAGTACATATATTTCACTTTAGAGACTTCGATATCGATATGTTGATATTTTGGTTTTAATTTTTCAGGCATTCAATATCATGATAACAAAGAAACAAAAAATGTTATTGTTTTTATAGAAATACTGCACTAGATTTGTTGTTTATTATTGGAATTCCTTGTGGCTTGGGATATGAGGTTCCATTTAACAAGTCAGAATGGTCGGCAAATGGAAGATATAAGGAGCTATTTTCACTGTACTTTAATGAACGAGGTGGTGATCCTAAAAATAGGAACATCAAAAATAATGGGATACCTAATGCTGTTTTGAAGGCGTTCATAATAACTAAATATATTTTTCTATGATGACGATGGAGCGACTAGAGAAATTGTTGGAGTTTTTATCTTATGGGTACTCGACAACCGTTTTTCCTCCAATTCCAGCATCGTTATAAAGGTTGGATGGATTGAGGAGTTACAAGATATAGTTGTGGATAACTCGTATATATGATTGGAGGTCTGATATTTAGCCGATCTATACATAAGACTCGTAAAAATCCTAAAAAGTAAAAATTAACTATTTGTTTTCTTCTACGTTCGTTCAGCTTTAACTTTACTCCAAGTCTTTTAATTACCAAAATTTTTGTCTTAATTTCTTTTTGTTTCCGTTCCAAAACCTGCAGCAGAAGATAAATATCAAAAAGCGTAAAATCGAACAAAATAATAAAAATCAAAAAAAAAAAAGTCTAACCTAAAAAAAATCTAATCGAAAAACAACTCCCCGGCAGCGGCGCTAAAAACTTGATGCGCCGGAAAACCGACTTTGTTTTACTGCAAGCGCACAGTGTCAAAAGATGTCAACAATAGCAAATACGGTTCGTTCCCACGAGGAGTTTGGATTAAAATATTTTTTTAGGTTTTTTTTATAAGAATTTAATTAAATAATGAATTAAGATTATTTAATAAAGTTCGAAAACAATAAGAGGAAAACGTTAAGGTTCCGGGAATCCGTTGTAGATTAGGGTTTAATTGCTTTCGTCACATAGGGTCTCGATTTCAAAAAGAATTGTTTGTTCTCAACCTAAAGTAGAATTTCGAAGTACTAAATATACGGGGCATAAAGAGTCAAAGAATATTCATAGAACAATTTCATACAAGGTTTCAACGAGTCCTTCTACTAATCAAACAATGAACTATACGTGGCATAGAACATGAAAAATCATCGAGACGGTAAAACGTTGAGAGAGAGACAAATTAATGATATTTAGTTCATATAATTGAAAACCCTAGTTTTGAAACACAAATAAAACCATCTCTACAAGTTCATCCTTTCGCCCTAACAAGAGAATTAGCCCAACATGGCTTTCTCAAAAGCCATAAAAATTAAATAACAGAAACACAAACTAACCCTTGTTCGTCTGTATGTCGAAAGCTTAAATCCCAGCGTCAAAAGTACTCTTCCCCCTCGTTTCTGTCCCGGGAGGTTTTCTGTATAGGTCTACCTCCCTTCTCTCCAACTGCAGAAGGCTATATATAGCCACAATTCCCTCTACAAGACAAATCCGTGTCATACACGGCTGAGTTCTTCCTAACTTCTCTCGCACGAATTCTAAAGTTTCCTAATCACTTAAACACCGTCTTTCATATCTCAACCATCCATCTATTCACGGACGGAAGTTCATCATCCGATCGTAACCATGAGCCATCACTCCCAACAGCATCAGTTCTCGTCCATCAACAACCACAGCTCTCTTTTTATCGTGACTTCCAACCACTACCATTATCTCAACACTCGAACACAGACAAACACATTTCCATCTCAGACTCGACTTCTCACTATCAGGTTCATCTTCACAACCTCACATAATCACGTCCATCGCAGCGAACCATCACCAACACTCCCAGCCACCACTTCCATTCACAAAACCACCAGTTCATTGACCTCTTCTTCTCGCCTCCTTCAACATCTAACAACCACTTTGTCACTCGAACACTGCCAACACTTCTTCCAAACATCATCATCGATCAGTAACTGCCAACAACTATCACTCACCTGCCAATACCCATCATCGACAACAACCATCACATTATCACCGGCAAACTTGAGCTCTGCCATCGCTGCCATCACAGGTTCAACAGCTTCAACTGCCAAGCTCGAGCTCCATCAACTCAACAGAAAACCAACCTCACAGACCTCCTTCTTTCCTGACTCGAGTTTTCCCTCTATCTTCCTCACAGCCATTAATCACCATCACCAGCAGATGCAGACTCGAGATGATCACCATCAGGTTCTGTTCTTCACTTCCATGATCATCACAGATCACTTCCACCTGCCATCAACTTCCATACTCAAGTTCACTGCCTTTACTGCCTCATTGATCATATCTACCATCAAAAAAACCATTTATGCATCACTACTACCATATCTATATCTCGAACCCATTAAAAGTCGAAATCAATCATCACCGACAGCCATTAACTAAGAATCCTAGCTTCAATTTGAATTTGTTAAAGACATGGCTGCCCTAAGAAAAACCTCAGGCGCCTTTAGTTGTGTTCAAATATTGGTATCCCTTAACGGAATGGCTGGTGCCATATAATATATACGTTCATCTGTCCCTTAGCGCATAACAGGTTGTCAATAACAGTTATTCTGGAAATGTCTAATTTTCCCTTAGTTCTTGTTTTGCCCATAACTTTCTCATACGAAGTCAGAATGGCCTCGTTCTTTCGCCGTTGGCTTCGTAATCCAATTCTCTACAAGATGAAGGGTAGAAATCCTGGAATAGACTAAGATCCACTGGGTCTTTAGTAATTCTTCTCTTGTAAAGCTCCATTTCACTTGTTTCAGAGATGTAACCTAATAAAACAAATAAACTACAAAAGTAATACTGACACACGGTAATTCATACAAAATCTAGCAAACAAGTATAAGAAAGTGATAGGAGCTATAGACAATAAGGGTCGGACCATGACTTTTATTCTAAGTTATTCAATTTGTAGTGGTGGAATTCCCATATTATATTCACACCAAAATGAATAAAGTGTGATGAATTGCTTAATGATTGAATTAACATTAACAACATATATTTTATTTTCCTCAGGCTACGTAAAGGTTATCCATTACCTCTAATGTGTAGGTTCATTGATTTTTCAGGGTTCATTAACAACACCTCTAAAGAATGGCTGAAAAAATACAAACCAAACATGAAACATTGGTATGAATTGGTCGAGCCGGATCAAATCAAAGGTATACAGTCGTGTTGAATTAAATATTTAGACTTTGTTAACAAATGAACTAACATATGTCTATGATTTATCGCTTTCGCATATTGTATGTTGTAAATTAAACCACTCTTAATGAATGAAAGGGATTTACTTTTTGGTTATTACGATTGAAATTTTATTAGAATATTTTTAGGATTATTTAGAAATATAGGCCTAATTCAACCCGATAGATAAGTCTATGCCCATTTTTTTGAACTTTGAACTGTGTAAATATAGGCCTCCGTTCATATTTACATCCATAGATGTCATCTCGGTCAATTTCGCGCGAGTTTGGATAAGATATATTGATAGTTCAAATTACTTGTTTACCCTCATAAAATTTACAATATTACCGACATACGGAAACCAAACCACTTCCCTGGTTTTTCTTCTCCATCTCTGTTATTTTTCTTCTTGTTTTGTTAGCAATAATGATAATCTTATTGATAAAAATGAAACTCTGGAAGCAATAGTAGCATTTCCATCGACATCATCTCTATTTGGTTTTTTCTTTTGTTGTTCTTCAAGAGCACCACCTAAGACAAAGATAGAGAGAGGGAGATGATGTTAATAAATTCGTAAGAGGGTTTGAGTTAGGAATTTTGTTAACTGATCAAAGGGAAAACTTGGGTTTGAATTAGATTTTGATTTTGTTTAATGTGCAATGTCAATTTTCGAAATTAGCTAGGGTTTATGTTGTATTCAAAGTTAGGGGAAAATTTTACTCTAATTGAGCACCCTGTAATTTTATTGTTTCAATTGATCGGTTGGTCGAGCACTTTTTAATCTAATTGATCAATTGATTGTTTAGTCAACCATTTTATAAAATCATATGATAAAGTCTTAGTCACCTGATGCTCCATGTTTCATTTGAAGTTCGATTACTTATGCCCAAAATGAACTGTATTGTATTGATTTTGGTTTTTTGATAATTGTATTGATTGATAAATAAATTGAAATGGGTTATAATTAGTTTGCAGTAAAGATATGAAGCTATGAAAAGGTACGACACCACCAGCAAGCTTTGCGCTCTTTCGCCCACCAACTATTCGAAGAAATTCCTGAACTCCTACCAGCAGCACAACTAAGAGTTCCCCTATGTGATGATGAACACAGGTGACTGATGGGTGTTTGAGAGTTTAAGAATGGTTACGAAGAATGGGTTTGTGTTAAACTCGAAGACTAAGAGAAGCAATGAGGAGATTGCTTTGGTTCTGTTATCCAAGAATTGAAATGTGTTTGTGTTTCAAGCAATGAGGAGATTGCTCTAAGTCTCCGCACAGCAGCTGCAGACAAGGTAAGAAATATTGAAACTGTGTTGATTTTTGCACAGATACATTTGATACTCACCACTGAATTTCTTCTTCATACTTTCTGTTTTGTCGAATGGATACCTTCTACTGAAACCATTACAAAGTATACATGTACACCTTGAATAAGACCATGGACAGCGTATTGTGGCATGGTTCTCCACATCACACATTCCACACACTTACTCACATTGTTGATGCTACTGCCACTTAACTCAGCACCACCTATAGATAGTTAAATTAGAAAAAAAATTATAGTTATCTTTGAATAAATGTATTTTCGCTTGTTTGTTCCTTATATTGCTGTTTTTTATTGTTGTCTCACTTTTCTTAGAAGGCATGGTAGTGTACTATCATGACCATGACTACACTGCATCATCACTTATCTTAGAAGGCATAAGACCATGGCAACTGGAATTAACCCATACTAGAAGCCTAAGTGTTGTTTTAGACGCAAGAAACATTCTTAAAGTCTTAGCACTAAAAAGGGATTCAACAACGTTAGAAAATTTTATTAAAAAGTTATTCAAAGTTCCAAGGAGCCAAGAACTCACTTTGTCCTGCATTAGATAATCTGATGTTAAATCTAAACAGCACTCTTCGGTCTTCATATCTAAGAACCTTTTTTCATTTGTTTTGAGATAGGAACCAAAAAGCATTTAAAGTTGAAATTTCTCATATCTAAGAACCTTTTTTCATTTGTTTTGAGATAGGAACCAAAAAGCATTTAAAGTTGAAATTTCTCATTAGACTGTATCGAATTTGCTTGAAATATGGAACTGATTTCTGTTTTTCAAGTTATAATTTATGTATTTTTTTTTAATTAGATGGAATGGATGATGTTTTTTATGTTGGTTTTTAATGAATTGAATGAATGTTCAATGAATTTAGATTGAATCATGAAATTTTTCTTACTTTTTTCTAGAGTTGATCACTGGTTTTCATGTTACAGGTGAAGGTGAAAAACAAAGTTGGGAAGGGCTAAAACGTCTTTTAAGCAAGGAAGATATGGTCAGCTGGCAGATAACTGCAGATAACTTTCCATTGGTTGTTTTTTTGAAAGAAACGGTCAAAACAGGCTATATTTGCAAAATGCAAAAAAAACGGGCATATATTTGTAAAGTGAAAAAAAAACAGGCTTATATTTGTAATTGGCTTATTTTTTTTATTAAATGAACATTAGAAAATCGGCACTTAATGGAGTCTGTATCCATCGATTTTGGGACTCCGAGAAAACACCAATATAAAAAATTCCATAATCGGCGAATGTGGATGACCATGACAGCCGATTGTGTTCATATAAAGGAATATAAAAAATAATAAGTGATGGGTTATCAGCCGATCAAAATATTTCTTATACTTTCTACAATAACGAATAGAGTAGTAAGTAGGGATTCGTTCCCGCAGAGGGTGAAAAATTGTTGTTTATTTTCGACTTCCAGGGGGTTGTTGACTTTTTTACCTAAAGTAAACTAAACTAAAAGGAAAATGAATAAAGGTTGTAAACAAAAATAGAAAATACTGGTGGTTAGAGGTTTCATCTACCATTGTCAAACATGTTCATCAATCGATTAGAATCAACATACACTCTCTCTTCATACCAATAACCCTAAAGTATCCCCACCCGGTAAAACACTTCGTTACACCTCCATATGTCAACATATACTGCAATCACTAGGATCTAAATTCTTTTCCACCAAGTAATCTAGTGCTAATCACTAAGAGATTCAAAAAACATTAATATCTGTGAGACGAGTTATTCATAACCCATCGCACAATCTTGGCATATTCAACCTAGGCCAAGCTTTACTTGTGACTTCTTTCACGGTTCGCATCGTTAGTGATCCCAAATTACTATTAGTTATTAGTGTTCTTGATAAAATTACCTAAGATTCCTAATTAGCTATAGATAGATTATTAAGGATATTTAATTCACGATTTTAAACATACCAAACAACCAATCATATTACATGAAAACAATCACATAATTATTATATGTACTAAAACATGAACGATCAAAAGAGATAATGAAAGTTAAAACCAAGCATCCAGATTGATTCCCCTGTCTAGAACTTCTGATTACATCTCCAACCAATTGAAGAATCAGCTACTCATGGGATTAGCAAAACCCATAGAAAATATACAAGAAAAGAAAATAGGAGAAGAATAAGAGAAAATATCCTAGTTCCCCCCTTTACAGGGGTAAACCAAAATCTACTCTCTTATCTATGGAAAAGTTATCTCGAAAATTGTATCTAGGCTACCCTTTATATAGGCTATGGTAACCTCCTTTTGATGTCTATCCAATTAGGAAACATAACCTCCTCATACTCTTTCACTCCTTTTGATCCTTATCCAACTAGGAGACTTAACCTCCTCAAAAATCAACAAAAACTCTAATTTTCACGTCCAAGGCAAGTGCAAAATGCAATTTTTTCTTATAAAATCTACAGTCATGCACAATTTTCCTATTTTTTCACCCATAAACCTACGGACGAAAAACTTCACCTGCGCACCCTTCTCCTCGCTGAATATTTCTGACATACCCATATTTTTAAAATTGTGTGTTCTTGTTTTATTCCATGTCGAAACTACCATATATAGTTTTCTCCCTCGTCTCTCTTTCCTTCTCAACTCTCTGTCTCTTTCTCCCTCGCCTTTTTCTCCTTCAACTGATTAATGCAGAGATTAGAAAAATTCCCTAAACTTACCAAATTTAACTTTGAATAACCTGATTTCACAAAGCCTAGATAATAAATTTTGAGACTCTAAAAAGATTCAAGTATAAACTTAGAACGTTGATTTTGCAATTTCTTAAAAAAAAAATCGGATAAACTTTAAATTTATTACTTGTTTTTGTTTTTGCTTTTGTTTTTCTGTGTTTATTTAAGAGTGCGTATGGTGTTTGTTTGTTTGTTTATAGATGAAATTGAGTACGCGTCTGACTTTTTCCGAGTTTGTTCTCGAGGATTCAGGGCGTTCGAGACGGATAAGTTACCGACTTACAAGCCTGTTGTCTATGACTTGGATAAAAATTTGTTGTTCATTCCCGCCTTGGAACTTAACCAAATTGACATATCATACAGTTATCTCAAGCGCGATAACTTAGCCTAGTGGAGATGAGGTGTGCTAGATTAGTCGTATCAGACAAATTAGCATAGAACAAACTGCACTAAAATAGGTTGCATCTGTTTTTTCTTTAATAGTTTAGTCGATATGAGGCTTGCTAGATTAGTTGTATTGGACGGATCAGAATAGAGCAAACTGCACTTTAATAGGTTGCATCTGTGAGAGTTTTTTTTTCTGACGGAATCGGTCCTAATTTAAGGACGGATTTGGGAGAAGTTCAAAATGCATTTGGAACTGAAATTCCATGATTTGGGGCAACTAACAAACACAGATTCTTTTCTTTGTACACATGTTTCTTGTTCGTCTTTGTTTCCTGTTTGATTTTCTTATTTTACTGTAATCTTTTGTTGGTGTTGCTTGTTTCGATATTATACCGTTTCGTTGTTGGGCAGGCCAACAATATTCATAGAGATTATTCAGAGGTTGAGATGTATGTTCAAGAGGGATCGACGTAATTTTTGGGGACTGCTATATTTTTCACAATATAGGGGCTTCTTTCATTTATATTGGTTACTTGTGATTTTTGGGTTCTTGGCCTTCGTGAACTACTTTCACTGGGTAATATATTGACAGCATAATCTTGCTCTTATTAGCTGGAATATCTTTACTGCATGTCTTGCGGTACTGATAATAGAATGTGTAACAAAAAAACTAAAAATGTAATATCTTTCCATTTTTAATATTGTATTGTAATGTTCCAAACAATCAGCTTTTTTTTATATGCTTTAAACTTCGACGACAAGTAATTATATTGTGATATTATAACTATTAGAGTTATAATTCTTTGTAATCGGAGATTTTGTAAGTTTTATTTTTTGTACAGATTATATAGCTATAAAAACGGTTCCATAATCTATTATGTAGTTATAAAAATGTGGATGCATAACATGTTATGCATCGATAAAATGGTAGCATAACGCGTTATGCAGCCATATTTTTATTAGCACTAAAATCAACCAAAAACACTACACCAAATCAACGGTTTTGAGATATTTATTTCCGTTGTTATGAATTATACGTGTCTTAAATCGTGCGTCTGGAATCTTTAAGACATATAAAGCGACATTTATGAAAGTCTCTTAATTAATTTAGGACACTTAACAGGCGTCTGTAAATTAATTAGCGACACTAATACTATTTTTCTGGCTAATTAAAGCGAATTATAGACTTTTAGTATGTGTCGCTTATTTATCTACAACACTTTCGTATCTGTATCAACAGGTTTGCCACTACAATTTTTGTTGCGACACGTATAAGCGTCTCAAAATTAAATTAGCTTTTACAAAAAACCTAATTTTTCAATTGGGAATTCCCAAATATCAGAAATATCCAGCACCTGCACATTTGATTTTCTTCACTTGAATACAAGAACCTAGCAATTCCATTTTCAATCAAATATGAAATATGAAAGCACGATTCAATCAATTACAGCATCACATACGAATCGATTTATACCATCATAATCAATCTCATTCACAATTGCATATGTAAGATACATGACTAAAACTATTACAAAAACACTACAGAAAATCAAAACTGTATGATCTGTAGCTGTCAACTTTAGATACCCATTTACTATCACTTGTAATGAGAAACCATATTCAAGAACAGTAATATTAGCAACCCAGCAAATTACTTTTTTATATAGCTGTTTGGCATTGCTACTAGTAAGATTGGGAAAATAAAAGAAATTACATGTTGATGCAGTGACCTTCAGACCAAACTATGTAAGGTGCAACGACATTGAGTCCTAATTCCTTGGCAAGTCCATGGACTAGTGTCCGGCTTCAAGTTAATGGGATAATCTTGATCTCCACTATAAAAAGAGAAGAAATCCTAATCTCCATAAGTATTATTGATGCTTGTAGCTTGTGAAAAAGCTACGTTGGTCAACATCAACTTTTAACTCCACTTGAGATGGGTGTAATATGCAAATGAAGTAAATAAAAAAAAATAAGTAAGCAAATTCAGATACACCGTCCGTTATTAAACAGTAGGTTATCATCATCATTTTTCCAGTTCTATCACTGGCCCCAGCACTAAAACGGATGGCATCTCATTTCACTTGAACACTTGCAAATTGAAGAGTCTAAATTTGCATTACATAGTGAATGCACTTTGGTATACACCTATACATACAATCACTAATTCCATAGGCGCAGATATATACATTTTTTTAGTAAAATTCAACATGCAGCACAAGGCTTGGGGTTTGAAGTAGAAACTCCATCAAGGAAAGCACACTACACATGCCCTAAATTCTGGTGCAATCAAATCATGCAAGGAGAAAATTTCTCATAGATACTAAATACGAACATATGAGCTTCTTACAATGAACCTCTCCCCAGACACACAAAGGACATACAACAAACAACTAAATTTAACTGGGCTCTAATAGGAAAACAAAAAAACGGGTTCAAACCAACATACCTATCAAACCTTAATCAATGCATCAGAGACTCTGCCAAAATAGTCTTTGTAGATGTAGCCAAACATTCAAACAAAGCAGCACAAATTCCAAATACGTTGAAGCTGAGTTCAGTAACAGAAGTGAGAAGAATTCCTCCCACAATGGGTATCAAAAAAGACCAAATTCTCCATCCAAAGAATTTCCTCCAGATTAGCCACTGCAAAAAACAACTGTTTCATAAAATGTTTTTTCTTTAGTTGCATAAATGAGAGTAAAACAAGGTTGTCCGGATAGTAGCGAATGAGGACACAAAACATTGGAAATAGTATAAAACAATTCTAATCTGTAGTTGCAGAAGTGAATGATTTTATTGTCTACATAAAATAGACAGGAATGTATCGTAAGCTAACATTTCCCAATATTATATTAATACATCACACAAATTACATTGGGAATATCCTTCTCCAGAGATCTCTGGAGTCGACTGCAATTAACGGCTTGATCTTCAGGATCTTGATGGCAATATATGCTCCAATAGCTGAGCATATGAAGTGAACGCAAGAAGCCGATAATGGGAATTTAAAATTTAAAACAAATAATGAAAACCTCAAAAGAAAAATGAATTCAGATTGATCTAAAATACATAATCTGTAAATGACGAGTCTTCAAGCTGGAGGTGGATTATGCATTTTCATGATACAAGATCCAAACTAATAAGGATACACTACCTACGTAGATGCATGTAACTTATAACTATGATAAAAGAGTACACATTTCAATATTCAAGCAGTATCATACCTCTCAGCACCAGTTTTACGAGCTAGGCTTGCACAAGATCTCCTGGTCTCCAACATACTTGAACAACACTCTTGGATCCAGGAAGAGGTCCTACAGATCATTAGGGTACCAACCTTTCAGTAAGGTGGATAAAGAAATGCTAAAACGAAATAACTCTTATGACCAGAAGCTCACCTTTATAATACAAGTATTTGTTTTGATGTTTTAAAACCAAAAGAATCAACTAAAAAATGATTATACGTACAACTTATGTCAGATTATACTATGAATTCCAAATCTCCATCCTGTAGGTCAAAGTCCCCTCACAAATATGTGTTGATGGCAGACAAAAGAGCTGGATATTCGAGGTCATTGCAAGGGCAGGCTGCAAGAAAATAAATAGACAACCTCAGATCACAAGGCCGACAGAACACCATTACTACAATCAGCACATTCGATAAAGTATGATTGTACCGCAACCAAGGCATTCCTTGTGCGTCTTTTGAGGATTAATCCCAATATACCTGCACTTATATAAATGCAAAAAGAATAATTAAACCGGTAAAAGAAAACAAAGTACAAGGTTTCAAGAAGTTTGCAAAATCAATTTAGGGTGTAGTGATCACAATCAAGATTCAACAGGTAGGGTCTATTTGTATGGACTGCTGACACTTGAACCTGTTCAGCAACAGTTAGGCTGCTTATCACAATAATATGACAAAATTTAGATGAGTTGAATCAGTGTGTATGACAAAATTTAAATAAGTTGAATCAGTGGGTATGTGACTACTTACAAGTGAATGCATTGCACCGGCCTTCTTATGGTGTTGGAAGCCTAGACGTTTTTTATGAGACACATAAACTAACCACGGTAGCTCATTACCATCCTCAGATACATAACAAGAAACTTTGTTGACTGGGTAGTCAACTGCAACAAAAGATAGGACAATATTTGTTGTGACATAAGGCTCCTTTAAAGGATCGTCAGTACTGAAAATAATGTCCACGGAAGCAAGTTGTGATGGCTCTCCTCTTCGTTCATATCTGTTATCCATTTTATACTTTGCATTAGAGCTCTAAAAAATTGGAAAAAATAAATGATCGGATGCTGTCGTGGCAATTTTAAATTTAAGCAGTGACTAAGAGACATTCTTCTGGAGATCAAATGACACTAGATAATAATTAACACATACCAGAGAAAATGTTTACCTAATAGAGAGCCTGCGTGTCAAGGTACGTCTTGCGGTTTATCGGGAGCCATTTAGGAAAGTGATCCAGTATCCATAATATGGCGAACCATATCTCACATATAACGTATGTCAACCACTAAGGATAGCCACTGGGCACAGGATTTGTTATACGGTAGTGTAAGAAAATGCAAAGAACAACAAGACGAACAACAATAACCATCCTATATGGATTTATTCTAGAAGAAGCAACAAGTAACGATGGGAAACCAAGTGATTCGTCAACACTCTCAGCATGCCAATGGAGATGGAGTACATGGACAATATTACACAGAGGTTCTACTTGGTCCCTGAGGAAAAATTAGAGAGGCTTATACTTTTTATAACAAAGTCTGCAGACTGGGAATGAACAAGCATCATAAGCAACAAAAAGTTTCCCATCTGAAATTCTACCAATAATAAGCAAAAGGAATTTATAAAGGTTGCTCATTGTTAAAATAAATCCTGTGATTCTGCCCTCGTAGTTGTCCGTGGTAGAGTTGTTTTTCAATTCAGTTCTTTATATATATTATTCTGGTACATCTAACGTTATTGTTCATTGTTGCAAGATTCCAACAATCTTAACACATTATCTTTTATCTCGTAACAATGGGAAAGAACGATGTTGAAAAATCCATAGAAGTTCAACGGAAAGGATTTCAAGAGATGACAATTCAAGTTGTTGTTGCGGAGATCTGGGGAGCCTATCTGTTTTATCAAATCGATCACTTTCAATACAAAAGAGCTAAGTATCAATAACTTTTTGTTATTTGTGAATCGTTGAATTATATTTGAAAACAAAGGATATTAATTGTGAAGTGAAAAACAAAATTGAGTTTTGGTCATCTGTAGAGTTTCGAGTATATCTCTTAACTTAGAAGGAATTTCAACAAATCCTTTTAACCGAATATATTAGACATCCTGATAGTCACCCACACCAAATTTAAGAATTTTTGGAGTTGTAAAAGTATTTTTTAGGTATTTTACAAAACTGAGAAACGTTCCTGAAAAATTCTGACGGACAGAAAAAAAATTGTTGACTAAATTAGGTTTATTTTCAAGATAGCTCATGTGAGTATATATTGATATCCTCCGATATGTGATGCATAATGTTAACATAACTTAATTTATGTTGTAAATGTATGTGTAGATTATCCCGAAATTTGAGATTTGGTGAAAGCTCCAGTAGTGTTGTTGATGGCAGACTGAGTTTCGAGTATCCGGGTGGATATAGGTTGGAATTGCAATAATCTAGAGGTATTTCATGTGAACCGATGCAAAAGTTTTGTGACCGTGGATTACAGTCTTTGCGTGATGGGTGCAGCATCTAGTTAAGACTTGAGAGGCTCTACCTTGAGTGTAAAGTTTACTATGTTGAAAAGGATTGACATACCGGGAAACTTGTGAAACAAGAAATAGCAATCCTTGTCACATAAGGAAACCGGCTTCCTAGTCTGAGATGCCCTCAATTTCTCATATTATATCTTATATACATGGAATTCAGACATCATCTTGCTTCTCCATTATCACTGGTCTGTCAGAGACGTGCAACGTGAATGGTGGTTTGCTCCAGGACATGGTGATTGGTGTACTTGCCTAGAAAATTACATAATCTGCAAAGACGGTATATATCACAAGAAAGATCAGTTTGATCGACTGCGACCAACTTTTATCCAAGTTATCCAGCTGACTGAGAAAGAAGAGATCGAATACTGGACGGTTGTCTCAGCTGTTTTTGAGGGCAAACATGTTGCTTTTATACCACTGAACTCAAGCTTCTCTGAGAGGCTTACCTCGAAGTCTCTTAGTTCCAGTCCCATTGAAACCAGCGTGAATAACAAGGTGAGGCTACTAAGGGAAATGTTTCAGTGGGAGGTGCAGGTGAAGTTTGAAGCAGGAGATGGCATTATTCAAACAAAAAATGACAGTGGAAAATCAGTTGTGCTATGTGAAGTAGCAATTGTATGTTGGACCAATGGTGACATAATGAGGATGAGAAGTGGTAGCACTTCTGCTGATATAGCCATTAGAGTAGGACTGGAAGGAAAAATTGGTACTGGTAAATGGTCAACTTGCACGAGCATGCTAGTCGCCCTGCAATTGTGCAGTCAAAGTGTGCTCTGCATCAACAAAGTCAAATGACAACATCTAGTAATTTCGAGGAGGCTTTGGCTCTATGCAAGCTGCTCCCACCAGAAGATATTAAGCTTCGGCTAGCTAATAAAGACTTCCTTGCAAGGGAATTTGGGTTTAAGGAAGAATCCAGGGTATAGTTGGATTGAATTGAAGAACAAGGTTCACACGCTTTTTGCAGGTGGTAGAACACATCCTCAAATGATCCAAGTACTTGAGAGACTAGATAAATTAAAGATGGAGATGGTCAAGTCATGATACCTTCCAGATACTGCTTTGGTTTTGAAAGATGTGGAAGAACAGGACAAGGAGCATTCCTTGTGTGGTCACAGTGAGAAGTTAGCAGTAGGGTAATGGTTTCTCAATACTCCCCCAGGGGTTTGCTCATGTGGGGATCTATGGTGCTTTCTCTCATTGACTTATTACTGTTCTATCAGTGAGTGCTGGTTTGTGCGCCGATCCTGAATATTTTGTTTTTGAAAGGAGTTGCTTCTAAAAACTAATTAAGAGTAGGCACCAGTTAGCTAAAGTCGTGATCTTAATAAGCGGGGAATTGGTGCGGTTGTTTATCAAGTTCCTGAACTTGGTAATCCTGAGTTGCTTAAAATAAGTATCAGGAGTGTGGAAACAGAAGACACCACGCCAATCTCTCATAAATTTGGAGGAGGTGGACATCGGAATTTGGGTTTGAAGAAGTGGCTGCAAACCAGAGAGGAATATCTCTCATCAAAGAACTGATTGAGCAATACGGCTTGGATGTTGTATGGACTCCATCTGGGTACAATCGAATGACGGAACAGGTAGAGTAATATGTACTCCACTAAGGTACGTGCACCATTCTGGATATCTATAATTTATATTTAGCTCAATATTACGGAGAATGGTTTAAATAGGACTACTGAATCAATTGATACCAAAGGTGATTATTTCTTTGAAATGTTGTTTGAGCTGGGAAAATTTGAATGTCGGCATAACGCTTAGCGAGACATTAGATTGGAGGCCTTATGCCCAATTGTAGGGTATAAGATGGAAACAAGTGTTTGTTTGATTTCTCAAGCAGATTCATAGAAGACCCTAAAATTATATGTGTTTTACCCTGTAGACCTCAATTGTGGGGGTCTAAGGTAAGAATGAAGAGTCGACTTCTTTAGAAAATCAGTGCATATGTTAAGCATGCCTTTGTTACGTGTTTTACAACTACTAACAATTTTTTGTTGTTTAAAGTTTGACAGGAAACTAATAAGTTGTTGAAGTGGTCTAAAGGATCAGAAAGAACCAAAATCAAATTTTGATGATATAGTTTCTGTCAAATGTGTGTTGTAAAATAGGTGTGCATGTTTCCCAGTTTATCTTGGATAATTACAGGGTTGCTCTGATCAAAGGACCAGAAAATTGGAATGCTTGAGGTACATATTTAATTTCAATATGTGATATATATATGGCACATGCTTTACAACCACTAGATAACATGTGATGTTTGTGATTTGATTGAAAGACTAAATTGTTGTAGACATGCATGATCTAAAGGATCATTGGAACCAGAAGAAATTCTGACGGAAATGGTCTTTGTCAAACTCGATACGTTTAATGTGTGTTGTAAATGTGCAGTGCATTCGTGTACAAATACATTTGTGACCCCAGAAGAATTAGTGGGATGATCATATCAGAAATTTGCAGTACTTGAGGTACATTTAAAATTATGTATGTGCATGATACATATTAGACTGACCTTAAGAGATGTTGTGATTTCAGGCTTTGAAGAGTCTTAGCCTATATGTGTGCCCTCTTAAGTTGTATCAGTAGTTGGAAATTCTCCAACAAACATGAGGAACTCGACAGAGATGAAATCAGAGTTCGCTCGCTTAATTTAAAGCGTGAGAGGAAGCTGAATGGATAAATCCTTTTTTTGGAAGGCATTCCTATGTGACTGAAGCCTGTGGCCACCATTGCTGAAACTCAATTGACTATGTGGGTCTAAAGTAAATGAGCAATGGAAAAGTCTAGATAAACTCAGAGAAGGCGGCTAATTCGGTAAGACAACTACTCTCTAATGAAGTGATTTTTGTAGACTTAGTAAAGTCCAGAGAAAAATCAGTGGATCCTTTGACGGAAGGATAATCTAGAGATAGTTTGTTATTGCATCGAGGGGGATGGGACTTAAGCTCATAAAATAAAATTGCCATGAAGGACACTCAACCTTAGTGACTGGAGATCCCAAGATCAAGGTTCAATGAGACAACTAATTTGTGGTAATTAAAGGTATGCACTATCAAGAGAATTACATTCTCTGTCCCTCCCTATGGTGCATTGTTGTGGTAGTGTGACTGCATGTGAAGGATGACTTTTAAGAAGTCTTAATGAGTTCTATAGTTTCAATTTTAGATTGAAGTGGGGTGTATCAGTAACACTCTTGATAGAACTCACCTATCTGAATGAGGAAGTGGGCCTCTTCCAATAAGAATTTGAGCGAATTCTTTAGAGCATTCTGAGAAACGGGATACGTCCAGGGCCAAAATGGACACAACGGCACGAACTTAGCAACGCCAGGAGAATATCATGTGTGGCTGTTATCGCAAATTGCATCAAACGCTAGCAGTTCAAGACATCGCGTTCACTGTCTCTAGCAAGAGGTTTCAGTAAATTCTCACTAAGTAAAGGTTCAAGACCTCATGGACACCTTTGCCTATATGGTATTTTCCGCATTCTGATTTTTTCGTTTTTTCCGAGATTTCATTCATGTGGGGGATTGTTGGAGAAAATGAGTTTTAAACTAAATTAATTTTGGTCTTGGATGCTCACTCATTTCCTTGAGTGAATGAAACTCTTTATTTTAGTCCCATAATTGGGTATTCTAGAGAAGGATTCCACTATGGGTGGAATGGGGTGGGCAAATAATACATGGGCTAACTTATGTAATGGGCTACCTATGTATTGGGCCTATGAATTAGACATCATCCATGATCCATTATTTTACAAGAAATCCTAAACCCTAAAGGTTTCCAAAACCCTAATCTTTTCTCTATAAATATAAAATAGTTTTCAGATTTAAAGGGGATCCAAAAACGTTTTTGATTGATTAATTCCTTTTCTTCCATGTTGCTAAGTTCAAGAGTGGGTAGTTTGTGTTGTGCTAATACAAGCTATATCGGGCAGTCTTATCCTGGACACATCTTCGCACGTTGGGGTTTAGCATTACTCTTCTCGAGTATACCCGTGAACTAATGTGTTAAGGACAACTTGTTGAACCTGTGATTCTGCCCTCGTAGTTGTCCGTGGTAGAGTTGTTTTTCAATTCAGTTCTTTATATATATTATTCTGATACATCTAACGTTGTTGTTCATTGTTGCAAGATTCCAACAGTAACTACCAGAATTTATAAAGATCGCTCATTGTCAGTGGTCCCTGGAATTCCAGCAACAACAACTATTATAAATCAGATTCGATAAAAATAAATTATTACACTAAAATTACAAGGAATAAACACTCACCTTAAAACATTCTACACTAATGTTTCAAACTAGCATGGCTTCAAAAGATAAATCCTTCCCTTTCAGATTCAAATTACCTCATACCCATGGATTTGAAAAGACCCAGTACTCAAAACATCAACTTATTAACAAAAATCATTCACCAAAAAACAAAACTCATCACCAAAGATGAACACTTCAAGAAATGGTACCCATGGTTATCAGATATGAAAATTCTGAGATAGAATTTCATACTAACAAAAAAAAAACCAAGTGAAGAACTTGATGCATAACATGGAAGACCAAAAAGAATAAATTAATCTGCTTGTCAAAATCATTCATCATACTGAACACCTTCGACCCATCTAAAACCCTTGACTCAAATCCTTACACTCAAAATCTTAAATCACAAGACGAAAAAGGCAGCAAAATCTAGATACAACAAAAACTCAAATCTTCAAGCAACTTTCAGAGAAATGATGACCCATCACCACCATCACCAAGGAACAACTTTTAGAGAAATGAGCACCCGTACTTCAACTTTCAATCTTCATCTGCGAGTTTCAAAGACAAGATTAGAAATTAGATTTCTAGGGTTTACAAAACTAAAAATACTTTTGATTTCTGTAAAAGGGATTTTTCATAACCGAGAGTAGATATCTTCTATGATTTTCTCTTCAATCTTCTATGATCGGTACTTCAATCCTCATCTGCGAGTTTCAAAGACAAATTTAGAAATCAGATTTCTAGGGTTTACAAAATCAAAAATACTTTTGGTTTCTGTAAAAGGGTTTGTATACAGAAAAGTTAATGGAGATTAGAAAAGTCGTGTTTTTCTCTGCTTGTGAAGGAACGAGTGGCTATTATCTTCTCTGCTTGTGAAGGAAAGAGAAAAACGTAAAATGAAATGAAAAGAAAAGTTAAAGGAAAGAGACGAAATGAAAACTTAATGTAATTTATCTTAAAAACCCCTGAAATAATATGGGGAACTTTCTCTAAAAATAAAATGGGGGAAAATAAATGTTTAATTCATTTGAGTTCATTCAAATGGATTGTCTTAAAAACCTAACGATTCAAATTACTAATAGCTCCTGGAAAACGAAAAAATTATAAATATGCCATAATTTAAGACACTTATAAGTGTAGTTTAATTAATTCAGAAAAATCATAACTAAAGCAACTTATATTTCCGATTTGGGACACTTATATGTGTGGAAGCAGTAGAGACATTTATATGTGTCTCAAACCCAAAAAACACTCTAATAAGGCCGTTTGTTGTAGTGAAATGGTTGCATAATCTGTTATGCAGCTACAAAATGGCTACATAACCTGTTATGCAGTAGAGAAAATTGATGCATAATTTGTTATGCAGCTACAAAATATGCTGCATAATCTGTTATGCAGTCGACAAAACGACAGCATATTATATTAATATGCATCTATTTTTTTGTTGGCAATGTTATCAACCAAATAATGGCTTCATAATCTGTTATGCAGCTAAAACAATTTTTGCATAACCTGTTATGCAGTCGAGAAAATGGATGCATAATCTGTTATGCAGCTACAAAAAAGGTTGCATAATCTGTTATGCAGTCCAGAAAATGGCAGCATATTGCACTATGCATCATTTATTTGTTAGCACTGTTATCAACCAAAAAATAGCTTCATAATCTGTTATGCAGCTACAAAAATGCTTGCATAACCTGTTATGCAGTTAAGAAAATAGATGCATAATGCATTATTCATCCTTTTTTTGTTGGAATGTTATTTTTGAGGCACATACATCGTTTTCGTAGTTGCATAACCAAATTAGTGGATGCATGAACCAAGATATGGCTATATAATGTGTTATACATCTTTTATGGTGGCTGCGTAATTCATTATGCATTATTTTTTTGGTTGGAATGTTATTTTTTAGGCATATACATCGTTTAGTGGTTGCATAACCTAACTAGTGGATGCATAAACCAAAATATGGTTGCACAATTTGTTATATATCATTTGTGATGTCTGCATAATGTATTATGCATCATTTGTGGTGGTTGCATAACGGTTATGTATTCAGTTCCCAGAATTTGTGCCTAAAAGAACAATCACCTCCGATTTTTTCGTAAAAAAAATCTAAATTTGATATTGTTGTTTGTACTCGTTGTGTACATCTCTTTAAAAGCTTCCAACAAGAATTTTTTAATAAAATTCCAATACACGAATTTTTAGATATGTTATATTTTAGTTTGTTGCAATTATACCCCTGAAAGAAATCCGTGAGAAGTTGTGCAGACACTCTACTGATGAGAGAGAAATCCGTGCTTTCCTGGTTATACAAGTAGAATATATTCCAGGTACTTGTGTCTTGTTTCCCTCTTTACTTAATTTCAAATAATTATGGGTCTGACACTAAATAGAAAATATTTTGGGCTTGTGAATAGAAAAAATAAGTTTTTGGGGCCTAAACCTAAAATTCCCTTTTTTTCTTTCCTCCTCGTGCAGGTTCAATAAAGCCCAACATATAGCAAACCCAAGTTGGTTTCACTATTTTGCTTATAACTTCTTCGTCCGAACTCGGGATGACCTCAATCTTTTTGCATTGGCTTCGTATTTCAATTATCTTCACGATGATGATAAGAAATCCTGGATTCTGATGAGTTCTAATTGGTATTTGGTCCTTCTCCATTGGTAGACTCCACTTTGTTAACACTTTTATAGCCATTTCCACTTCTTTTGGTTGATTCACCTAACATGAGACATAAGATAGAAAACAAACGTAAGCCCAATCACTATGGTGGGGATTTTTTTCTTAGCCATAGCTTAATTATAGCTAAGCAAAAGAGAGATCCAAAAACAACCATAGTGTGAAAAATAATTCGCTTAACTTAATGAGAAGGGCACTCGGTTTCTGTCAGAATATTGTTATACGAAAACTCAATATCCGTCTCTATAGATTTTGCATACAGAAAACACGCGACTTCTTCCCCCATTCTCCTCTTTAAACTTTTTTTTTCTTTCTCTTTTACTCTTTAATTCCACTCATATACAATCACCCCCTTTCTATTTTGATTAAGTTATGGGTTGATTTTTTGAGAAATATCAAAAAGGTTTGTCCTCCAATCATATGTGCTTTTACTATATCTTTCATTTTCGATTTTCATCCATAAAATCATCAAAAGTTAGCAATTTGACTATTAGGGTTTTAAAAATATATATATATAATCATGAAATTGTTGATGTTTGATTGGTGATTTAAATTCCATGGATAGTAATTATCTTATATGGACATGTATGTAGTTAGAAATTCATGTTTAACTTGTTATTTGATGATTAATTTTTTATTAAGGTGTGTTGAAATGTGATGTTTATATATGTGATAAAAATATATTAAAATGCAATGGTTTATGTGATGATCCAAGTGATGACATTGTGTTAATGTGATGATATATATGCATATGTGTTATAGGATTGAGAATGGAGGACGATTTTTCTAGCATTATAGGTTCTAGACATCCGGTTTTGTTGTCGTATAATGATGATCATAAGTTTAAATGCCCCAAGGTAGAAGCTAGGGATAATGTAAGAAAACATTGGGTTAGTACAAGCCATGATACTGAATTATATGGAATAATTACTCGGAATCCCAGTGTTAAACAAACTGTTGATAATTCTGATTTGGATAAATGTTTAGAATAAATTATCCAAAAAGTAACGAAAAGGCTCTTACTGTCGGTCTTATTGAAAGGTGGTAGCGTACCACCAATACATTTCACTTCCCTACTCTTGAGATAGGCTTTACTCCATTGGAATCCACACAACTATCAGGCATACCTATTGACCGAGGAACCCGCATAACATTATAAAATTCTAGCGCACAACAATAGGATGACCTTGCATCACAGTGGATAGCTTATTTGATCCCTTTCGTCCCAAAGGAGAGGAGGAAAAAAAGGAAGAAAGGAGATGAAAATGGTGAAGAAGACTGAGAAGGAGAAGGAGAAGAAAAAGAATCGGAAGATGACGAAAACCCACGACAACGACAACGAATACTCCTTAATCCGGTACTCCCAAAAACTGGTTGCTTTGAGAAAGAAACTTATCGTACAAGGCGGGATTCATAATCGTGTGATAAGATCGTTTATTCAATATAGATAATTTCAAGAAACGACGTTGAGTGTCAAAAACAAATGGAAAGGTGGTTGATGATGTGGATTATAGGTAATGTATTCTTCATGAACAAGAACAATATGGTTTATAGAAGATGTCTAAGGGTATTTAGGGATTTGAATATAGTCAACATTTACGATTGGGATTCAACAATTTATAGTGGCATATTATGGAGTTTGAGTAAGGGAGTAACACACAGAAAAGGTGACCTCGAGTTCTTTTGGTATCTATTAATGGTAAACATATTCATACCCACCCTTAGATTTATTTTTTTGTTGTGAGGTAGAACGTTAGTCGTTAATAATCTTTTTTAAATGTTTGTGGTTTTGCATCCTTGGTTTTGGATGTATTTCCGATGTCTATATCCCGACGTAATTGAGTTGGCGGAAGAAGATAATGATCCATGGCCAGCTGGACGAATATATTATAACACACAAAGAATGAGAGGAAGAGGTCAACAATACAGGTAGGCATTCAATTTCAATGGTTCATAAACAAATAGACAACTACCATATCTTATCAATAACATGGAAGTCGTGGTTGAAAAGTCGATGTCGACTTAAGGAAGGGGTGTATTTGTAGAGAAAACGAATTAAGAGGCTAATTTAAGAAAAGTAGAGTGACCGGGTGATAATTCGTCTAACTCGTTGTGATTG
Source organism: Papaver californicum (assembly GCA_023531435.1). Classification (NCBI taxonomy): domain Eukaryota; kingdom Viridiplantae; phylum Streptophyta; class Magnoliopsida; order Ranunculales; family Papaveraceae; genus Papaver; species Papaver californicum. Next base: position 457,716 of record JAJJMC010016780.1, read on the forward strand.
TAAAATGGTAAGAAAAAGTTTGTTGCTCGGACTTATTAAGAATGATAATAGACTTATATTCTAATTTAGCTAGAAAATAAATAAAAGATAATGACAAGATTAAGAGATGCTGGGACCCAGGATTCCACCAATCTTCATATTCATGTGGTTCAAATATTAATTCTAAATGATTATAACTCATATAATAAAAGAATATTATCTCTGATTCTTTGCAAAAGTAGATTTTTAAAATATTAGATGTAAATTATAAGCATGGCGTATAAAAAGTACTTAAGACTAAGCATACACCATCAAACAAGATCATAAATTCTCATACCCGTACTTTTTCTCGGATTTAACTAAATCCGGTATGTGTCCTAAATGAGTTATCCCTTAGTAGAATCAATATGCTTTATTAGTAGAAGCATGAAATAAATAATATTGAAACCTAGAGATATTTTAACATGCTTGACACATGTAAAATATAGTGTCTGGTTGCATCTAGGTAATTATGTTGTTAAAGCTAAAACATAAAAAGAAAAGGAAACAGAAAAGAAAGGGCACGATCTTCTTTCCCTTTCTCTTTTGGTCTCTCTCCAGTGTTCTCTTTAACCATTTTTGTCTAGCACTACTTTCTCATTTTCCCTGTTCCTCGAGCAGCGACAGATAATGATTTAAATTATTCAATCAATGAGCACAGTGGAAAAATGGTTACATTGACTTGCTAATAGTGTTTTGTTTTAATGGTGTTTTCATCTTTAAGTTTTAATTTTGATCATGCAAGTAGTTTGGGTTTATTATTAATTGAAAGTGATCATTCTTCATATTAAATTTGAGGACTTTTATTGTTTTTTTTTAATCTGTGAGAAAATGAATTAGAGTTCTTATGAAATTTGGGCACTTCTCCGTAATTCGTTGGTTCAACTTTAATTTGAGCAAATGAATCAATTGGCTTGACGTTGTTTTATCTACCATATAATTTAATTGAAGTATTTTTGATATTTAAAATTTCATAAAAATCTGGAATCCGTTTTTCTCCTGGTCTTTCATATACAATTTTTCTCATCAAAACCCCAAAAACTAGTGATGATCCTAGACAGAATTAACCCATGACTCATTTGCATATACATACTTGAATAAATGGAGTTTGTGGTGGAGATTGTAAATGTTGCGGTGTAAACAAATGTTTAAAATTGTTGGGTCTGTTGATAAACTTGAAAATGCAGGTAAAAAAGGCTTTAATAGGAACTCAATACAATAAGGAAAAACATACTTCTCGACACCAACGAAGCTGCATACTAAGTGCTTGATAAAATGCCTGAAAAAGAGAGGAAAGTGGTTAAAAGTTCTTATTGCCTTCTTTACGTGTTTTATGAATTTTGATGTACTCTCTTTTGGTTCATTTCAAATGCTATATTTGAGATTGTTTTCTAAATTAATGCCAAGCTTCCTTAGATTAGTATGGTCAACATTAGCAATGCTTAGCAGTTTGTATTGGACAAACGAAAAGAGATATTTAAGCATGTGAGTTTTATTTTGTTTTGTATTTCCAATTAAATGGAATTGATCCAGGTCATATGGTGGGTAGCTCTATGTGTCCATATCTTCTTTGGGTACAGCAGTTCCATTTTGAATTCTGTTAACTCATAAAGCGAACTTAGAGTCTCAGAAAATTTAAATATAAAAACATTGGTAGTAGAGAATTTCTAAGTGTGCTGAAAGAATGAGATCATTGTGTTCTTATGGTTGATACTAAGGTTGTTTACTGATTTCTATAATTCTTTTATAATTTTCAAATCTAGTGGCCTAACATGACTTATGCTTTATATGAGGAGGGTTGAGATGGTATATTGTATTGGTAGCTTAATGAAAGAAAATTTCTTATTTAGGTGATACAATTCTTCTATCTTCTCTTCTTAGAAAGATGACCTTTGTTGCTGCCTTTCTCTTTGTGTTACTGATTTTACGTAACAATGTTGTGTGCATCATGCATTTTCTATAAACCAACGGTTGGTTACAATAATGATTGTCATGTGAGTCAACTCTCATTTCTGGTTAATTCGATTGGATTATGAAATTGTTTTTATTCAATTGTCCTTTGATAAATTTATGAATGAATATATTAGTTGTTCGAAAGGTAAGTTGGTTAATGGCGATTTTTCTTTTAAGTCTGAAATATTATATGCTCTAGTTTTGTGTCCTAACTTCTATTCAAAATTTCTTTTACTTAGTTGCGAGTATATAGCGAGTGTAGATATGAGCTGCGTCTTTGATATATATGCCTTTTTACAGTATACATAGGTTCATTATTCGTTTTGTCCGCGCCACGAAAATTCAAAATTAGTGGTACCTCGCATACTTCCCTATTTATATATAGTAGAAAGTATTGGCCTTTGGTTGTGATCTATTATAATTTATATGTAGTTTCTTTGGAAACCCATGATCCATATCCAAGTTTGTCGCCAGTTCTGATGGTTAGGAATTGCACGTAAGCAAGGTTCTATGTAGATTAACAGTTCCTACAGGAATTCTAGAATGAATACTTTTATTGGCATGAGAGATTTTACTATATGTTTTGATGATTGTGTCTATGTAGTGTTGGCAAATCTTATTGGGGTTCCGTCATACGGACGCATAGTTGCAAATTACTTTTTATGATTTTCTTTGGCTTACTGGACAAATAGAAATAGTTCTCCTCTATATTGTGCATTTATAGTTATTGGCTTGTTACAAAATTTGTGTCTTTATCTCGAAGGTATATATGTTTGGAGTTCAGGTACGAAATGATCTAAGTTGAAATATTGATAGTTCCGCTAATTTTTTTTGAGATGCCATTTTCTACTTGTGATAATTTTTGTACCATGTTTAGCTCCGCATCTCTAACCTGTTCTTTGTTGTAGCTACATAATATTTGTGGAATGATTCAGATGATTTTAGCTTTTGTAAAGTAAATGTATTATATATCAAAAGATATAAGTATAGCATGTTATGAAATTGGTAATAATGGAGTTAAATGTCTTTTTGTCATGTACTAATTAATATGAAGGATTATGGGCGAACTGATATTCGAACATTATTGTTGTTGGGTTCATAAATTTATGTCTTCATTAAGACTTCCATGTTTGAGTGATTAGATTGGGTACAAACTGTTGATGGCGGTAAATTCTGAGTTGGCATTTTAGAAAAATGTGGATTATTTTTGGGTACATTTAGCTTACTGAGAGTAGTGCTCTACTCGAATTTCATTATATACACTGCAAATGGAATCAGTTTATCATTATATACACTGCAAATGGAATCTGTTTATTTGATATATGATAAGAGATAGTTGCTACCATTGTGAGTAGTTCATACTATGTAGCTAAACAATGGAACACGAACTACGGTCGTGCTTGATCCTTCGAGCAACGGGTACGTAGGCAGCCGCTATGTAGTTCAGCATAACTGCTTAAAGTTGTTCATACCATCGGGAAAGAGTTGGTTACTGCCAAGCAGTTCATACCATCTATTCGGAGATGATTGCAATCTTAGTAATTTATATCGTTGGCAAGAGATAGTTGCAGTTAGCCTACTGTATGTTCATATTACCTTGAGAGATGATTGTAACCTCTTTGAGGTTGTTCATATCATCTAATAAAGAAATGAAGGGTGATTGTTGGATACTAACTCATATCATCAAATGAGACTTGGAGATGATTGTTACCATTTAGAGGCAATTCATACCATCTCAGAAGAATTGTTATTGTTTATAATGACAGTTCATACCATTGATCTGGAAATGATTACTAACTCTCTTGAGTAGTTCATATCATTTGTAAAAGATGGTCGGTTGTGCTTGACCTAGTACTGTGAATTTCCAGGCCCACTAGGGCTCTCACCTACGGGTGGCTATCCGGAAGACCGTCGCTGGAACGGTGTGTGTTGTCAGGCCTGCTAGCTCCCACTTACGAGTGGCAACCCGGAAGACCATTAGCTGTAACGGTGGCTGGTATCCGACTACTCTGGCAGAAGATATTATATCTTCATAATGAAATAATGAGAATCATATGTAGGATTCGATGATACTTGAAATATAAAAGTTACGGTTGCATGCTTATAAACCAATTTGGAATAAATCAATGAACATTTGTTTGAAAAAATTTAATTGGTCCCAAAAACTTGAAAGCCCAGTTTCTCGAATGGTGTATCGGAAAGTTGGAGCTGTCCTAATGGATCGAAATCCGACCCATTGGAAGCAAAAACTTTCCGGTCCGTCACACAAATAATTAAGAAAAATCATATATCAATTTAAATTAATGCAAAAAGTCATAAAAGATCACTACATTTATCACAATCATGAAAAACGGTTTCCTCCATTATCCTAGTGATCATGTTTAAAACACTCTCAAAAGATTTATTCATAGCCCAAAAAGTGTTTACAAAGGTGAAAAGAGAGAAAGTAATAAAAGCAGCGAGTTAGCAACGGTATATGGGAGTTATAAACTCGTGACGCAAAATCAAGATATCCGTTGCTAATGACACTGTTACAGAACTGTTGAAAATTTAAAACACTAGGAAATAAACGACTGCTATGTGCATCCTTATATTCTTGGTGTTCTTCTTCTTTACTTCACGTCTGAAACTCAGGCTCAACGTGATTTTTCTTCTCTCTCAATTATGGCTCTCCCCAACTCTCCATCCCCCTTTCTGGCTCGACCCCATCTCTTATTTATACTACTCAACCCCTAAATCTCCACAGATTCTTCACCATCAAAAATTTAATTCTCGGGTATTTTCTTTCTTTCTCAGCCTGATTATTTCTTTCCTCTCGATCTGATTTTATTCCATTACGACAACCATTCCCTTTCGATTTACTCTGTTAAGAAGCAAGATATTGTTACAAACTTCCCTTATTTGACGCTGATTTGATTTCATCTTGTTTTAATATCCACGTGAATCTTTTTTGGAAGGAATCATAGTCACGATATTTTTGGTTATTTTGATGTGTTTAAATCGAGCACAACTCTTCTTCTTAATAAGGCAAGAGTATATCCTTTCTTAAAACTTCTAAAACTTTTCAAATCACGACCACAATTTTTCACAGATCGAAAGAGAGAACTTCTCACCATTTTTCATATTTGAACTTGTAAGAGTGGGTGCATTTACCACATCGTGGGGTGCTTTTAACAATTGGGGTTCCCTTATCCAAATGAGGGGTGTCTTAAACATATTTTCGAGCCAATTTTTTTTCCAAAAATGTTTATTTTCCAAAATCACCTACAAACACATAAATAACACAATTAGTACAAAAATGAGCACTAACAATATATAGAATTGAGACAAATTAGAAACAAAAATATGTCTATCATAACCCTTAGACATTTGTATTGTTGAAGTACTTTCTTTAGATTCGAGAGATCAATCTGTACAATCATGTCTTAAACCAAACAATGGTTGTTCCAGTCTTGCTTCAGTCACAAAGGAGAAGGAGAAGGGTTGGTCTTAGGGAGGGAAGCGAGAGAAACATTAAGGTCAGAATATCAGATTTTGTAGGATGTAATAGGTGTGAGTAGCTATGAACAATCCTCTGTGTGAGAAGGTTGAATGATCGAGTTGTTCAATAATATTCTGTATCATATTTGTCTCAGAGTTCGACTTAGAATTATTGTTCAATTCCGAGTTGTTCTATTCAATAGATCGAGAATCTATTTATATCATAGCTATTGACCCGTTCACCTGACCTCTCCTATAGAAGAATGTATCGATGGTTGAGCAGTGGTGAAGTGGAGAAGGTGGAGAAAGTGTTGAAAACCACTCCCTACTCTGTTTGAGGTTGAATGGAAGGTTGCTCAACCTACCACTTCCCTACTCAACTGCTGATCGAACTTTCCAGAGTTTTGTCTATAATGGGTGCATTACTGCAGCACGTGCTGTAGACCGTCAGACCAATACCCTAGTGAATATCCCCCTCATTTGTGACATTTGATGTCTAGAGTAATTTTGTAGCATTTCAGCATTGTTAATGTTAAGTCAAATGAGGCCTGCTTAGTTGGTCTCTTGACTAAAGACTTGTCTTGCTTGACTAGCCTGATGAGTCTAGTAAGAATGAAATAAAATATTGTTTATTTTATTTTATAAGGAAGAGTGTGTTCAACTTGGTCAATTTTGTATTGACGTATTTGGTAGAAAAATGAATGTATAATGTTGAGTATAAGCATATATGTAGTATGATAAGACAAGAATATGTATGTGAGGCCACACATGAAAATATATGTTTGAGCCCTAGTATGGCTTTGATAGACAAGACATGAGACTTGACTTGAATGAACAAGTTGAGCCTAGTAGCTAAGACGTATAAGCTTAGCTATGTGAGATAGACAAGCCTGCCTAAAGTTGGACGAACAAGCTTTCTAAGAATGGACGGGCAAGCTTGCTACTAGGTAAGCCGGACAAGCTTGGACAGGCAGGCCCGGACGGGCAAGTTTGGACAACCAAGCTTGTTGTTAGGTAGGCTTGACAGGTAAGCGTGGACAGGAAAAGCTTGGACTGGCAAGCTTGGACGGGCAAGTATGGATAGGAAAGCTTGCTAGTAGGTAGGCTTGACAAGTTTGGACTGGCAAGCTCGGACAGGCAAGCTTGGTCTGGAAAGCTTAATGGTTTAAGCTAAGACTCGCACGAGCTATGGCCATAGGTTAAGGTTCACACGAACTGTGACCATATGCTACTAAGGCTCACACGAACCATGATCGTAGGCTACTAAGGCTCACACGAATTGTGGCCATAGGATTTGGAACGCTCGTAAGCATTGCAAATCTAGAATTGAGTATTTTCCTTTGGCAATTAAGGTTAGAAAATGTTTCATTGTCGTTTAAAATGCTTATAAGTGTTGCCAACTTATTTTTAATGTTTCCAAAGCCATAAATTGTGTTCTTTTCATGCAGTTCACATTGGTTGTCTCTCTATACGAGGATTAATGTGGCTGAGGCTGGGTTTAGCTAATAGAAGCTATGAAATTATGTCTGGCAGAATTTTGACTTGGTATCCAAGCACAGCTGTGGTACTTTAGTCAAGTGGATACATATGTAATCTTCAATGTAAAGTTATACAAGTATTTTAGTGAGTCAATATTGCTCAGTTGACATAAGATAATTTTTGGGAATCTAGTTGCAGAATATGGCACCAAATGATACTCAAATTGCTCTACATTAGTAGGAAATCAATCTAGGATCTTGAGATTTCATGTAAAAATCATAGACTATCTGGGAAAGTCGTAGTAAGCACAGTGTTTATTCTGATGAAATCATACATTAATGAATGTTGATTCATTCAGTAATTTTGATCGTATATGTAGCTGACCATACATATATAGAGGGTATAGGGATGAACACCTGAGAGATGTCAAGGATAAGCACCTTCCCTAAAACTCTATGCAGAATTTTGAGGTTTAATATTTCTCAGACTCGGGTCTTGAGAGATAATTTTACTATTTAACCCTTGAAAAAAACCCACCATCTACAAGGTGATACATGCAAAATAAATTTCCAAAGGTCGTAAAGTGTTTTATGATCCATATGGAAAATACTCCCTCTACTTGGGAGAACGGTGTCTCAGACAAGTACGTGAAATTACAGTAAATACTAGTAAATCCACCTGACAGTACAATAGACATTCAGAACGACTACTTGTGCACCAACAATGAACATGATTCCTCAAACTACAAAGAGGTCCATATTAGGCAGTACTCAGAGTTTTGGAGTCTAAACTCGGTTGGAAGCTATTCCTCGATTGTTGAACATCAAGGAAACAGAGATGTGTATTCTTCACAAGATCCTAATGCTTATCTTCGTCATCTACCAGGGCGAAGGCAATCTATATATACACAAAATGGTGACGGTGGAAAATCATTTATTCCCAAAGCAAGAAGCTCCCTACCTAAGGATTGTCGACGCTACCTGCAGTGCGACCATGAAACTCATTGGACATGAGTACTTGAGTAGAGTTGACAGACCCAGTTATAATGTCAATTAGCATACTGTTGTGAGTATCACTTGTCTTATTAATACTTTCATGAAATCTTTATAACAAGGTTCACTGGAAAAAGGTGAAATTAATCTTTTTTTGTGTTTGCAGGAAATGTGGTGTCGACATAGTAAGGAAAATGACCATCAAATTGCCGCTATATATGAAATCACTATCACTTGACTATACAAGAGACTTTCAAATTTAACTTCATCCTAGAGAAGGATTCACATCCCATCACCCTTATGTCAGATCATAAGAAGGATTATTAGGGTGGGTCGTCGTCGACTCCAAGGAATAGTGTTAATCGTAATTTAGGAGGATCGTCTCGTTCTAATGTACCAAACATTCAAGATGACCATCTCTACTATCCTCAAGAGGAGTCTCAATATCCCCCACAAAGCAGGACAACATATCAAGAACATGGTTATGTACAACAAGAAAGACATCCAAGCAACCCATTATTTTTTTATGTTGTGGAGGATGATCCTTTATTGGGACAATATCAGGGTTTATATCATAGACGTTAGATTAAAATGTTTGTTATTTTCTTATTTTATCTTTTAAGATTATGTAATTTAAAGACTTCAAACGAGCTAATGGTGTTACAATAGTTTTAGAGTAACGGTTAGTTTTTTGAATAACGACTAATTTTACTGTTTAACGGATTATTTTTTACTTCAAAATACTTTAGTTATTTACTTATATAATGGATCTCATTCTCCAAATGAAATTCTCCAAATATTTTATTTTATTTTAAGAAAAAAATTATACAACGATTCACCAATGAAGAAGATGTTGGTCTTGTTCAAGCATGGATATGCGTTAGAGATGATCCATCTTATACAAATCAACCACGCAACCATTTTTGGCTCAATATATTTGATACCTTTATTGAAATAACGGGTAATGAAAAGGCTATAAAAAGGAAAAAGATATTATCAACAGGGAAATGAAAATATTTATCGCGATTTAGGTTGAAGTTAACATACGACATCATGGGATGGCATATGAAGAACGGGTGAGTATCTGAACGTTACTGCCAAACACTTAGTCTTTTGTTTATAATAAAGATAGCTAACTTATTTTTACTTGATATTTTCCGAAAACCGCAGTTGAAATAGAATATGTTGAAGAGAGGGGAAAATCATTTGCATATGATGAATGATATGAACTCTTGAAGAACAATCTTGCACACTACAATCCTGATGAATGAAGATTTAAATGTAACGTCTTTTCTTTATGTACTTTTTAAAAGTTGGTTAGCATGTGGTACAATATTTGTAATACTGTAAAATTATAAGCAAATTAATAAAATCTTAATTCTAAGCGTAAGTCACTTTAGTAGGAATCACGGTTACAGTCATCATGTGAAACAAGTCTTTTAACCCCCAGGTGACCCTAGTGGACGAGTTTAGTCTCGTGAGGGTTTACAGAAGATGTTCTCATAAAAATCTAAACCGATGGTTGCCTTAATCTTCGGCTCCATCTGCGGGAGGATTGTCGGGTGCAAGTTCTGGATTAAGATCCGGAAAGTTGTCCTTCAAGATTAGGTAACACTCATAAAATTTGAAAATTCTCTACTATTGTAGTCTAGGAAGTATATATATTTGATCATTTCCTCATACTTAAAACAAACATAAAGAGTCAGTTTAGTGTTAAATTAGAAGAACAAAATTTTAAGAAATATAAAAGTAATGCAAATAACTTACAGCTCTTTCGACTGTCGTCTGAGGGGCTCGGTAACAATAAATCCTTCTTTGGATTTCAACGTACTTTTTAACGATGTTAGAATAAGAGAAACCTTATTTCTTATACCTTGCCTACTTCTTCGATTACCATTCACAAATCGTTGTACAAAATTGTTGTGCACCCCCTCCCAAACGTTAACAGCCGGAACGAGTTCACGTAAGACATCAGGTTGAAGTGCAACATGCACATAAGATCCGGTGATTGCAATATCTTCTTCTACAGAATACGAACCCATAAAGAGAGATTCAGAGAGTAATATTTTGAGAAGATAGAAAGGATAAATGTTAAAATATTAGTGTGTTGCTTAGAGGGGAGTAGCACATTTTATAAGACTTTTTTAAAATGTAGCCGTTAAAAAATAACCGTTGGAAGATTAAATGAGATTAAAAATGACTGAAGTCGAATGTTTAATGGTAGAGGAACAAATAATATAGTTGTCTGTATTATTTAACAAATGGAAACAATAACTACGTTACGAATTTGCTTAAATAAAAACAGAAACTAAATTAAAGAATCATTTAAATAAAAACATTAAACACTAACCTATCTAATAATAAAAATCTAACAACTTATAAATAAAAACATTAATTCTACTAACTTATAATTAATACACATAATAATTTCATCACGAGGAGGTTGGTTTGTCAATGTCCAGGAAGATACTAGTAGTAATGCTGATTTTGGGGTGGTGGTGAAGGGACTTCAGGTGACGACCCATAATCTAAGTACTAATTAATCAAATTATTAATCTAATAATGACATACTAAGAAATCCAAGCTATCAAAAACCTTAATAATCCCATAAACTAGAACTCATTCGCTCTGGTATTTATAAATGGAATTCTCTCAAGTGATACAAGTACATTTAATGTGTTGTTTTACGGAAAATAAATAATATATATATATAAATATCTCTAATTCTCTAAAGCTTTAAGCTAAGAAAACAGATATCTTCATGTACACCATTTCTTCTGATAACTGAAAACTGAAGTGGAAACGAGTAAGCACATCATCCCCAAAAGGGTGCTTAGTGGAAACTCCAACCCCTTGTTTCTTCATATATTAATAATTCAATTTCATAATCATCTTCAACTCACAGAAACCTAGTTCTAATCATCTCAGATCCACGATTTCTTCTTTTCCTCTTATCTAATCAATATCAACAACAACATTAATAACATAACCTTAATCGTTCTCTTCTATTCTCGATCTCGGATTAACAATTTTATCTCTCGATTTCATACAAATAGGAAAAACAGGAGAAGAAGGAAAGAGAAGGAGAAAAGAGAAAAAAGAATGAGTTTCTCTTTCTCGAAACTTTGATATAACCCAAATGGGTTTACTAAGGAGGCACCGGCTAACTTGGATATGGGTTGAACATTAATTTCATTTGTGTTTTAAAGATAGGGGCGCCATGAGTAAATACTTGGCCTCCTTAATAACGTATGATGGTATAATAACTATTTACCCCTCGAATACAAATTAAATGTTTTCTTCTTCATCCGGTATCCGAATGACGCGTTCGAGTAGTCCATTTCACATAATTTTTCGAGATCTATCCAATAGTACTAGTTTTGTAATCAAATTAATATTTGATTAATTATCATTAATTAATGTTTATATGTATTGACTTAAGTTATTAACGACTAATTAGTCTCTTGATCGGTCAAATAGTGTTGACGAACTTACGGATCCTTACACTTCACGTGCATGCATCTTTCTCAAAATTTCTTGTTGTTTCAGTTCATAATATAATTTTTATATTTAGGGCCAACATTGAGAGATCCTTTTCCATTATACTTCTTTCTTCTATTTCCGCACTGAGACAAATTTTTTCTTGTTGTGTTGATATAAATTTTGAAAAATTTGTTGTTGTTGTTGTTGTTGTTGTTGATGAGGTTCATTTGATATTTGTGTTTCTTTAAAATATTCAATAAGTGTAGAATCCGCGTCGCTCATGAGTGATTCTTATGATGATGGTGTACGGGGCGTGCTTGATTGAGAGATCCTTTTCCGATATGGACTTTTTAAGTTGATCCCTTGACTTGCGTTGTATGTTGCTCGGTAGTACTTGGAGTTCCTTCTGTCATAAGGATGCCATATGATGTGTTTTAGAAATAGTGGTAAAAGATTCGATACTCAGACTTGTAAAGATTTGATTTTTAAACCTAATTTTTAATACTAAAAATAAAGAAGATTAAAGTAAAATTGATTCAAGAATTGTGGAAAGAACTGAGACTAAGGGTTTCACCATTAGCCAATTTTTCAAGTGATTTAACATTAATAATTATCTTGCAATTCATATATTCAAAATATTGTCAAAGTTAGATTTCCAAAATATTAGTTGTAAATCAAATGTATGAGACATCAAAAGCTCTAGACTCAGCATGACCCATCAAAAGAAAACACAACTAATCGATAAAAAAATCATTTTTTCCAAATTTAATTCAAAGCAAATAGTTATAAAAGAATTGCAAAAAATAAAATAAAATAAGAATTACCACTTTATTATTGAAAAAATAGCTTCTTCCTTCGCCCCAGTGATGGTGATTAGCTCATCATGTTTGAAACACTCTCAAAATAATTGTTCATAGCTCAAAAAGTGTTTACAATAAAGAAATAAAAATAACACAAAAGATTTGATACGAATATAAATATTGCAGACTGTGTTCTCTTTGTGGCTGAAGAGAATAGAAAACAGTAGCCATAAAATACGGTTCCTAGACGCTGAAAACATATGAAACAATGCGCAACAGAAACAACGACTGTTTTCTCCAGCCTTATGTTCTTCGTCTTCTTCACACCAGCAAAAAAAAAAAAATTCTTTTGAAATTTTTCTCTCGACTCTAGATGGATTTTCCTTGTTTCTCTTTGTTATTTATAGGTTTGGGGAACCCTAAGTAGTCTTCCTTAATCGATAAGGATGCAAATATCGATTCAAACCCAACTCCAACTCAGTTTTATCCAAATTCAAAGTATATCTTTTTTTTCAGGCGTGACTCGACTCTGCAGCTTGTTTCACGACCTGAAATACCTATATTTGACGTGTGTTGATCTTATTTTTATTTCTTGTTTACTTGGGTAACTCAGAACTACCCCAAAATCCCTTAAAACTCGTTCCAAAACCAACACAAAATTTATTTCACGCGTAAGATTTTCTTCCCGCCAATTTCGGATTTGAATTTGAAATAAAGGGTGCATATAACCCAACTGGTGGATGCCTTTATCAATTCTTCAGGGTGCCTTTAGTAATTTTTCTGGGTGCCCTTAACAACTTTTTGAGCCGATTTTTTTTTTCACAAATATTTATTTTTCAAAAATACCTACAAAGACATGAAAACCCATAATAAGTACAAAATCAAGCACTAGTAGAATAGAGAATTGAGCACAATTTAGACATAAAAATATATCTATCACCATAGGAATGTTAAACGAGATTAAAAAGCTAAATTATAAATACAGATATGTTCATCCAAACCCGGGTCTTCATTTTGATCCTCCGTTACATTTTGAATGTCTTTGTGCAACTGATATTCTAAATCGCGACTGAAACTTTTGTTGGTTTCACTGTAATATTTGGTTCTAGCCATTAGAACCCCCATTAATGTAAATGATGCATAAGTTAGTAGGAAAAAAATACAAACAAAAATTAATTCAAACAATTGTTACGAAACTAGTTTAGATAACCTACCCGGTTAATTTCATCCAAGTCCGGATGATTTGTGTTAACATTTACAAGACATATAGAAAATTTATCCACTTCGATCTTGATAATGCTAAATCTACTTCGAGTTCCAATTAGAGTACGCTTGTGAGGATTTCCACCACAAGCTTGTAAAAAAAAAATTATAACTTTTTCCCAAAACAAACTCTTATCAGCAAAATAATTTCCTTCTCTCTTTAGAACACTATACGCAATAACAAGATGCAAGTTTTCTACAGAAGAGTATTTATTTGTCAGACTTTTTCCAGACGACATTTATGTCTACAAAAAAGATGGAGAAAAAAATGGAAGAGAAAAAACTTTTGAGAAGATTATTTGAAGATATTTGAGTAGGAAATCAAGTTATAAGAAATTGATTTGGTGTGATTTGAGAAGAGAAAGAGGCCGCTATATATAGAGATTTTTTCTCCAAGTTTTAAAAATATATTCGTTGGGATCCGACGCTGGAGAACATAGAGCTATTAATAGTTATGGATGGCTAGGATAGGATGTGAAAGAGGTGTACGAAAAAAAAGATCAAACAAATAATAACAGTGAGACGAAAACTTAGTGTCCGTCCCACGTCAAAGACAGATAACGAGTATCCGTCCCACGTCAAAGACAGATAACGAGTATCCGTAAAGTAGTTTTTTTTTTTTAGCTATAGCTAGGATTAGATGTGTGTGCTTTGCTAGTTAAGCTAAAATTTTGGACCACATTATAACTAAGAAATAAACCGTAGTGATTGACCTCAGCTATAATGCGACTAAAACTAAGCTAAAAGCAGCACCATAGTGTTTGGCCTAATAATTACTGTTATATAAGGAGAATCTTTTAAGATGACGTGGAACCCCGCATCCCCACATCCCTTCTCACCAATGTTAAAAAAATAGAGCGTCACATGGAAAATCAAATGAAATGTTAGAAATTTGAATAAAAATTAGTTTAGGTTAGTTAGAAATTAGGATTACTAAATAGTGAAGGGTTATGTCTATTCATAAAACATTTTCAATCTCAATGTGAAACTTATCCTTAAAAGGTATATGTAACTTTCCATGAAGAGACTCTCTCCAAAGGACATGATTTTCCACGAAGAGACTCTTTGTTTTTTTTCTAAAAGTACTCACCAATCAAGTATATAAACCTTATTCTTGATTCCTTTTAGACACAATCTGATTTCACTAGCCCAACAATCTTTAGGTATCAATGCCCATGGACTGAAGCTCAATAATCTTTAGGATCACTTCCCATGGATCGAAGCCTAATATTTTTTAGGGATCGTTGTCCATGGACCATAGCCCAACAATTTTTAGGGATCGTTGCCCATGGATCGAAGTCCAACAATAGCATAGCCCAACAGTTTTTAGAACGTATGTAAACCATCAGTTTAACAAAGGGAAAATAAATGTATCTCATAATTAAATTTGTTCATCTAATATAAGAACTTAATTTTAAACCAGTAATGAAGTTAACTCTCGATGTAGTAAACACATAAACTGACTCCTTCAAAAGAACTAACATCCTATCATTTTGCAAGTTTTATTGTATGTACTTATCAAATGAACATCATACAGTAAAATACTCAGGATTCATATCATTTTCTTTAGATCAAATGATTAACAGAAGAAAGTGCACTGTTAAACACAAAAAAAAAATGATAACCAGAACTAACAAAATGTTCACGTATGGGCAAGTAGAACATACTACAAGGCATAAGGATTCATTGAAACCTTGATATCTGCATCAAAATATGTTGACGTAGGCTATATTATTCGTTTCTTTTGAACATGAAAAGAGAACAACAAATATTCTTTTATGGGGACAACGGTCAACAAAGTATCGGAAATGTTGATAAATAAACTTGATTTATTAAAGTTTCATTTTAAATTGGTAGCAACTATGGTCCGAATAAAGACAATATCAGTACCTCACTCGATAGATCCAACATAATAGTATTCAATGAGTCCAATGATTTAAATGGAAAACCAGTAATCAAACGACATATATATACTACTCTTTCAACAGTTCTAAACGTGGTCTAAATCCCGGAGCACTTTAGCATAGACAACATATAACTAAAAAGAAATATCATAAAGAGATCGGAAGGAAATTCTCATAAGACGACAGTTTATAAGGATGAGATACCATAGCATCGTACTAGTAATTTGACAAGAATCCCATATCTAAAACATTTAAAAGTCTTTAGTTATTACGGCCAACGACCATTTTAAACATATATCGAGACATCT
The DNA here is from genome assembly GCA_023531435.1 of Papaver californicum. NCBI lineage: Eukaryota > Viridiplantae > Streptophyta > Magnoliopsida > Ranunculales > Papaveraceae > Papaver > Papaver californicum. The sequence goes on from JAJJMC010016780.1 coordinate 473,396, forward strand.
TGTTATATTGTCAGTGCAACCATTCAATCAAATACTAGGTCTAAATAATTAAATCATGATATCTTTCTCTAAGAGGAGGGATAGACACAATAATGAATTGAAAGACTACTTAAGATTTCAAGTTTCACGTATGGAGCACGCCGTATTAAAATTCGATACCAATCCCAGACTGTAGCTAACTGACTACTCTAGTCTCCAATATGAGATAACCCAAAGTATTATATGGTTTCCAGTTTATCATACAGTTAAGGAAGGAACTCACAAAATCATCATAGATATATGAAATGATCAATGAGAACCAATCATCCGTCTATCATTAAATTAACCAAGAATTTTACAGCAAAGCACCCTAACACACCTAATTACATCTACTCATTATCGATACGGTTACCACTTTCAAAACCACTACATTTCATGACAAAACAATCGTATTAAGTGTACACTGCAAACTTGTTGATAAAGTAGACACCATGAGTGTTTAAACCACCAACAATTAAGTGTTCTCAAACCAAAATACTATGTACACTTATGACTAGGTGGCTAACCTCATGACATGCTTAACAAGCAATAGTATTCTAAATGAAACTTATAATGTTCACAGAATATCTACCCTTCAAGTTCAGTTCATTATTTTAAATCATCATTTCAAATAGTCAATAAGCAACCCATGCTACAAGTTCATATAAATTTCACCATTCACACCTACCCAATTGGAGTACATAGAAACCAAATACACACAAACCAAAGAAATAAAATTCTAAGATACTAGAATCGATTGAAAGTGTAAAACACTAAACTAAATGTCATATGGAATTACCCAATTCCTGTAGAACGGTTCATATGAACGTTTCATCAAACAATTTCGCATCAAATAGATTATGAATCCTAATCTATAATCACATTAGTTCATAGAACGTGTAATTAAATGGAACACCAAATTGCTAACAGAAATCATAAAACTTCTCATACTAAAAGTACACATAAATTAAAAATCAAAATTCAATCAGCCCCATCTCACTTTAACACCGGAATTAGCTAGCCATGGATTTTACAATATCCACGAAAATTATTTTAAGAAATAAAATAAAATACTTATCTTTTTCCAGCAATAAATTGTTTCTCCTGCTCCTCTATGGTGTTGTCTCCCTTCACATACGCTCATGTCTATATACACTCCATCAGGAGTAATTACCACAATTGAATTAAATTTTGTTTAGGGAAATATAATCGGTGATGACACTGATTTCTCTTTCCATCGACTCAGGTTTCTTCCCAAAACCTAGAAGGAAATCCCCAAATCAACTTCTTTCTCAATTAGCAACAACCCCAACTCTCTTTTCATATCAATCACAACAACCATTACATATTCTCACTGTTTTTCCTAGAACATCAAAATCAAAGTTTCTCCTTTTAAACCCCTAGTGACGAACATGATAAAGATGAGTTGTTGTTCCTTCAATTTTAAGGCGTGAAAGAGAAAAGGAAAAAGGTGAGAAGCACCTACCCCTTTTTATTTTATTTTTCTTCCTTGGATTAACTCCCGTGATTCCTTCTTTATTAACAAAAATTCAATTTTATTTATTTATTTGTTTATCGAAATTACAAATATTTATCCATTCGGTAAAAAACGTAAATACCCTTGAAATTGGGACCGGGTATTACATAGTTTCTCAATCTTCTTACTTTTTTGGTTTTTGTAATTCGGATCAATGTCGGTTGTATAGAAGAAATTTATCCACCTGAAAAGTCATATTGTTATTAAACACATTTAATTATCAAAAGAAACCACTAAAAAAATAACTTGTGCATGCGCGGGCATAAACTACTTGTAACAATTAATATTAAAGAATAATAGCTAATATAATTATGGATTTAACACTCAAAACATGTAGATTATACATATATCAGTAAGTTGGAATCAGTGGATATATCATAGGCGCTTAATTTATACATTTTTTACCGCCTAATTTATATTTGTTAGTATTTATAATTATATTAATTTTAATGTTTTATTGTTTTAATAAGTGGTTCATATATGCAAGTTACAGACAGTACATGGCTAATAACCCTTATTAGTTTTGCTACATCATTTCATCTTAGCTGTGGGGCTGTTGGAAAGAAAACGTGGGATGTTAACCATTGAGAAGTGGTTGTTGTTTCGGTGGCTTGGTTGGAGTAGACGGCTGGTCTTGAAGTTTGGCTGTAGTCTGATGGTTAGTCTGCGTTGAGCTCCATTGGATGCTGACATATCCAACAGAATTCATTTAAGACTGCGCAACTGACATGAAGGAGTGGTCTCTTAAAGTTTGGTGTGGCTATTGAGTTGAGGTTATGGTGCAGTTGAAGGTATGTACGTTAAAAGAGGCAGCTAGGTTTTTGGGTGTTGGGCTAATAAAGGTGAATGTGACGTTGGGAGAGAAGGTTGATGGGGTCCTTGGTTTGGTGAGCAAATTAAGAAAACAAAAGAGAAGAAATAGCTATACGTGAAGAGATGAGACATAGGTGAAGTGGCTAGAACCTAGGGAGTAGCTCAGGTTAAAGAGAGTGAGGTACGGTTGATTAAAACATAGGAGAAGGACGGCTAGGTTGACAAGATGGTGTGGAAAGCCTGACACTGAAAGAATGGGAGAGACAATTGTGGACGCAAACTGCTAGGTGTAGAGAGTTAGACTAGGTTTTTCTTTTGGGTAACCTAGTACAAGAAGAAAAAAGAAAAGCTGCGTCGGAGGGGACTTTTCTCCTGTATAGAATACGGAAGAGAGAGGCGGACGCAGAGGGAGTCTCCTGGACAGAGAGCACCAGACGGAGAAAGAAGGAAAAGACTGTTGTTGAACAATTCATATTTTTAGGTTTAATTCTTTCTATCTGTTTCTTCTTTTCAATCAATTTTATGGGTTTTGAGAAACCCATCTCCATGTTCTAATTAATTTGTAACTAGGGTTTATGTTGAAACCACTTTTAGTATTAGACCAATTAAATTGAATTATTGGGTAATAGACTATTATGATTTGAATAGATTAATTCTATGATTTTGATTTATTGAATTTCATTAAACAATTGTGACGTCTTTTGATGGTACATGCTTGGCCTAGGTTTTTGTTCCATGCTTCTGGTATACAGTTGTTATTTTGAAAATCTACTTGTTGTAAATATATTTGCCTACTTATTTGATATTTCATGCTTGGGTTAAATCCTTTGATGGGGTATGCTTAGAATAGTCAGGTATTATTTGTGGACCTATAATTAGTTTCGTACAATTTTCTCGCTAACGCAATTTTATGGTGTATGCTTGAGACTAGGGCTTTTTGATGCACCATGTTTAGGGAGTCCCAGTGATATTTACGACTCTAAATATTCATGAGTTATGTTTCACTTCAGTAATTAAATAGAAATAGTGGTGGATACTGAAAACCCTGGTTACCGACTCTCCCATTAGATTTATTTTTATTAGTTTAGTTTGTTCTATTATTTTATTCATTAATCTAAAAATTCAAAAATATTGTTTCTGGTTAGTTGATTAGAGATATTAATTGCAGTATTTCACCGCTCTTTATGGGTTCGACCCGTACTTGTCGTTGTCTACTAGTTAGACGCCGTGCGATTGCGGTTACTATATAGGGTAATCTAAAATCCCATCAATTTTTGGCGCCGCTGCCGGGGATCGGTTGTGGAATATTGTAAATAGTATTTTTGATTTTCTAATCGTAGTTTAAGTCGCGTTCGTTCTTGCCTGTCTTTCTAGCAACACATTCTAGGCACAGATCATTGGTATTGGATGTATCGTTAGGTTGTGTCGAGTCAAATCTGCTCCGCCTTTTTTACGTTGCAGAAAAGAGATCCCTTACCCCCGCCCGCTTTCAAAAATAATGAATATCAAGTCCGGGAGGCTGCAGGTACTATGGATCCTCTGACTATTTTTATTTTTATTTTGTATATATTTATTTTTATGTTCCATTTATGATTTTTAGTTCTATTTGATTCGTTTTGTGTTTTAGTATCTCTTTTCAGGTACTTTTTCGAGGATGATGACTCCTTCTCAGGAGACGTCATCTAAGATGACACTTGGGGAATGTATATATGAGCCAGGATATAAGGAAATTTGTGCTTATAATCGTCTCAGGTATGGAACTTGGCATCCACATCGTTCCGTCATAGGTGGTTATTCAGCTGAGTATCAACCCCAGTACCATGAGGTTGATTTTCCGAGGAAACGGAATCTTTTGGATTGTCTGAATCTTTCGCCGGAAACGAAAAAAAAGACACTGGGGGAAGTATTAAGACGACCACGGCATAATGAAGTGCTTGCTTCACCTGAGGTAAGTGACGAATCGCCTCTAATGATGGATGACCATGTGGATGATTGTGTAGATGATTTGCCTAATTCTATAGATGAATCTATCTCACAAGATCATTCACCCGACTTAGAGGTTGTTTCTAGACCCCTAGACTTTCAAAAGTTGCCTAATTTAGGGTTAGAATTGTGTGCTTCTCAAGTTTTGTTGGATCACTTTGCATCCAAATACCCAGAGGACTTGCCTATTCCTGACACTGTGCATGAACCGATTGATATTTCCCCAGTCCCAAATGTATCCCCATATTATGTTCTTTACACACTTCCCAGTGTAGTAAAAACTTGGTTTGGGGGTAATCCCTTATTTTTGATAGTTTCAGTATCATTGTGTCACAATAATATAATTGTGAAACTATCATTTGGATATATTTTATTTTGGGTTGATCCCCAAATTTTCAGGTTATTAGTATATGGGGATTCTTTTTTCACATATCCAGTAGGTAGATTTTTAGTTTCTTGTTTTTATTTTCTTTTAGGCTTTTTATTTATTTATATTTTTAGTGTTCTTTGTTATTACTATCGTTTGATGTGTGTGACAGAGAATACTGCTTTTCTTGCGTCAATCAGGTGAGACGTTCCAATCCTTTCTCTTTAATTTACATTTGTATCTCTTATTTATATTTATTGCATACCATTCTAGGTTGCACGGTTTGAAACATTGAGGACAATGTTAAATTTAGGTTTGTGGGTAGAGTTTCAAAAAATTAATGCCAATAAAGAAACTCCAAAATTTAGAAATTTGTGAATTATTCAGGATGACACTAACCATTCTAGGTAGATGGAAACATAACTTTTATCTATAGGAATTGGTGTGCCCATCTAAATGGTCTATTTATATCTGAATGCACTCAGGTGTTAGAAATAACATGATAATCATTGAACAAGCATATCTCGGAATCATCATAATCATATCACTTTCTATTTTTATTTTTGTAATTTTATGTTTCTCTAAGTGATTGGTGGGGCCCAGCATCAAATTGTTATCGCTGTCAGGATGAAATAGATTGTTGAGTTCAAGCTCATTTTTAATTCTTATTCAAAAAAAAAAATTGATACTGTGATAGCAATATATGTGTGTTTCCCCTGTCTCCGTCGCCTAAGCAAGCGTGGAATGCAGGATCCATGGGAACTATCATGTAATCTGCTAAAAAGGAGCATGCTCTTAGATTCAAAAGATCTAATCTTGCAGTCATAAAAAAAATGAAAAAAAAAACAATTTATGTATATAAATAATAATAATAAAAATAGGATTCATCCTGGCACTGACCTTCAGACTGATATGGGAAACACCGTTCACCTTAGTCAACATATGCACCATTCGTTACTTCTATTTTCATTTTCAAATCTATCCATGTGTTTGAATTTGATTGATTCCGAGCAATGTGAATTTTTATACAGTTTTGGATGCTTAATGATTATTTGAGTAGAGTTGCATTTTTATATAAATTTTAGTACGCTGAGTGCAAACTCGTGTATATCAATTGGATTCATACAGGGTAATAATTCTTATAGTCGAAGAATTTAGTACACCAACTAAATAGCTTGTTTAGTGTCTATCCTAAATCGTTCACAGGTAGTTAAAATTTGGAGTACACGTGTTGTGGGTAAACCTCTTGTAAACCCTCACGAGACTATAACTCGTCCGCTAAGGCCACTTAGGGGTTTAAAGGCTTATTACAGATGCTAAATGTAGTCGCGATTCCTGCGAAAGTGAGTTAGGATTTTTAAATTAGTTTTGCTCGAGGACTAGCAAAATATAAGTTTGAGGGTATTTGATAGGCGCTTAATTTATACATTTTTACCGCCTAATTTATATTTGTTAGTATTTATAATTATATTAATTTTAATGTTTTATTGTTTTAATAAGTGGTTCATATGAAAATGCAAGTTACAGACAGTACATGGCTAATAACCCTTATTAGTTTTGCTACATCATTTCATCTTAGCTGTGGGGCTGTTGGAAAGAAAATGTGGGATGTTAACCATTGAGAAGTGGTTGTTGTTTCGGTGGCTTGGTTGGAGTAGACGGCTGGTATTGAAGTTTGGCTGTAGTCTGATGGTTAGTCTGCGTTGAGCTCCATTGGATGCTGACATATCCAACAGAATTCATTTAAGACTGCGCAACTGACATGAAGGAGTGGTCTCTTAAAGTTTGGTGTGGCTATTGAGTTGAGGTTATGGTGCAGTTGAAGGTATGTACGTTAAAAGAGGCAGCTAGGTTTTGGGTGTTGGGCTAATAAAGGTGAATGTGACGTTGGGAGAGAAGGCTGATGGGGTCCTTGGTTTGGTGAGCAAATTAGGAAAACAAAAGAGAAGAAAGAGTTATACGTGAAGAGATGAGACATAGGTGAAGTGGATAGAGCCTAGGGAGTAGCTCAGGTTAAAGAGAGTGAGGTACGGTTGATTAAAACATAGGAGAAGGACGGCTAGGTTGACAAGATGGTGTGGAAAGCCTGATATTGGAAGAATGGGAGAGACAATTGTGGACGCAAACAGCTAGGTGTAGAGAGTTAGACTAGGTTTTTCTTTTGGGAAACCTAGTATAAGAAGAAAAAAGAAAAGCTGCGTCGGAGGGGACTTTTCTCCTGTGTAGAATACGGAAGAGAGAGGCGGACGCAGAGGGAGTCTCCTGGACAGAGAGCACCAGATGGAGAAAGAAGGAAAAGACTGCTGTTGAACAATTCATATTTTTAGGTTTAATTCTTTCTATATGTTTCTTCTTTTCAATCAATTTTATGGGTTTTGAGAAACACATCTCCATGTTCTAATTAATTTGTAACTAGGGTTTACGTTGAAACCACTTTAGTATTAGACCAATTAAATTGAATTATTGGGTAATAGACTATTATGATTTGAATAGATTAATTCCATGATTTTGATTTATTGAATTTCATTAAACAATTGTGACGTCTTTTGATGGTACATGCTTGGCCTAGGTTTTTGATGTTCCATGCTTCTGGTATACAATTGTTATTTTGAAAATCTACTTGTTGTAAATATATTTGCCTACTTATTTGATATTTCATGCTTGGGTTAAATCCTTTGATGGCGTATGCTTAGAATAGTCAGGTATTATTTGTGGACCTATAATTAGTTTCGTACAATTTTCTCGCTAAAGCAATTTTATGGTGTATGCTTGAGACTAGGGCTTTTTGATGCACCATGTTTAGGGAGTCCCAGTGATATTTACGACTCTAAATATTCATGAGTTATGTTTCACTTCAGTAATTAAATAGAAATAGTGGTGGATACTGAAAACCCTGGTTACCGACTCTCCCATTAGATTTATTTTTATTAGTTTAGTTTGTTCTATTATTTTATTCATTAATCTAAAAATCCAAAAAATATTGTTTCTGGTTAGTTGATTAGAGATATTAATTGCAGTATTTCACCGCTCTCTGTGGGTTCGACCCGTACTTGCCGTTGTCTACTAGTTAGACGTCGTGCGATTGCGGTTATTATATAGGGTAATCTAAAATCCCATCAATATGTATGTGTCGTATCCATCGATTTTAACTTACTATTGAAAAAGATGAAAATGTTACCAGCAATGGCACATATGCACGTCCCTAACGGCCGATTGTGACTATAAAAGGGAACATAAAAAAGGGGAAGTTGAAAAGAACAACAATCGATGGATAGGCAAGTCCATAACAACATACAATTAAATTTTTTGAAAAAAGGTTGAGCTAGTCTTCATAGCAAACAAGTCATCGTGTAAATTGGCGAACTTTAAACCATTCATATAACGTAATGAACCATAAGTTCATTCATGCATCAAACCAAATAAGCATTCGAATAATTACAAACCCAAACTAAATAACACAACAAGTATTAGTTCACTTTATGAAACAAGTTTTAAAACCATTTTCACAACTTAGATGCAGCATTGACGACATTATCAGCACCGCCATCAGCAACAACAACCTCTTCAACTTCCATCTCTTTAAAGAATGAATCATGCTCTCTCCATAATGCAATGTCATCTCTTTTTTTGGTTGTTGCTTGAACAACTTCATCAAGATCCTCCATTGATAGTTGATATAGGATCCCCAAAACTTCCTTCAATATTGTTTTGACACTGAAATCAAGTTTGAAAAGGTTGTGGCTAACCTTCTCTTGTGGTTTTCTATCAATATTGCATTGACGGATACGTACATAATTGCATCTCTTGTGACTGTCCATATTGACTATACCAAAAATAAATTCAATTACAAACATAAGTATGACTAAAGATTAAAAAAATTCAATAACAAGGATTACTTATCAGAAAATCCAAAAATTAACATAACAGAATCGGTGGATAAGACAATGCTTATCCACCTATTCTAACCATAAAAAATAACAGAAAAATCAGTAAGCTAGAATCGGTGGATAAGATACATATTTATCCACTGATTCCGACTTAATGGAAAAACTCAAAAAAAAATGAATACAACTAGAATCGGTGGATAGATATATGTCTTATCCACCTATTCTAGATTATTGATAAAAAAAGAAAAAAAAATGAACACACCAGAATCGATGGATAAATATGTGTCTTATCCACCAATTCTCATCTGAGAAAAGTAAATATAAAATAAAAAATGAAAACAGTCGTGTCCACCGATTTCTGTTAGGTTATTTGTTTACGAAGAATATGAACATGAATAGGCGGATAAGCATATGTCTTATCCACTGATTTACATGCATGTTTTTCATGTCCACGGAGAACGTAACCAGAATCGGTGCATACGATAGATCTACATCGACCGGTAATTTTATAGAATTTAGATTCACAAAAAATAACATTTAAACGTTTAAATCAATGAAATATGCTATTAAAAGAATGGGTTTATAGAGACTTCCCTTATATATCGAAAGGGACGGGAGATCCAAGTAGATAGAGAAAAAAATAGTTTGAGTTATAGAATTTGAAAAATTTAGATAGAAATAGAAAATAATTTTTTTTTAGGGTTCTAATAGATTTAAAAAGTAATGAAAATAGAAATGATTTTGTACTTATATTATAGTTTTAGTGTTATGGTTAATAGAAGGTAGATGATAGTTTGGTATTTTTGATCAAAATTAGATATCTCTTATGTTAATTTCTAGCTGTGAAAAAAATTGAGTAGGCTGCAAATAAAATAGGTAGACTTTAAATTAGTCAAGTATTTATAGGAGTCCATTTGTAGGAATATGTTTAATTAATGTACTCGTGAATAAATTTGTTAAGAGAAAATTCTTACGGAAAGAATTCGTTAAGATGCTTCAGAAAAAAAATCGTTAAGAGAAATCTATCTAAGCAAACAGGCAGGGTTCATATCTAGGTACAGCATTATTAAGCTAGCCACCAACTTTTCTCACCTGCTGTTTGTAGCAATGATTCAACAAATACTGTTCTTTTGATCCCAGTCAATCTGCTTTTACTGTTGATATACTTTTTGTGGAATCTTATTAGAGGTAGACCAAAAAAATATTAGTCCATCAGTGGGTGTATGGATCCCAGAATCCTAAAAATAAAGTCTCGGTGTGCATTTGATCTATCATTTTTAGTCCACATCTAGTGTCTTATCTTTTGGGAATGATTAAAATTTGGACCAAATCTAAATTTAGTTTTTGGTCCGTCCAAAATTAATTATCTCAGGACTGGACCAAACCAGAATATGGTGGAGCATTACATTGATCGTGCGTCTCGTACCAGGCGTAACGTTATCTTTCTGTCTCGTACAAGGCGTAATCCTAAACAACCGTCTCATTGATCAGACGTGAACTAGAATGCCGCCTGATAAAACGTTCACCCAAAAACACGTCCAACAGGCGTTCATCCAACAACACGTTTGATATTCATGCATTAACCAAATGGACGTTTGTCTTGGACGTATAGCTAAAGTAACGCTTATCTTCGCATTTGCTGAATTCTATTTCTTCACCAAATATTAACCAAATTATTTCTCGTTATCTCTCTCATTTGCCGTTTTGTTTTTCTTCCCATGGGGTATGATCAGGTGAAAACCATTTCAATCATGTATTATTTTTGATTGAAAATAGAAAATAATCAAAATTTCTCAACCAATGAATCCATACTGCAACACAAATCAATTAAGACCACAAAGTCTGTTAACAATAGTTTCATTTTAGATTTATCGTTCTCCTTTTAAAAAGTTTTTTTCCACATTCTTAATTTTTACATTTATTTGTCAAACTGATTTCTTTCTTTCTCAAGAATCCAGTTAATTAATCAAACTCATGTCTTCAACTATGATCTTCTCTAAACTTTTTATCACTACTGTAAGCTTACCTAGGTTACAATCAAATCCATTTTAATTTTAGGTGTTTTGGGCGTAGGGCTAGAAAAACACCTGATGAAACAAGCGTAAGTCTAAAAGAGTGTCCGTCTTCATGATACACACGTACCAGTTGTACGAATAGAAGAGTCACCAGGCGTGTTGCTAGGTTAACGCCCTATCAGACGTTCGTCTACACACATACCTGTCACTGAGGCGTGCCGCTAAACGTGTGTCTGTCATCAGACGCTCTTCTGGGTTGCGTCTCTCACCGAGCGTTCATCCAGCGTCCGTCCCAACCAAACGTTTTCACTGGCATACGTCCGTAAAACACAATTCCAACAGACGTTAGCTTAGTCTTACACCCAACGCCAGACATTAGCTTAGTCTTACGCCTGATCAAAATTTACTCTCTACCCATTGCGTTTCAAGCGAAATAATTCTAAATATTTTTGGTCCTTAGTCTTTGGATTTAGTCGCACCACCGTGGTGCTCTTAGAACTAAACCCTACCTAGGTTTTAGATTTCCTTGCCTGGAATTATGAACGTGAGCACTACGTTGTTCACTACCTAGGTTTTAGATTTCCTTGCCTGGAATTATGAATGTGAGTACTACGTTGTTCACTACATTAATTCTCATTTCTCACCCCTTCCCTAACCAAAATAAAATGCTAATAGTCCATTTTGTTTGGGTTATCTGTGGTGTGTACCTAACCTACCTGGATAGTTGAAGGAGGAATTGAGTCTCACTTGCATATGCTTAGCATCACAGTCTACCCCAATATCCAATGTTTACATTGGCTGCATAGCTGGAAGAGGAGTAAGTTCTGTTTAACAGTTCAACCTTTCGTTAGGCATGCAAGATTAAATCGGTTGTCAAAAAAAATTCCAACTACTCTTAGAATGCTTATACAATGTTTACGTACACTGGCTAAAACTTAAAAGCAAATCTATACCGAACTTTAATTAAAAAACCAAACTAGTTAACAACAATTAGTGTTCACAAGACAGTATTGAATTACTTTAATTTTAAATTTTTTATGTGCACTCTTTCATTATGTAATCCAGGTCATTCCCTTAATTACTTACTTTTAATGATCTTTAAGGCATACTTTAGTGTTTGTCTCAAATAAATTAACAATCCATAAGGTATCTTCATAAACCATGATTAAATGCCCTAAAAGCACAGCAACCCTTACAGAAATTCTGCAAAGTTTCAAAAGACCAAATTGAAAGAATAGGAATTTCTTTTCCTACTTTCACTAAATAGTCCAAACAAGAGCTACATATTTTTGACTTGACACTTAGAAATAACTAAATCCCATTAATGCTGCATGGCTTCAAGGTGACTTTTAGTTCACTCTAGCTTTTCCTTTTTCCTTCTCTTTTCTTTGTATACTCATAGATAGTGAGAAAGCAAACACTTTTATCATCTCCTCCATTTAGAAACAGGTACTCTTGGTTCTTCATATTATTCTCCAAAATGAGTCATGAAAGGTTGATCTAGCTTCTTACACACAGTTTTCTTTAGCTTTTTACTAAGGATATTTTGCAGTTGAATTGCTTGGATTCTTTGAGAGATGGGTATTGCTACTGTTGGTGAATTGAAGCAGAGTATGTCAGGGAAGAGATTGTTTCGTCCGAATTCTAGTATTAGACATGCCGCACAGAATGGTAATTCTTCTTCTTACTTTAACGTTTTCTTCTAGTCTAATTTGGTATGTGCAGAGGTTTGTTTTATTTACATCAACTTAGGTTGATCGTTACAAAAATTTACCCGAATGATCTAGAGGCGACATATTTCTTAGAAAAGATTCAAGTTTTTACTCGGCTAGGCAGAAATTCTAGTCTCAGTTGGGAAAGATACTTCTGATTAGCTTATCTTACCTTTCCTTTACTTTCTTCTGTATATTCAACAAAATACAATACCGATAAGAAAGTGAATTTGTTTTATTTGCTTGGTAGGTCTGAATATGACTGATCAAAAACCTATGACCATGAAAGATTTTGGCATTCAACATCAGAAAGAAGTCTAAGCCGACAATATGACCTAAACTAGTCCCACAAAAATCGTAATAAGTCACTACTTACCTAAATTTTGTCCTAAGATAAGATCTAACAAATGGCTTGTACAACCCTATAACTGTACTATGAATGTGACAAATCCTACAAAACAAGAAAAGTTGAAATAATTTGTGACTACCCAAGAGTCCCAGAATGGTGTATTGGATTCGAACGATCTTCTTGTTGTTTCCCATGTGAATGAAAGAGAGTGATTGGAATCAACCAAGCTTAAGTGCATGGGAACACGTAGAAAGAAATGAGTCTTATGGATTTTCTGAACATAGAGACTTGTAAAGTCTTTTTAATGAAAACAGAGGCTAGGTAAGTAGTACTCCCCATTTTCTGTAAGTACGTTACATTTGTAACACTAACTATAAAGCTATTGTGGACAGATATTAAGCCTAGTTTCTTAATTTGGACATTACACTAAGAATATACCAATATATATTATGTTTCCTAGTTTGTTGTAGTTTCCTAGTTATTAAGGTTGCCTAGTTTGTTACCTTCTCTTGTATATAAATACATATATTGTAATCAATTAAGATCAAGCCAAAAAATATATTGTTCACAAATTTCTTTATGGTATCAGAGCGAAGTTCCTAGAATTATCATCTTTGATAATGGCTGGTGGTGCAGATGTTGAGAAGGGTAAACCGGATTCATCCATTACACCATACACGTTGACATCTGTAGATCATCCTGGAAGTATTGTCACTCATGTACAATTGAAGGGAACAAATTATGAAGAATGGGCTAAAGCGATGCGAGTTGCATTGCGGACAAAGAGAAAGATGGGTTTCGTGAATGGAACCATTGTGAAACCGGCAGATGAAAGTCCGGATATTGAAGATTGGTGGATGATTAATTCCATGTTGATAGCATGGATTTTCAACACCATTGAACCCTCTTTGCGTTCAACCGTTACATATCGGGAGAATGCAAAAGAGCTTTGGGCAGATTTGAAGGAGAGATTCGTGGTCGCGAATGTACCACGTATTCAGCAACTGAAGCGAGAGTTAGCAAACTGCAAACAACAAGGACAGACTGTAGCAGAATTTTTCGGTCGACTGAAGATGTTGTGGGAAGAGATCAATAATTATGAACCGATATTAACTTGTAACTGTAAAGGTTGCAAGTGTAAAATCACAGAGCAGTTGGTGAAAAGACGTGAGGACGAGCAAGTGCATCAGTTCCTGATGGGACTTGATGATTCGATGTTTGGAGCGGTTTGTTCCACAATATTGAACGTGGAATCATTGCATAACCTTAATCGAGTATACGCAATGGTTATTAGTGAAGAAAAACATCCCGAAGTCATGAGGAGTTATGAGGAAAGGAGAGAGGCTATGGCTTTCTTCACACATTCTAAAGCTAGAGAAATTGGCGGTGACCGTACAGATATGGTTGAACATTGTAAGCACTGTGGAAAAACTGGACATAATGTCCAAAACTGTTATAAACTTATCGGATACCCGGAAAGGTGGAATGCTGGTAGAGGACGCGGAAGTGGACGTGGAGCTGGATTTAGTGCCGGTCGTGGGTCTGGTAGAGGACGTGGACAGGCTAGGGCGAATGCGGTCCAAGGAATGAGTGAACCAAAGGCAGAGATTAGGGTGACTGAGGAAGACAAAGCTTCACTTCCCTCTCTTACTGATGATCAATGGAGTACTTTGATGAAGATGCTGAACACTCAGAAAAATGTGGAGACTTCCAGCGAAAGAGTTAGCGGTATGATAAATATTGATTGGATAGTTGATTCTGGTGCATCACATCATATGACAGGTAGTTTAGAATTATTGACTAACGTGCGAGACATTGAGGCGTGTCCTGTTGGATTACCAAATGGAGATACTATGATGGCTACCAAAGAAGGAACTGTAAACTTTGGAAGTCGCCTTACGCTAACAAATGTTTTGTTTGTTCCGAAGTTAAATTGCAATTTATTGTCTGTGGGAAAACTTCTTACTACTTCTAAATATTTTATATTTCACCTTAACTGATAAGTTATGTGTCATACAGGATTGCATCTCGAGGATGATGATTGGAGCGGGTGAATATCGGAATGGGATCTATATATTGCGGGGTGTGACAGCGGTGCAGATACACAAGGTGCAGCGGAAGGACAGTGTGGAAATGTGGCATCGGCGCTTAGGTCATCCCTCGTATGGAGTAGTAGGAACTTTGTTAAATTCAGATGTTAGTAAGGAGAATAAAAAGCCGTGTGAGATTTGTCTTCGGGCCAAACAAACTAGAGATGTGTTTCCTTTAAGTACTAATAAAGCTGGTGCAATTTTTGATTTAATACATTGTGATTTATGGGGTCCATATCGTGTGCCATCCTCTTGTGGTGCAGTGTATTTCTTAATTATTGTTGATGATTATTCTAGAGCTGTGTGGATTTATTTGTTTGCTGAGAAGTCTGAGGTTCCAGGAGTATTCAAAGATTTTTGTTCAATGGTTGATCGTCAATTTGATGCGCGTATTAGAACTTTGCGTAGTGATAATGGAACCGAGTTTACATGTTTGAAATCTTATTTTCGTGAAAGTGGAATAGTGTTTCAGACTTCTTGTGTAGGTACACCACAGCAGAATGGGCGTGTAGAAAGAAAGCATCGTCCTATTTTGAATGTTGCACGAGCGTTACGGTTCCAGGAAAACTTGCCTCGTCGGTTTTGGGGAGAGTGTGTGTTGACTGCTGGTTATCTGATTAATCGGACACCCTCATCGATATTAGGAGGAAAGACTCCATATGAATTGTTGCTACATCGGAGTCCCAGTTTAGATGTGATTCGTGTTTTTGGATGTTTATGTTTTGCTCGGGTCAAAGAAAATGATAAATTTGCTCCTCGAAGTAGAAAGTGTATCTTTGTCGGATATCCGTTTGGTAAAAAAGGTTGGAGGCTATATGATCTCGACAAGAATTTTTTTTTTGTGTCTCGTGATGTTATTTTTAGTGAGGGAGAGTTTCCGTTTGGTGAATCTGTCCTGAAATCAGTTCAGAATTATGATCAGCGTTCAGAAAATGGTGGATTAATTGTCGACAATGATGTTCACTTAATTGATGCAGTCAACAGGAGACAATTAAGCATACAACAAGTCCTAAACTCAGCGTTACCTGGTCCACATGACAGGAACAACAGGGTCAGTTCAGCGTCAGGCACTCCACATTCAAAACGTCTGTTGAGTTCAGCGTTGCATGTTGAATTCAGTGGAGGTGCAGCGTTCAGGAACAACAGGTCCACCACAGCGTCAGGCTCTCCACAGACAGTTCATCAGGGCAGGAACAACGGTGCAGGAACAGCAGAAACTGGAGACAGAAACAACGGGGCAGGAACAACAGAAACTGGAGACAGTTCAGGCATGTTTCCAGCAGGAAATGGGGACAGTTCAGGCGTCCACATGGACAGTGCAGGCAGTCCAGCAGAGCGTGATTCTGGCAGCGTTAACACGGACAGTTCAGATGCTTCTGTTGTTCATGATACTGTACAGAATTTATCCGCGATAACTGGGGGAGAGTTGGGAGCTCAGGTTGGGTCTTCTGAAACGGATACCTTGACTATTTCCGATATGGGTAAACAGTCTTCGCGTATTCGACGTCCACCAGTTCATTTGAAGGATTATGTTTGTCACACTGCCCACTGTTACACTACGCCGTGTCATGATCCCATTTCACCTTCACTCACTCCTCCAAAGTCCTCAGGTACTCCGTATCCCTTAGCTCATTATGTTAGTTGTGATAAATTCTCTTTGCCGCACAAACGTTTATTGGCTGCTATTACTGCAGAAACGGAACCCACTAGTTTTTCTGAGGCCATTAAAAATTCGAAGTGGCGGACGGGTATGAAAGAAGAAATACATGCTTTAGAAACTAATGGGACATGGAGCATGGAGAAGTTGCCTCCCGGAAAGAAGGAAATTGGATGTAAATGGGTTTATAAAATCAAATATAATTCAGATGGTTCCATTGAGAGACACAAGGCTCGGTTAGTTGTTTTGAGAAATAATCAAAAGGAAGGGATTGACTATAAAGAGGCATTTGCTCCGGTTGCTAAAATGGTGACCGTTCGAGTCCTTTTGGCACTTGCTGCAGCTAAACAATGGGAACTTCATCAAATGGATGCGCGTAATGCTTTTCTTCATGGTGACCTCACTGAAGAGGTTTACATGCGACCTCCGCCAGGTTTTTCAGGTGCTTCTCCTGGTATGGTATGTCGACTGCGTAAGTCTCTGTATGGTCTTCGTCAAGCACCTAGAAATTGGTTTGCAAAGCTTTGTTCTGCCTTAATTTTGTATGGGTTCACTCAGTCCTATTCTGATTATTCGCTTTTTACGTATAAGCGACATGATACTTTTCTAGCTGTTCTGGTTTATGTTGATGACTTGATTATTGCTGGCACTCACTCTGATAAGATTTCTTCTTTTAAAAGTTATTTGCATACTTGCTTTCACATGAAGGATCTTGGAAAATTGAAGTACTTTCTGGGCTTGGAGGTGGCGCGTGGTTCACAAGGAATTTTCTTATCTCAACGTAAATATGCCCTTGATATT
Source organism: Papaver californicum (assembly GCA_023531435.1). Classification (NCBI taxonomy): domain Eukaryota; kingdom Viridiplantae; phylum Streptophyta; class Magnoliopsida; order Ranunculales; family Papaveraceae; genus Papaver; species Papaver californicum. Next base: position 490,625 of record JAJJMC010016780.1, read on the forward strand.
ATTGCAGAGACCGGTTTATTAGGAGCCAAACCAGTTACTTTTCCTTTAGAACAGAACCATGGCTTGGCAGTTGATAAAAGTGCGCTTATGGATGATCCTGAACAGTATAGACGATTGATTGAACGTCTTATTTATCTAACTATTACACGTCCTGAACTTTGTTACTCGGTGCATACTTTGGATCAGTTTATGCAGTCTCCTCGAGTACGCCATTGGGAAGCTGTTTTACGTGTTGTTCGTTATTTGAAAGGACAACCTGGACAGGGAATTTTACTTCGTACAGATTCTGATCTGCGTGTGACAGGTTTTTGTGATTCTGATTGGGCGAGTTGTCCTTTAACTCGTAGTTCACTTACTGGTTATTTTATGTTTCTTGGTTCTTCGCCAGTCTCGTGGAAAACTAAGAAACAATTGACCGTATCTCGGTCCTCTGCGGAAGCCGAGTATCGATCCATGGCAACAGCGACTTGTGAACTCAAATGGTTAAAGGGATTGTTACGATCTTTCGGTGTTTCGCATTCTTCTCCCATGCGGCTTTATTGTGACAGTCAGGCTGCGCTTCATATTGCTGCAAACCCAGTTTTTCATGAGCGTACTAAGCACATAGAAGTGGACTGCCATTTTATTCGGGATGCTATTACAGACGGTCTTATTTCTACTCACTATGTTCGTACAGGAGACCAGTTAGCTGATATCTTTACTAAGGCGCTTGGACGAAAACAATTTGATTATCTTCTTGACAAGTTGGGTGTTTGTAACCTACACACTCCAACTTGAGGGGGAGTATTGTGGACAGATATTAAGTCTAGTTTCCTAATTTGGGCATTACACTAAGAATATACCAATATATATTATGTTTCCTAGTTTGTTGTAGTTTCCTAGTTATTAAGGTTTTCTAGTTTGTTACCTTCTCTTGTATATAAATACATATATTGTAATCAATTAAGATCAAGCCAAGAAATATATTCTTCACAAATTTCTTTAAAAGCATGTAGGATTGTTGTTTATTTTGAGTGGTAACGTCTCTGCCATTGTTTTCGGTTTGTTGCTAGAATTTTTTTTTAATTTGGCTAATTTTTGCAGGCCAATATCTGACGTTTCTAGTGATCTGATCATTGAAGTTGGAACGTCAACCTTTTCACTACACAGGGTAAGAAAATATGAATTTGCATGAATGTATATATTCATCTTATGTTTAACATAGAATCCTTTCTGATTATGTTAATGGTTTTTTATGCAGTTCCCTCATGTTTCTCGGAGTGGAAGGTTTCGAAAACTGATGTTGGAAGCAAAAGATCAGAAAGTTGCAAGGGTGACTCTCCATGGGATTCCAGGAGGTTTGGAGGCATTCGAAATTGCTTCAAAATTTTGTTATGGAGTAAATGTCGATATTAACTTGTCAAATGTTGCCATGATAAGGTGTGTATCTCAGTACCTTGAAATGACAGAGGAGTTGGCTGACAAGAACTTAGAGATTCGGTGCGAAAACTTTCTGAAGGAAACGGTTCTATCAAATATCTCGAACTCGATATCAGTTCTTCACTGTTGTGAATCCCTGCTACCTGTAGCCGAAGAAATCAACATGGTCAGTAAAATTATCAATAGTATTGCGATAAACGTGTGTAAAGAGCAGCTCACGACTGGGTTATCGAGATTAGAGCAGAATTTCCTTGTCAACCCAATGAACGTAGAAATAGAACCAGAGACTCCATTAGATTGGTGGGGTAATTTACTCACTGTCCTCAACTTAGATTTCTTTCGACGAGTCATATCAGGAGTAAAATCGAAGGGATTAAAACAAGAAACAACTACGAAAATCTTGATAAACTACGCGCACAACTCCCTTGAAGGTCAGGTGACCAAAGACATTCAAATGGTGAAGGGAAGCTTAACAGATACTGAATTGCAGAAGAAACAAAGGATGATTGTCGAAACTATTTTTAGTTTACTACCAGCCCAGTCGAGGAAAAGTTCAGTGCCGTTATCATTTCTTTCGGGCTTACTGAAGATCACGATAATGGGGTCATGTTCTGCTGCTTGTAAAGCCGACATAGAGAGGAGGATCGGCTTAAAACTAGACCAAGCTATAATCGAAGATATCCTCATCCCGGCAAATGCACCAAGCAACAACCAACAATGCATGTATGATATAGATACAATTGTGAGGATCTTCTCCAATTTTCTCAACATAGATGAGGATGACAATGATGAAGACGAAGATTAAAATGAAAATATGGGTTACTATTTCGATAGCCCCGGATCTCCAAAACAAAGCTCAATTATCAAGGTTTCTAAGTTGTTCGACACTTTCTTGGCAGAAATTGCCCTAGACTCATACTTGACACCATCAAAGTTTATAGCTCTGGCGGAGTTACTTCCGAACCACGCTCGCGTTGTGAATGATGGACTATACAGAGCTGCGGATATCTTCCGTAAGGTAAGATGCAAATTTTCGGTTCGTTTCTTGGATCATCGAAATGAGCTCATAATGTAAAACCTAAATATTTATCTTTATGTATATTCTAATAACAAAATGAATATACTATAATTAAAAGCGGAAGCAAAAGAGATCGATTATAAATACCTCCAACCATTGCTATTTGAAAGCTTAATCCTTGAGTATGCTCTATGTGATCACTTGATTAGAACTTTGGTTCCAAACCCTCATCCTCAACTTAGATGGTGTATTTTCATATGAGAGTGAATTTGGTGACCTTAATCCTTATTTTTGCTATCATTTCCATATACTAACTCTAGCCATCATAGAGTAGTTGGCATGATAGGATGAAGTTGGGTGGTTTTCTAAAGTGAAGAGAGTCATGAAGAGTTGCCTTGATCAATTGCAACTTCCCACTAAATGGATCACTTTATTTATTTATTTTTCCTTTGACTAATTAATAATTAAATAAATTAGTTATTGAAAAAATTGCTAACATTCTCCCACTTGATCCATTTAACGAGAGACTTCATATACGAATCATGGCGACTAATCCTCTTTAAGAGCAAGAATTAATCTTCCATGTATCACAATATACTTAGTCTTTCACCACTTGTACTTAACTTAATGAGTAAACCATATGTTTACTCTAGGTCAAACTATAATGATATTTCTCAACAAAATAACTAAAGTAAGTACGTACATAATTCCAAATGAGAAATAATCCAACTAAATGAAAGCTTCAGAAAAAACATAATGAATGTACTACATAATAGGACCAAGTCCCATCCTTAATACATGATCCTTGAATTCTTTAATATGCATGCCTTTAGTCAAGGGATCAGCTATCATCAATTCAGTGCTAATGTGTTCAATGATCACTCTTTTCTTGTACACGTTCTTTTACGGCTAGATACTTTATGTTGATGTGTTTACTTCGACTTCCTCTCTAATTATCCTTAGCCATAAAACAACAACTGAATTGTCACAATACATTCTTAATGGTCGGCTAATAGAGTCAACAACTCTTAGCCCACATATGAAGCCTTTCAGCCATACACCATATGAGGCATTCTCAAAACAAGAAACGAACTTAGCCTACTACTTCAAGACTATTTGTTCGTTTATATATAAGCATGTTATCCTTAGTACCCTTAAGGTATCTCATTACTTTCTTCGCAGCCTTACAGTGATCGATTCCTGGGTTACTCTGATGTCTTACTAATATTCCAACGGCATATGAAATGTCAGGTCTAGTATAGACCTGAGCATATATAATGCTACCAATAGTTGAAGCATATGGAACATTTTTTCATTTGTTCCCTTTCAATGCCATTCTTGGGCATTGGTCCAAACTGAACCAATCATCTTTTACAATGGGTGCTACACTTAAGGAATATACATTGATCCATCACTTAAGGTCTCCCACTGCTCTTAAGGTATATACATTGATCCATAAGTATGAATCTGTAGAATTTATGGCTTGTGAAAATAACATAAGATCATTATCGGCTCAAATATTACAATCCGAATCTCGCAGATACATTAAATAGTCACTAGAAATAGTTGACAATCAACTTGTCACTTGAAACAGTAGGTGGAAGTTGATCATTATCTTTTTCAGGAACAATTTCCTGAAATTGATCACTCCCACTAATCAAGTCATTTTCAAGAAATTTAGCATTTCTTGATTCCACAATTCTAGTGCTATGAAGAAATCTACCATAGTACTCTCCACCTCTATCTGGTCTCACAATATTAATATGCTTACCACATTGTTTCTCTACTTTAACCTTCAATAATTTAAAGGCATCCAAAACTTCGTCTTTAGAACGAAACAAGTAAAGATACATATATTGCGAATAATCATCTATGAAGGTGATAAAGTATTTCGGATTATTAGCGTTTATGTCTGGACAAAAAATATCTATGTGTATGATCTCTAATAGGTTTGAACTTCTCCTGGCACCAATTTTGTGTTTGTTAGTTTGCTTTCCCTTAATGCAACCAACACAAGTATCAAAATCAGTAAAGTCTAAAGTACCAAATACCCCATCATTTACCAATCTCTTAACTCTCTCAATAGAGATATGTCCCAATCTCCGGTACCACAAAATTGAGGAGTCATCATTCATAATACATCTTTTTAACCCAATATTAACATGCATAGAACTATGAGTGATATCATTTTTGCAAATAAAGACGATAGACAAAATACCATAACCAATAACTTCAGAATTTCTGAGAATACTGAAACCAGAATCTGAAAAATTAAAGGAAATTCCTAAAGGTACAAGTCTTGAAACTGAAATCAAGTTTCTAGTGAAACTTGGTGCATAAAATGTCTTTTCTAAATGCAAAATAAAACCACTACTTAAAATTAAACTGCATGTCCCAACAACTTCCACATGTGAACTCATCTGACTGCCTGAATAGATGTAATGTTCACTTCTCATTGGTTTCCTTAGGTTTGTCATACCCTGCAAGGTATTCGAAACATAGATTGTAATACCACAGTCAATCCACCATGTATTATGATTAATATTAACCATATTAAATTCATAAACAAACGCTAGAGAATTACCTTTGTTCTTAAGCCAAGTCTTAAACTTAATGAAGTCCTTCTTCATGCGTCCCTTTTTTTTTACAAAAAAAAAACACGAAGACTCCTTCTTTATGCTTGGTTAGCTGAAAGCTTTCCCTTTTCCTTAACGTGATCCCTTTTCTTCTTTGAAGAAGAAGCAATAGTAAGGTTCACCTTTTCGCCCTTTTCCATCCTCAATCTCCCCTCCTCTTGAACACACATGGTCATAAGTTCATTAATTGACCATTTATCCTTATGTGTGTATAAGATATCTTAAAAGGGGTCATATTGTGGAGGAAGAGTACACAAAATGAAATAAACTAGGAAAGAACCATACATGGTAACTTCCAAATCCTTAAGTTGGGCCGCACTATCCCTCATGCTCATGATATAATCACGCACATTCTTAAACCCATTGTGTCTCATGGATGAAAACTTCATAACTAAGGTGCTAGCAAGAGCTTTATCAGAACTTTAAAAAATGCTCATCAATGGCTTTAAGGAGATCTTTAAACTTAGTATGCTTATCGACAGAACCCTGAATACTAGTATAAATATTGGTCTTTATGAACATAACTGAGAGACGATTAGATCGATCTCATTTTTCATAAAGATCAACTGCATCTAGAGCACTAGTCTCAGTTATGCTAGGTGGTTCGTCTTTCCGAATAACATAGTCGATATCCATTCATACCAATTGTAAAAGAACTATTTCTTTCCACACCTTATAGTTATCACCCTTTAATTCAGGAATGTCACAATTGACATCAGAAATATTTCCAATTAAAATTGTTGCAAAGAAAAATATATACATGCTTATAAACAAAAATTTGAGACTTAAACTTAATCATGATTTACCAATGCAAGTCATGTATATAAAAAATATGAATCTAGTGACATAAAACTTGTTTGTGGGCTAAAGTCCTACTCAAATTAGATTCATAACTACATGATGAAACTATTAAACCATATTCATTCCTTAATTCCTGTGGGTAGATTAAGAAACATAATTCAATATTTCACCCCAATTAATCATACAAATATAATAAAATTTCTTGTGGGCATATTTCATCATATTACGTATGATTAATTACAAATTTATGTCTAGTTTCCACATGTGATTTCTTAAGAAAATTTTAAATAACTAGAGATGTTGTGGCTACTCTCTAATTACTAAAATTATTAAATCACTTGACATATTTCTTTAATCTTTGTTCATGTACAATCCTAATGGTTTTATTTATAACCATTGCACATGTCAACAAATAATAATACAACAAATACTATTAGAGCTAAACATACATATTTAAATGATTCTCTCTATGCCTGTATGTGATTGAGAACAAAATCACCATGTGAAAAATTAAAGATTGTATGTGCACTCAATGGTTTTATCACTCTAATAGTTCACTTAGACCCCGTAAAATCGAAGTCATACTCGAGTTTAAAAGCATCATAAACTTATAACTGTGGGGTTTGACCGATACCTTAATTTAGCTACAGAACATAAACATCCTTAGTTTTTAAATTAAATATATTCTGCAAAACTATGTTCTCTAATGTCACCCAAAGATAACCTTTCAGAAATGCTCACAATGTCTCTTTTATGTTTACCAAGTCTCTGTATGTACTAATTAATGTAAACTGGCAATTTAACCGTAAATATTGTCGTCTACTTGATCAAAGACATAATCTCAGCACAAAACTGAAACTAACATTTAAAGGTAAAGAGTGACGTTACACTTACCTGATTTTTATGAAATTCAACCTGAAAACTTATAAGAACCTACACTACAACATATTAAATTTTCAGCAGGTTCTAACGGCTGGAATTTCCAGACTAAGGTATTCAATAAACCTCATTTCAACATAATTCTCTACTGACACAGTTTGGTCTAGCAGGGTTATGGGGTAATAAACGGAGTCTGATCTTCCTAAAATTTTTACAGGACAATTATAACAACAGGTATCATAGGTTGTTAAATTATGAGAAACATCTAACGGTTGGATAATTTTTTACAAGAGCTCCTCAGTACCACATAGTATCTGAATTTTCCAGAAATACAGTTCCGAAAATCAATCTACTCGGAGCCTTAACAATGTCCGATTGTCTTCAAAATTTAAGAGAAGACATATGAGATACTCGACTAAGACATAATCAAAATCCAGCCCTAACCAATGGTTGAAAAAATATTAACAGGCAAATTAATTTTATGAAAGATTATTGGAAGCAAAACTCATCAACAAAATAATTTTATAGCAAGCAAGGCAGAGGTGATTATAGGCTCTGATACCAAATGTAAAACCTAAATATTTATCTTTATGTATATTCTAATAACAAAATGAATATACTATAATTAAAAGCGGAAGCAAAAGAGATCGATTATAAATACCTCCAACCATTGCTATTTGAAAGCTTAATCCTTGAGTATGCTCTATGTGATCACTTGATTAGAACTTTGGTTCCAAACCCTCATCCTCAACTTAGATGGTGTACTTTCATATGAGAGTGAATTTGGTGACCTTAATCCTTATTTTTGCTATCATTTCCATATACTAACTCTAGCCATCATAGAGTAGTTGGCATGATAGGATGAAGTGGGGTGGTTTTCTAAAGTGGAGAGAGTCATGGGGAGTTGCCTTGATCAATTGCAACTTCCCACTAAATGGATCACTTTATTTATTTATTTTTCCTTTGACTAATTAATAATAATAAATTAGTTATTAAAAAAATTGCTAACACATAAAGCTTAATAACCAAGAATTTATTTGTTTCTTATCATAGGTTCATTCAAATATCAAGGAATCAGAACAGTATCGACTATGCAAAACCATTTATTGTCAAAAACTGTCTCAAGAAGCATGTAGTCATGCAGCTCAAAATGAAAGGTTACCAGTACAGATGGCGGTACAAGTTCTATATTTTGAACAAATTAGACTAAAGAATGCAATGAATGGTAGCCAGAACCAGTTATTCTTCGGTTCAATGAACGGACAATTTCCCCAACACTCCAGTAGCGGTGCAGGTAGTGAAGCAATTTCACCTAGAGATAACTACGCATCAGTAAGAAGAGAGAATCGAGAACTAAAACTCGAAGTTTCAAGAATGAGCATGAGATTGACTGACTTGGAGAAAGACCATGTCTCTATGAAAAAAGAACTCATTCAACCAAATTCTGCTAATAAGCTACTCAAAGCGTTCAAGAAACAACTGCGTTTATTCAATTCCCTCTTTCGCATAAGAGAGATTAAACTTACTGGGTCCAGGTCCGGTTCGGAGCTCGATATGTCTACCGGAAACAGAGACATCACTCTGTTTCGTAAATCTTGAATCATAAATGAACTTCGTATAATAGTATGGTCTTGTTTGGTAAAAATTATGATTATCATTTTTGATATAGATAATTTTAAATTGAAAAATAATTATATTATTATTTTTTTCAAAAAATTTTAACAAATATATTTTTGGAATAATCGATTATCTTAGAAAAATGCTCTCAAATAGAAGATGAAAGAATGTTGATTTAAAAAAAAATTAGTCTATTATTTTGTCTCTCTTGATAGTTCGAGAAAAATTAGGAAAAAAAGTCTAATTTAATTTTGTTAAAAAAAATAATTATGATAATTTTTATAAACAACTTTTTTCTACTTATGAAAATAATGAGTTTTTCTAATTATGATTAAAATAATCAGTTATTATAAATTTTAACAAACGCCGATATAATAGATTATGGACTGGATATTAATTATAGGCTCATAATCTATTATAATAATGATTACCAAAAAACCCATATATGTATGTACGAGTGTATATCACTAAGAGTGTTCATATCTTTGATTATGTTTTGTATCAAGTTGATAGTATTCAATTTTGAGATCATATGTTGACGCAATTTATTCCTTCTTACATGCTCTAATTGATAAGCAAATTAAACCCTTAGAATAAATTCCAAATGTTTTTAAGAAAATCCCTAAATTGAATAAAATAGAATTCCCATAATTATTTTTAATTAATTTTTTAACCCGTAATCTGCATTACAACCCTTATCTAATCAGATCAGAGATGAAAATCACTTAAACAGATAATACAAGAAGATTTGAATCAGGTTAATAACGGGAAAAATCATCGGTCGGTAGTAGTATATATCCATCTACTTTTAGTGCTGCACAAAACCCAGAACCGTAGACCGGACTGAAACCGTTAAATTTTAAATCGAAATCGAACCCCAACAGTATAGTAACGTTGCCAGTTTCAGAAAACCGACACTATTCGATTCCGGTTCGGTGGTTTTAGTGATGAATTTTTGACAAGGGTGAAAATCGTAAAATCGCCTTTTTCCCAGCAGCAAAAATGCAGAAATGTTCTATATATTTCCATCCTTGGTGCAACAATAATTCTTCGCCTTATTCATGTGTGCCTCGAGTCTGAGCTACCTTTTCAAACCCATGAGTCGTAATATTCTCTGAATAAATCTCTTAGCTGAGATAATCACTAAGACATCATAATTGGTCATTCACATTATTACTGAGTACCTAACATACTCAAATGCCCGCGGCTGGCATCATTGCTTACAGCTCATCCCTTAGTGCTCATCATTCACTTCATATTTATCAGAGCTCAACTCTCAGGACATGTACCTATGAAATCATTAGAGCTCAACGCTCAAGTTATGACAATACAGTCTAGTCTAGACTTACTAAAGCTAAGACACTCTTAAATCAGAATTTAATATCTATGTGTTTGTTCCTCAACTCAGAGAGACACACAAATGGATGAGAACTTGTAGGCAAACAAACACTAAAATAACATTAACACAACATGTTGATGTCCCAGTGTCAAACTCTCCCTCACGCTGGTGCATTCGGCTGGTAGCTGATATGATCTGGGATTACCCAATAAAATAACCGCAATCGCACGGCGTCTAACTAGTAGACAACGGCAAGTATGGGTCGAACCCACAGAGAGCGGGGAAATACTGCAATTAATATCTCTAATAAACTAAGCAAGAGGAATATTTTTGTGATTTTTAGATTGATAAATAAAATAATAAACTAACTAAACTAATAAAATGTGACCGAGTAGAGAGAGTCGGTAACCAGGGTTTTTCAGTATCCACCACTATTTAATTCATGAATATTTAGAGTCGCAAATATCGCTGGGACGCCCTAAACATGATGCATCAAAAAGCCCTAGTCTCAAGCATACACCATAAAATTGCGCTAGCGAGAAAATTGTATGAAACTAATTTTAGGTCCACAAAATAATACCTGGCTATTCTAAGCATACCCCATCAAAGGATTTAACCCAAGCATGAAATATCAAATAAGTAGACAAATATATTTGCAACAAGTAGATTTTCAAAACAACAACTGTATACCAGAAGCATGGAACATCAAAAACCTAGGTCAAGCATGTACCATCAAACGACATCACAATTGTTCAATGAAATTTAATAAATCAAAGTCATGGAATTAATATATTCAAATCATAATAGTCTGTTACCTAATAATTCAATTTAATTGGTCTAGTACCAAAAGTGGTTTCAACATAGAACCCTAGTTACAAATTATTTAGCTAGACATGGAGATGGATTTCTTAAAACCCATAAAAATAATTAAAGAGAAGAAGAATTAAACCCAATAATATAGATTGTACAGCAGAATTCCGTTCGAGTTGTACAGCAGTCGTTCACTTCCTCTCTTCGTCTGTTGTTCCGTCTCTTCAAAAGTACACAGCAGAAAAATCCAGTCCCCCCAAAATTCGTCTCCTGTACGACTCCTCTAAAGACCCCTCCAATACGCCGTCATGCCTCTGATGTCTTCGTCTATAGCCTCCGGCTCTCCCCTCTCTTCAGTTATACAAGACTATATATAGTCTACCAACCCTAAACAGTTCCCATGTATAACATGGATTACCGCATCCCTCCAAAATTAGGTTTTCGATCTCATCCAATCATAATATCAACGGCAAAAACTTAAGTAGAAGATCTCTTGTGAATGAATTCTACTCATCGGACCCAGCCAAACTCCACAACTCATTGGCCTCATCACTCTACTACTCTCGAGCAACAGCACCAACATGGCCAACAGACTCCACCAGCAGTCACCATCACACCCAAGCACTGCTACCATGAACCAACACATCCAGCAGGCTCCACCAGCGAAACAACACCTCCATTTACTTCAACTTCAGCAGCAAACCACACTCTCAACAGAACTTCATCTCCTCCAAACACCAACAACATCATAATCAGTATTGTCACCATCACAGCTTCATCTTAATGGAAACAATCATCGCTGTCTCTATCACCAATCCAGCAGCAGCACCGAGTTCTTTCATGCTCTTCAACTGTCCACTCCTCTCATTCGCTAGCTACCAACACAGCAACACCATCGAACTCCAACAGGAACTCCATCGTCACCCATTCTTCTTCACAGCTTCATCACTGGAACAGTCCTCTTCTTGTTCGTATTGTTGAAGAAGAAAGGTGGCCCTGATCGATTGTTGGCAACCACTGATAACAATTCAAGTTGTGGCAGACCTAATCCAATGGTCTGGTTCCTTAATCATTCTCCCATCAAAAACTGTTCAACTGTCGGTTCCGTGGAACTGACAAGCTTAATTCATCTTTTCGCTCATAACTTTCTCGTACGAAGTCGGAACGACCTCGTTCTTTCGCCGTTGGCTTCGTAATTCAATTATCTACAATATAGAAGGTAGAAATCCTGGAGTAGACTGAGTTACACTGGTTATTTTGTAATTCTTCTTTTATAGAGCTCTATTTCGTAGGTTCCCGGAATGTAACCTGATAAACCAAATAAACTTCGGAAGTGATAATATTACATAGTAATTCACACAAAATATAGCAAATAAGTGTAACGAAGTAATATTTAAAATGTATGAATTATGCACTTCTCAGTAGCCATCCCCTTTACGTTGGCGCCCTCGGCTGGCACCATCCATTTTCTCGCACCAACGCCCTTGGCTGGCGCTGGCAGGATCCTTCACGCCAACGCCCTTGGCTGGCGCTGGCAGTCTTCTCACGCTAGCGCCCCTGGATGGCTTTGGCAACATCTTAATACACTAGCCGTTTTGCTGGCAACCAACTCATGGTGTTGGCCTAATGTCAGCGCCAACTCTTGCCCGTCTTCGAGAGCACATTGATCACTTTATTCTCGGTCCTTGAGGACTTCTACAAATCTTTGACTTTCAATACTTCTATATTTATGTCATGCTACTTTTAAGCCAGTACATGACTATTAAACTTGAAACTGATCAGTCTATGTAACCACTTAGTGAACTGAGCGACTTGCCTCACTAATTTAGCAGGTTATTAACTTAACTTAACCAAAATAGTAGTAGTTCATGACTCTACTATTTTCTACGAGACATCAAATATATCACATGGGGGGTTCTCATTGGGATATTGGTCTGGCGGTCTACGATAACGTGCAACCATCCACGACGAGAAGGTAATAAGTAGTGGGACGGTTAGAAGCAGTTGAGAGGATGAGGAGTATTTGTCATGCAGTCATCCTGACTTAGCGGACATGACTCCACTACAATCTTCACGATCATCACTTCTCTATCTCTTCATAAGTTCCACAATTTACGAGAAATCAGTGTGTTCACTACAAGACTATAAAATAGATAATCCAATCTTCAACAACACACTACCATTTTTCATCACACAGTGATTTCTCAACCTTTTCTGCTTCCCTCCCCTAAGATCAACCCTACATCTCCACCTTTGTGACAAGAGCAAGACGTGAACGGTTATTTCGTGGTTTAGGCTCGTCTTGTACGATTTTGACCTGTCGAACCTACAAAAGTATTATTGTCAATACATTTGTTTTTCACCTAAAAAAAAATAGCAACCAAAGCAGGAGATCAACCTCTTGTTTACAAAATCATTTTCTTCAAAAAAAAATAAAAAATGTTGAGATTAGGTTGGGCAGGAACTTTCAATCCTCTTTATGTCAGTATCAAGGATACCACTCTGGTTACTCCTTAATATCATTTATGTTACTCATGGTGTTACTCCGACCACAACCCACTCTCTTTTCGGTCAGATTCCTGAAGAAGATAGGAATACTCGAGATCTACCAGTTACTATGGATTTGATGGCAGCAACTCAAAAGGAGATCCTCGCCTTTCTCAAAACTCTCATAGAGAAACTGTCTTTACTGAAAAGCCATCACCAGTTGCAGCAATCAACGTTTCCAAGACTACCAACGTCAACAACTCTGGAATCAACATTCAACACGATGACGAGATCCTCATTCAAAAAGAACAACCAAGGAGTCAGCAATCCAACCTCGTCACCCATGAGGGCATGGAGAAACTTTTACAATTTCTAAGCAAGGAGGATCCAGTCTCACTTATCAGCACCAACCTCCATACCCTCTCTCCCTGCATCCAAAAGATCCCTTCACCTGGGGGATATATCTTTCCCTATTCTCACTCTGTGATAGGGCTAGAAATTCTCAGACATGAGAGGATTATTCCAGATAGACGGTGAATATCCTGATGACTACGTAAACCGATTCAAGATCCAGATTCTCGACTTCCATAATTCATGAACTACAATTGTTGGTGGAGCTTTGCATTGACGGTATGATTTCTATTTATTGTGATCTTTCAAAAAAAAATTACGCTTCCAAACTTCTCTGAACTACATGAGGCCACTAAGCGATCGACGACGACTGCTCTTGCTCCTTCTTTACTGAAGAGAACGAGACCTGCAAAGAAAATAAATTCGTAGAGATACCCGTGGGACAAGGCATCTGGTCAATAAATAATGCAACACTTAACCATCCAAAGATGTCGACAGGACGAAGGGGTCAAGATAAATGATTCATCTCAACAAGCATCACAAACTAAGTGATTATCATCATCCTCAACCCCAGCTCCAGGCTTAGCCCCAGCACTAGCCCAAGGATAAGCTCTACTCCACGGACCATCCAAAGCTCTACAATAACAACAACAACAACAACGGAAGACAACTCCAAAATCCTCAGAGTTTTCCCTTTGTAAAAATCCTCTTCCCATTAGGAACTTCACTCTCTCTATGGAGCATGTCAATCGAAGAGTTACAACATTCATGGGATCTTATACTTTTCAAAGTCACGATACAAAGGTATCTTCACTACCCAACTACGACATATCTCACAGAGGCCTGCAATGCCCAGACAGGATGAGACGCACCCCACGCCTACTTCGAAGAACAAAAATATGACTGGAGACTACTCAATGTAGCCCATGCCTTACAACAATTGAAAATTAAGAAGGTAGCTCGAAGGTCACTTATGAACATTTAATGCATGATAGACTCCAATTTACTCTTGTAATTATGCTCCTAACTTAGCATGAATAATATCAACCAACTCAAGTGCTACAAGCTGCTTCTCATGCCTAATCCAATTATTAAAACTTTTAGCAATATTTAATGTGTTCTCCCCATACCTTTTTCCTAGAAATGCATGAGCATCCCAATTCTTCAATGGAATCTTTATCATTTTATCAATAACTGAATTCAATTTCAGATTGCTCATACGTATCGCATCAGTAAGAAATTTTTCCTATGTTAATGCATTGTAGCACTCTTGGAATAAGTTTATTGTGGTTTCTCTACTCTTTCCTTTTGGAACATGAATATTTTCTTTCATATAGTAAATGCAGTACGAATGTGAAGAAGTTGGGAAGATCTTAGGGACATACTTCAAAAGACCGGTTCCGCGATCTGATATGATGGTCAATTCACGATCTTCACTGAAAATTTCCTTTAAATTGCTTAAGAATCAACGCCAACTCTCACCATTTTCACAAGGAACAACTCCAAATGCAACTGGATAGATCTCTACGAAAAAACAAACACCAAAAATTTAAAAAACAAGTGCTAAAAATCTAGAATCCAAGAACAAGTTAGCTACAGATTATGCTGTCAACAACCAAAGTTGACACCAATAACTAGTGTCAACAACCAAAATAAACTGGGAACAAGGTTCAGGGTTCAGGGTTCAGAGTTTCAGGGTAAACCCTGAACCCTGCACACTGAACCCTAAACCCTTGAACCCTCAACCCTGAAACCATGAACCAGAGAACAAGTTAGATCATATTATGGTGTCAACAACCAAATTTGGCACCAATAACTAGTGTCAACAACCAAATTTTACAACATAAAAAATGGAATCCAAGAATAAGTTGGTTCCAAAAACAAGAATCCAGTACAAAGCATGCTAGTTCAAAAACACATGAATCCTAGTACTTTGCGTAGTTTTCCAAGTAAAACATTCATGCATTGGTTATCATTTTAGAAAATAGTAAAAAAATATAAATGGATAGGATTGAAAAGTAAATGATTAAATATTAATTCATACCTTGGTTACCAGTTTTGCCGCAAGCAACCACCCCCTCTTTAACTTCCCAGTGAGGAAGGTAGCATCGGTAATTAGCATAGGATGGCAATAAGTATTAAAACCAGTGATGAAAGCTTCAAAAGCCACAAAAAACCTTTGGAACTGTCGCGTTTCATTATCATACTTAAACTTGATGATATTTTTCCAGGATTGTAACGTCTAACGGTATCGGAATACCACACAAAATCTAAATAATACTTGGTGTCATCACCTCAAAGACATTGTTTGAATTTTAAACTATGGTATCCTGACTATATGTAAACTCAACTCTGTATACTCTATGGAGTAAATTTTTAACATCAACCGCAGTCTTCTTCTTCGTTGATGATTTTATATCATATATTAAAATGTTCTCCAGAAACGACTTCCTAATTCGAACCTTTGTTGGATCTGAACAAGATAAATCACATGAATATTATGGATTATATCTCTTACATTGAAAAAAACAATTAGTTTCGGAAACGAGAGAGGCATGAAACCTCCAGGGATAACTATGTATTTTTTTTTAACTTGCACTGCACGGTATATCATGTTTTGTCACTCTTAACTATATCGCATTTGTAACCACTTTGAATTGAATACTTCATAACAGCATCACGAACTTGTACAACACCTCCTTCAAACACCTGCCATACACCACTTAGGATGTTATCCCAAGCATCGACTTTCTTGGTACCTTTCGATCAAACTTGAATTATTAATGACGTCTTCTATAACAACTACCTCGTTGTTTGAAATACAACTTGATGATGACAAAGAAAAAACAGCAAATAAAAAAGTACAATCAACACTAGTAATTAGTTGGATAGTAAACTTCAACACATCAATCCCATTCGTGTTGAAATAGTGAATTAAAATTTTCAAATCTAAATATGAATCAATGAAATTAGACGCTCTTTCCACACTGTTACAAAACTGTATTAGCTCTTCACAAAGATAAGGCCAATTATGTTTGACAACACATATCATCTCGCTGATAGTAGTTGATGCCGATACAGGATGGGAGACACTTAGGTTGCACACAAAAAAAACTCTACAACAACCATAACAGATGAAACCTCACAAACAACCAAAGTTGACACCATAAAAATGGAATCAAAGGACAAGTTAGTTCAGATTATGGTGTCAACAACCAAAGTTGACACCATAAAAATGGAGTCCATAAACAAGTTAGTTCAGATTGTGGTGTCAACAACCAAAGTTGACACCAATAACTAGTTTAAACAAACAAAAATGATACCATTAACTAGAATTCAGAAACATATTTTGTTCATATTATGGTCTCCACAGAGCACAATTTCACTACAACAAATACCTACGAAAACAAAAAGAAAATAAACTTAACTAAACTAGCCACAAATATCTTAGTGACGCACTTCGTGATGGAGCTGCGCTCCCTCGAGAGAGATATATTCAGATGAAATCTAAAATAACAAAAATGGGTGCATAATCATTACTCTATATTCTACACAGATGTTTACATTCATCAAAACAACATAATTGTTGTCAAAACTGATTCATCAAATACTGCGTTCTACTACATATTATAGATACCCCAAATTCGTACAAATATATGGACCTTAAAAATGTGTTCACGAACCGAATCTAGCAATGTACGCACTGCAAGCTCAAATACTAAAATCATATAACCCCCCAGTTGGAGACCAAAATGAATACGTCGCAAGTCCAATTTTGGACCAAAGTAGTGGCTACCGAATCCAAAAAGTCAGTTGCACTTAGGTGACCACTAAACTAAGTCCACCAAGTTCTGTACGTCTATTTCAAGATGTCCACCAACTAGTACAACCCCATAAGTCAGCCCCATAAGATAGCCGTCCATCCCAAATATGAATGTCGATATAATTTTGACACTAAGCTACTTTGTTCCCAAGTCTTTACATCTACCCAAGATCCTTGATTTAAATGAAATCTTTTGGAATTTGGTATTAATATTGTGAAAATAATATTTTTGAAAATGGGTAATAATATTTAGGTTTTTGAGTTAAACCGTTTAATCTAAGGCATTTGATCCAAGGGTTAGAGTTGAGGGAAAGAAACTATAAATAGTTAGGTAATTCATTGGTGAAAAGGGGAGGAATTTTTTTTGGGAGAGATAGACATTCTAGTGTGAGGAGTATTCATAGAGATAGAACGAGAAATACAATGAAAAAATAGTTCATTTTGCACAAGGAATAAGCTTGAAATGGTGGTGCAGTGGTTGCTAGATTCTGTACGCGGAAGCATCATTTGTTGGTTCGCATAAATCCAAGTTACATTTTATCATCCACGAAACAGGTATAAAGCATTCCTAGTATTTGAGGAGTGGTTTCTGTACATGCTACGTAGTTATGCTAACATGATGAAATAAAATGAAACCATTTTTGTCGTCTGTTTGCATATTTGAAGTGTTATTTTCTTTTATATAGTTTGCTACTCAATTTTCATTGTATGGTATCTTGACTGTTGGCTTCATCACATGCTAGTTGCTTTATAATAGTTAGCCTTTCACCCATGAATAAGAAAAATCATCCATACTGAGTAGTACTATCTTATTCGTGTCTAGCCAATTTCCATTAAACTTGATCCACTTTGGAATCTATCCATGCTTATATGTCATTTGTTGGATGAGTGTGTCTTCAAAGCTATCTTCACAGACCGTGATAACCAGTATTCATAGCGAGTCCCAGTTAATCTGTTTGCGTACATCAGCATGAACGCTTGATATTTGATTCATTGATAATGATTGTGTTCTGTTCTCGTGGTGTATTGCATGAATATTAATCATATGCTTTAACAGCAACCATAGTCATTGGACTAAATGACGGACCAAGTCCATATTTGATCTTTGGTCCGTCCAAATTGAAGATTAGTGGGGCGAGTATTGTTTAAGAAAATTGTTGTCGAATATTATTCCTGTAACAGAAAAAACAAACCAAATAGAAACTTGTATCTGATTAAGGGAGGGTTAGATAAAGCAGCACACAATCACTCAAGCACAGAGAGGTGGAGTCGCATGTTCAACAGATTGCCCTTAACTCAATATTTGCCAGGTACACCTAGAAGGTGTTGCTATACCTTTATAATTGACAAATTTGAATCCAGGATACAACCACCTGATACCAACCCAGTTAGCAACACTCGTTGGCCCGTTGTGAACTTAACAGTAGAAGAAGATAAAGAAAAATAAATCTAGTGCGCACAACAAAGCAGGAAGATGGTGAAAAGTCGTTAGGACAGTGGCTGCGACTGGGGTAAGAAAAAAAAAATCTGACTTTGTTTTTTCTTTTAAGGAAGAAGAAGACTCTTGATTATCAAACGGTAAAAAGTCAATTAATTAAACAAATTTAATTTGAGATATTTTTAATTAAAAGATTTTTTTATTTAAATCTGATTTAAATTTAAAATTCAAAACGGTAAATACTTAATGTACAAAATTAAAAATATGAAACCGTTGGATCTCATATGGGCACACGCAGGCACTCGCAAGGCACACGCAAAGCACACGCCAAGGCTCGCACCAATGGTCACACCAATGGTCACACCAAGGCTCGCACCAAGGCTCGCGCAAAAGCACACGCAAGCTCCGCAAGCCCGCTGTATGCGAAGCAATGCACATGTGTGCATTTGCCCACTAGTCCATTTCCTAAGTCCATATCCAATCCACTAGTTCTTTTTCCTTATATAGAACGTTTGTGGTAAAGAGGATAAACTTCCTCCTTGGTTTGCCCAATATGGGACAAACCAAAGGTTTCTCATTCACTAAGAAATGAAAATGGATGACTCTATTTTTCCACCCCAAGTTTGGACTAGTGACCCTTGATCCCACTAAGATATATTTAGTAACAAAAATCATTTTAAGTAATAATCAAAAATCATTTTAAGTAATAATCCATTTTTAATTCTAACAATCCCCCACATGAATGAAGAAAGCGATATATCAGAAAACCGGAAAACGAGAAATACCTCTTAAGCAATAGGTGTCCATAAGGAATTGAACCTTTGCTTAGTGAGAAGTACCGGAACTACTTGATGGTCAGTGAACGCGATGTCTTGAACTGCCATGGTTTGGTGTAATTCATCAATAGCTCCTTACGCGAGATATCTCTCAAGAGTGTTGTTAAGTTCACGCTGTTGTGTCCGTTTTGGTCCTGGACATATCCCGTTTCTCAGAATGCTCTAGAGAATCAGCTCAATTCTCATAGGAAGTGACCCACTTCCTCATTCAGATAGGTGATTTCTATCAAGAGTGTTAACTGCTACACCCCATTTCAATCTTAAATTGAAACTATAAAACTCATTAAGACTTTATTATAAGTCATCCTCAAATGCAGTCACACTATCACGTCTACACCATAGGGAAAGGACAGAGAAAATAATTGTCTGATAGTGTTTGATTTTTACCCGCCACGAATTAGTTGTCTCATTCAAAACCTTGATCTTGGGATCTCCAGTCAGCAAGGTTGAGTATCCTTCAAGGCAAGTTTTAATTTATGAGCTTAAGCCCCATCCCCCTCGATGCATTACTAACTATCTCCTTGGATAAGCCTTTTGTCAAAGGATCCGCGATATTCTCCTTAGACCTCACAAAGTCAACAGAAATAACGCCAATTAAGATTAGTTGTTTTAGAGAATTGTGTCTTCTCCTGATATGAATAGATTTTCCGTTATAGTTGCTGTTTTTAGCATTAGCTATTGCAGCTTGACTATCACAATGTATAGATATAGCTGGCACAGGCCTATGCCAGAGAGGAATGTCTTCTAAAAAACATCTTAGCCAAGCGGCTTCCTCTCCTGCTTTATCTAACGCAATAAACTCGGATTCCATAGTGGATCGAACGATACAGGTCTGTTTGGAACTCTTCCAAGACACTGATCCACAGCCTAGAGTGAATACGTATCTACTCGTAGACTTAGACTCCTCTGAGTCTGCTATCCAGTTTGCATCACAGTATCCTTCAAGAACAGCAGGGTGTCTTTCATAACTTAAACGGTAGTTTAAAGTGTATTTAAGATACCTCAACACTCTGAAAAGTGCATCCCAATGTTCATGTCCTGGATTACATGTATACCTACTAAGTCTACTCACATCATAGGCAATGTCTGGTCTTGTGCAGTTCATTAAATACATCAGACTTCCTATGACTCGTGAATATTCAAGTTGTGAGACTCCATTGCCTTTGTTTTTCTTGAGTTTGCAAGAAGGGTCAAATGGAGTACTTGCAGGTTTACTATCAAACTGGTTAAATTTCTTAAGAACTGATTCAACATAATGAGATTGACTAAGACTGAATCCACTAGACTCCTTTCTAATTTTCATCCCTAGGATTACATCAGCAGGACCTAAGTTTTTCATGTCAAAGTTCTCACTCAACATGTTCTTAGTGGAATTAATGATTTCTAAGGTTGTGCCTAGTATAAGCATATCATCAACATACAAGCATATAATCACACAGGCATCATTTATAGATTTAGTGTACACACATTTGTCAGCTTCATTTATTTTAAATCCACTAGAGAACATTACATGATCAAATTTTTCATGTCATTGTTTCGGTGCTTGTTTCAAGCCATATAAAGACTTTTTAAGTCTGCACACTTTGTTTTCATAACCCTTCACTACAAAGCCTTCGGGTTGGTCCATATAAATTTCTTCATCTAATTCACCATTTAGGAACGCAGTTTTTACATCCATTTGATGTATTTCTAGATTATGAATTGCAGCGATTGCAATTAGCATCCTAATGGAAGTAATTCTAGTGACCGGTGAATAAGTGTCAAAGAAATCTACACCTTCTATTTGTTTATAGCCCTTAGCTACTAGTCTAGCTTTATACTTTTCCACAGTTCCATTTACCTTAAGTTTTCTCTTGAAGATCCATTTACAGCCTATGGGTTTGCACCCTGGAGGTAAATCTACTATCTCCCAGGTTTCATTCTGAACAATAGAATCCATCTCACTAATAGTGGATTCTTTTCCACCATGGAGCTTCAGAAGAAGTCATGGCCTCTTTATAGGTTTGTGGATCAGTTTCAACTAAACAGGTTATGAAGTCTGGACCAAAAGATTTTTCTATTCTAAGTCTTTTGCCTCTTCTAGGTTCATAAACAGATTCATCTTCTTCTATTGGTAAGATATGGCTAGAAGAAGGGACATATAGGGGATCATCACATATCATGCGAGATTCAGATTTCAATGGAAACACATTTTCAAAAAATGTAGCATCCCTAGATTCCATAATGGTGTTCACACCAATTTCTGAGTTTTCAGAACTCACAACCATAAACCTATAAGCAGTGGTGTGTTCGGGATATCCTATGAAGACACAATCAACCGTTTTAGGTCCTATTTTAGTCCTCTTAGGTGGAGGAATAGAGATCTTGGCTAAACACCCCCACACTTTGAAGTATCCATAGGAGGGTTGTTTGCCTTTCCATAATTCATACGGCGATTTGACTGATCCTTTAAGGGACACTCTGTCCAGGATATAGCAAGCTGAGAGGACGGCCTCCCCCCACAAGTTCGCCGGTAGTCCTGAACTGATTAACATGACATTCATCATCTCCTTAAGGGTTCGGTTTTTCCGTTCAGCAACTCCATTTGATTGTGGTGAATAAGGAGGAGATACCTCATGAATAATGCCATGTTGTGCACAAAAGTCTCCTATAGGGATTACATATTCACCTCCACGGTCAGACCTAATGGTTTTAATAGTGGTGTTCAATTGGTTTTCTACTTCTAATTTATATAATTTAAATGCTTCTAAAGCATCATCTTTCCCTTTAAGCAAGTAAATATGACAGTACCTAGTACAGTCATCTATGAAAGTGACAAACCATTTTTTACCACCTCTAGTTTGGATTGGTTTCATACCAACTAAGTCTGAGTGAATTAACTCTAAGGGATTAGAATTTCTGTGGACATTTTTCTTAAAAGGCTTCTTTGCATATTTTGATTCTACACAAACTTCACATTTATGTTCATATTCCAAATTTAATTTTGGAATGCAGCCAGAGTTTGCCAATTTGTTCATTGATTTATAATTTACATGACCAAGTCTACCATGCCAGATATTCAATGAGACAACAACATAAGAAGAATCAATTTTATTAACTTCAACAGAGGTTACAGATAATTTGTATAGGCCTTCATCCTTATAGCCTTTTCCCACAAAGTCCTTTCCCTTAGTGATAGTCACTTTCCCAGACTCAAATACAATCTTAAAGCCCTTATCATCTAGCACACCACTTGAAACGAGATTCTTGCAGATGTCTGGTACATATAAAACTTCATTCAATGTGAGGATTTTCCCGGAAGAGAGCTTCAGCGAAACTTTTCCTTTTCCTGCAACCTGTGCTGCAGATGAATTACCCATATATAGTTTTTCTCCTTCTCCTACCGTCTGATAGGAGGTGAACATGTCTTTACTGCCGCAGACATGTTTGGTAGCTCCAGAGTATACCCACCAGTCTCTCACATTGGTAACTAAGTTAACCTCAGACACCGTGCCAGAAAATTCATTTTTACTACTTTCAACTAAGTTTACATTTGATTTCTTAAAATTTGCATCTTTGCGTTTTCTACAATGCATTGCCATATGGCCAGACACACCACAAACATAACATGCTCCCTTAATCTTACCAATAGCAGACTTTGGTTTTTGAAATTTACCTTTTCCTTGAGGGCTAGGCTTGCGCTTGTTGTGGTCCAGACTGAGAGTGGCAAACTTGTGTTCGATCACATGAGCTTTGTTTGACATGTCTCTTGCATAAGAAACATTCTTGTCCTTTGAACACAGCAATTCTTCAACTTGGATTTTCTTGCCCAATTCTATCATAGTAATCTCACCAGTTTCATGCCTTAGTCTTCTCTTGTATTCGGTCCATGAACTTGGTTAGTTTTCAATCACAGCAGAAATTTGAAAGGTCTCAGAAATTACCATTCCTTCAGCAATGATTTCATTTATTATTTTTTGCAACTCCAGAAACTGATCAACTACAGACTTGTCATTCATCATCTTGTATTGTAAAAAACGTGCAACCAAGAATTTTTTACTTCCTGCAGTTTCTGCTACATATTTTTCTTGCAGTGCAGTCCATAAATTGAAAGCAGTAAAATTCTCTTTAGCATTATAAAAATCATACAGAGAGTCTTCAAGGCAATTTAAAATATGATTTTTGCTAAATAATTATTTCTCGTCCAAGTATCTTTTCCTTGGATGATTCAGGAAGATCCAGAGCTTCATCATACGGCTTCAACACTATTTCATCAAGCATGTGGAAACTCAGGAAAAACAACATCTTCGACTGCCATCTCTTAAAATCCTTACCAGAAAACTTCTGAGGTCTCTCAACATCAGTCTTTGCCATTGATACAGAAGAATAATTTTCGAGAAAGCAAGTATTGAGTTAAGATTGTTGAAGAAAATTGTTGTCGAATATTATTCATGTAACAGAAAAAACAAACCAAATAGAAACTTGTATCTGATTAAGGAAGGGCTAGATAAAGCAGCACACAATCACTCAAGCACAGAGAGGTGGAGTCGCTTGTTCAACAGACTGCCCTTAACTCAGTATTTGCCAGGTACACCTAGAAGGTGTTGCTATACATTTATAATTGACAAATTTGAATCCAGGATACAACCACCTGATACCAACCCAGTTAGCAACACTCGTTGGCCCGTTGTGAACTTAACAGTAGAAGAAGATAAAGAAAAATAAATCTAGTGCGCACAACAAAGCAGGAAGATGGTGAAAAGTCGTCAGGACAGTGGCTACGACTGGGGTAAGAAAAAAAAAATCTGACTTTGTTTTTTCTTTTAAGGAAGAAGAAGACTCTTGATTATCAAACGGTAAAAAGTCAATTAATTAAACAAATTTAATTTGAGATATTTAATTAAAAGATTTTGTTATTTAAATCTAATTTAAATTTAAAATTCAAAACGGTAAAATACTTAATGTACAATATTAAAAATATGAAACCGTTGGATCTCAGATGGGCACACGCAGGCACTCGCAAGGCACACGCAAAGCACACGCCAATGGTCACGCCAAGGCTCACACCAAGGCTCACACCAATGGTCACACCAATTGTCACACCAAGGCTCGCACCAATGGTCGCACCAATGCTCACACCAAGGCTCGCACCAAGGGTCGCACCAAGGCTCGCGCCAAAGCACACGCAAAAGCACACGCAAGCTCCGCAAGCCCGCGGTCCGCGGTGCTTCGGTGCGAAGCACCGCACATGTGTGCATTTGCCCACTAGTCCATTTCCTAAGTTCATATCCAATCCACTAGTTTTTTTTCCTTATATAGAACGTTTGTGGTAAAGAGGATAAACTTCCTCCTTGGTTTGCCCAATATGGGACAAACCAAAGGTTTCTCATTCACTAAGAAGTGAAAATGGATGGCTCTATTTTTCCACCCCAAGTTTGGACTAGTGACCCTTTATCCCACTAAGATATATTTAGTAACAAAAATCATTTTAATTAATAATCAAAAATCATTTTAAGTAATAATCCATTTTTAATTCTAATAAGTATAAGTGGTCTTTGGTCCACTTTCGACACTGTTCAGGACTAAAAATGGTCCGAGTACTGGACCAAACGAGGTTATAGTCGAACGTGCAGCTAGGTCTCCGTCTCGTGCTAGGCATTGCGCTAGATCTCGGTCTCGTAGCAGACGTAACGCTAGACTTACGTTTTATTTATCGGGCTTGAACCAAAATTACGCCTGATAAAGCGTTCACCCAACGTTGCTTCTAGCGGACCGTTAAGGTATGAGCACGCCCAATGAGAGGCGTTAACCAAATCAACGTCCAAATCAAGCGTCTGTCTACGTCTCCGCCTAAGTGTGGGCGATTGTCTATAGCTCCGCCTACTTTAAGCGTGCGTATATGGATCCGCCTGGTTCTAAGCCTACTTCTAAGCATGCGTCTACGGCTACGCCTGTTTGGGGGGGGGGGGGTTACTCTGGGCGAGCGCCTATCCAGGTAACCGTTGAGATTTGTTACCGTTGTAACGGCTTCATACCTATAAATTGATGGATTGGTTGATTGAGTATATTACTACTAATCCATTTTCATACTACTAACCTATTGTTATTTAATTTGTATACGAGAAAAACTTAGTTCTTTTTCATATACTTATCTTCCAAATCGGTTAGAATTATGGCACCAAAACCACGAGGTCCAAATTTTACTACATTTGAAGATGTAACGATGTGTAAAATTCATTTATCAATATCCCAAGATTGTAGTATTGGTTCCGATCAATCAGAAGAAAGATTATAGTCTCGTATATTAAATGGGATGAAAGAAGTCATACCTTCAATGCCGGGGCGCACTTGGACCTCCATTCAGAAACGATTTTAGGGAATAAGTAAAGATGTGGCACTTTAATCTGCAAAAGAGGCGGAAGTGGAACGTGAACACCATACTGGATGGGGCCCCGAAACAAAGGTAAGTACCCGTTTAATTTTGACGCGTACATTATTGTTTTGAATTGTATATCCTCCACTAAACTTAAAAAAAACAGATTGAAGAAGTAAGGAAGCTTTTCAAGGAAGCTAATGGTGGCAAAATATTAAGCATGAAGAGTGCTACGCAACTATGTTAGAAAATATAAAATATTCACGACGATCGATAATTGTTTTCGATTCATCACAAGCTGATGAAGATTCTGAAAGCGACGAGGAAAACCGGGAAAGACAGCAAACAAACCAAGACAATTCTAGTGGCGATGAAGAAATATGAGATATACCTAACACATATAACCGTCATATGGGAAAAAAATAGCCGAAACGACAGAAGAAAACAGGGAGAGCAAAATCGAGTGGCCAACCGGAAATGATGGAAATTATTATTAAAGAGCAACAAAACTTCAACACCAAATATGCAGAACAAACAAAAATGAAGATGGCGCAGAGAGAATCCGAGTTTACAGCAAAACTAGTTGAGTCTTCGGCAAAGTTTAAAGCAAAACAAGCTAGGAAAGAAAAACTTGACGCAAAGAAAGAAGCAGACGACGAGTTTCGTATAATGATGATGGATGTCTCCGGGTTGGATGCCGTAACAAGAGAGTACATCGAACTTAGGAAGGCAGACATTTTGCAGAGAAGGAGAAGCCAACCTTAAAGGATTCTTGGAATACCTGAAACCTAAAAATTTGCATTCTTATTAACATTGCCATTTTCAGTTTCAACTTTTATGAACTAATGGTATTATATTCAGTTTATTTTTAACCGAGATATTGTTATCTTAAATGTTAATGAACTTCTTTTTAATTTTCGAGTAATTAATTAATTTAGAAATTCAATTTTACCAAGCACTCATTTTTTCGCCTATCTACTCTTCTTCTAAATAAAAAATAAAAACAAACTACAAGCAACTCATTCAAGCTAAATTGAGAGATTCATATTCATAATAAAAGTACTAATAAGGTTCAACACCATAACCAACAACGCTACGACAAGGTGTTAAAAGATAAAAACATTTAGGTAGAACAAAATTCATAATTCATTCATGTGGGGCGACCAACATTCTCTTCAGAAGAAAGATTTGCTATCTCCTTAAGCACTTGTAGAACTCCTCTTTGTTTTTCAACACTCATCAACTCCCCAGCGTCAATCGAACGGGTCAAGGTCCTGACCAACCAATTTTTTCGATTCCTTATAACATACATTTCGTTATCAATCACTGGTGATTGAACTTCTTCATTCACCAAATCAACAACGAAATGTGGATCAACAACTACACCACTTCCAAATTCAGTTGATGCTGGATTCAAGTTCCTAATTCGTCCCGATCTTGTTACTCTATTCTTGTTCATCTTCAGAATCTGTGTGAAGTTTTATGAGAATCAACAAAGAAGAACATTCGATGAAGAGAGAAAAGATGGAGTTAAGGTTTACACCTAATTAAGAAAAAAAAAAGGGAGTTTGATTTAGATTTTTTTGGTATCTATCTCTCAAACTCTTAAACAATATACCTTTATGATTTTTTCATACACAATTTCATAAGTTTGCAAAATAACATAATTAAGCTCCCAAATTTCATAAACAATGATATCAATCAATTAATCATAAAATTATCCATAACCAAACTCAAATTAACCAACTACTTAATCAATTTTAACTTCAATTCAACAAATTTTCATTAATTTTTTATACCCAATTTACATGTAAACCCTAGAATTATACCCAATTCTAAAATTTCAATTTCTAAAACTTAATTTATCTATTTCATAATCATATGATTAATCTTTAAACATATATATATATATATATATATAATTAATAAACAAAACAATTCAATAAATAATAATATAAACCTTTAAAATCCATTAAAATTTATAGTAAAGTTTGAGGTTATTACCTTCCTTTGAAATAATCGTAATTTGAAATAGTTGGTATCAAATCAACCCAACCTTTGCAATTTTGATGATGGGTTAAGCTTGATTTTAGAGAATTTTGTTTCACAAATTGGTGTGGTGGGCGGAGTTCGTCTGTAATCCAGTGAGTGTTCAGGAGAAAAATGGTTTGGAAGTGTAAAGAAGACGAACATATATTCTACAGAAACATCATGCGTTCACCCAGCCGTCCGCCTGGTGAGACGAGTGTTCGGCTAGGGATGCGCCTGATAAACCAGGCGGAGGGCTAAGTGTGCGCCCTTCGTTTTCCGCATACGAACCAGCTGCAAGTGTAGAAAAATGACGGGCGTTTGGCTATGATTCCCCCCCATCAGGCGTTCGGCTAAGAGAGCGCCTATCTCTGGGGCGTGCATCTAGGGGTGCGTCTATCATCAGGCGTTCTTTTGGGTTACGCCTCTCATCGAGCGTTCACCAAATGTCCGCCCCACCCAAACGTATTCATAGGTGTACGCCCGTTTCAATGGACGTTTACCTAGCCGTGCGCCCAACTCCAGGAGCTACCTTAGACAATCGTCCGATCAAATTTAATCATGCATCCGTTGCGTTTGAGGCGAACCAAAAAATAAAAATTTTACTATTTGGTCGTTTGGTATCATGATTGTGGTTGTTCTAAGCGATTAAATCAACATATTTTTGTGTGTTTCGTGCTGCTAGGAAATGATGTGCATTGTTCAATATTTAATAATAGCAATAATAATGTTATTTTGATTAGTGGCCGGTGATTGATAATGAATATGCGTTCTCTGTTTCATGATATGCTAGATAATGATTTTGTATAATATAATAATATTGGCTTAATTGATGTTTTGGTGTTCGATTACGTCTTAACAATATTTTTACAATAGTAATAATTTTTCAATAGTAATAGTAATGATGTTTTAGGATACTAATGGAAGTTTGTTTTCTTTTACAGGATTTAGTGGGTTATATTCATTGGCTTGTAATTTAATTAGTGAATATTTTCTTAATTTTACCTGCTTATTTTTGTTATATACTTGTTGTAAATTAAAATCCTGATATCCTAAATATAAATATAAAGTAGAGGTCAATCTACAGATTGGTCGGACTAGGTGTCTTACACCTTTCTAGCCTGTGTCTTGATTTTTGGATTTATTTCTCTGGAATCGGACTAGTGTAACTATTGGGTCCCAACTCCACAAGTTGGGTAGCGGCTTCATAAAATAATAATTCCAAGTGCATATTCATTTTAGAGACTTAAAAAATCTATTGGATCTCGTCCCGTGGATTTTGGCAGTATCTACACATATGTCTATATTCATCAAAAATAACATGATCATGTCAAAACTGATTTCATAAAACTAAAAAATAAACTAAATTATATAATATAAGCTAAATCAAGGATATTATTAACCTAACTTTGATTCATGACCTAACCTAACGAAAATAATTGAAAACATGTATCTAGAGAAAAAACACAAATAAAAAAAAGAAGAAAAAGTCGAATCAAAACTTAAAACGAACTCAAAGCGTACCTGTTTAAGAGATGAATCACGACCTCGAGTTCAAATTATATCGAAATAACAATAAATCTAGTAGAATCAGCATAAAATTCAGATTTTCCACAAAATCACGATCTCTGCTATAAAAAAGATAAACAAAAAAAAACAAAATGTATCAGTCTGAAGATAGATCTCTGTGAATCGAATATGCAAATCTTAAATACATCTATATGAATCTTCAATCAAGAATTACCATTACCAATTCGAAAAAAAAATCAAATCTGGACAAATTGAAACTTCCTGAATATGATTTCGATCATAAACTTGAATTAAACAAAGAGAAGATGAAGAAGAACATGAAACTAACATTCAGAAGCTGCTAAAATATCATTCTTTTTATGATCTCGAATTAAAATTTCACCGAATTTTTTTCACCACACTTGAATTTCTCACACTCGATCTCTTTCTCTCTCCGTTTTCTAGTTTTATTTTCGTTCATGACGTATTTTTTAGATTTTATAAAAATATATAGGGGAACAAATCTCGTATTAACGAATTATAAAAATGGACTTCTAAAATATAAGGAATATAATTATTAATGGATAAAGGTATTTATAGAGCCTATGAAAATGAAGGATATTTATTTAATTTCTAAATAAAGAAAGAAAATTGGAATCGATGCTTAACAAAAGTAAATAAATAATCGGAACCGGAACTCACTCGAGTCATTCGACTAGCTGCGTGTCAGCAATAAACAATTCTACTACTACTGCTACCCCTTCTAGTTACGAAACCGGATCTGAATTATTACCTCTGTCCTTCTGCTCTCTGCTTCTCCGCCAAATTTCCTCCCAAGCCATGAAAACAAAATCACAAGAAAATTAGGGTCTAAAATTTGTGCATTTGTTCATAACCAGTTCTTTTCTCTGAACCCTGCAAGCAAATCCTCCTCATCATCATCATCAGAGGGTGGGAATGTATAATGGTTCAAGCGACGGAGAGGGTCATGAAGTAAGTCATAGAAGGATACCACCTGCATCTTCTATGCCATGGGTACGAAACCTACGTAGATTCATTGGATCTGGTGCTGGACTTGGTTCTGAAGCTTTAATGGGTTAGTTTTTTCCCTCGCCCAATTTTTGATTTTTGTAAACTTTTGTTCTGAATTATTAGGTTTTGATTGATTTCTGCTGGTTGTGCTGAGGATTTTAAGATGTGAGATTTTGGGTGTTAATCGTGAGTTTAGGTTTAAATGGAGCCGAGAAAGTAGAGGTTGGGGTTTGGTGTGCCCTGAGCTTGTTTATATTGATGATAGGCATTTTAGGAAATTTTACACAAATAGTTTCGTTTACCAGTAAGACCTTGCTAATTTTTGAAGTTTTTATATTGGAGTGAAATCTATGTTTTTATCGTGTTGAAGCTGGACTCTGGATTAATGATTTTCACTCTGCAGAGCTTGAAACTAAGAGAATTTTGCTCGAGATATTTAAAGATAAGCAACAGAAGAATGCTGAAGCTGGCACAATTCCAAGTTTTTACAGAAAGGCATGGGCTCAAAGTTGTGTTTGTTTTGGTGGTTGGCTCTTTTATCTTTCTTACATAGTAGAAGATTTTAACCTAGAAAATTACAGAATATCAATTCTGTGTACAATGCATGATCCCATGTTTAAAACCCCTCCATTTTTGATTAGTCAGTTTAATATGTATTGGTTTTTATATTTTTTTTGCTGGTTTTTTTTGGCGCAGAAACCTGAAGAAGGGTCTATCAGTAGTAGGGTTCAAAGGTTGGCAAAGTACCGTTTCTTAAAGGTATTATTATCTTGCAAATTATGTCTGCCTGCCTTGCTGGTTCTGATTGATGTTTATAGCCCAGCTTAGCTGTCTTGCTTTTATCGCTTGTTAATGATTTAATTTAGTTTGTTATGGCTTGAGGAACTGATTCAGGTTTATGGCTTCAATTATGCAGAAGCAGTCAGATCTCCTACTAAATGCTGATGATCTAGATGCTATGTGGGTATGCTTGAGAGAAAATTGTGTGATAGATGATGCTACTGGTGCTGAAAAGGTATAGTTACCTCTGTTAAGTCTTCTTCTCTTATTTGTTTCCTTCATGTGCATAACTTTTTTCATGCTGTAGTTTTTGTAATAGTCAAAGCTAAGTTAGAACTCTGCTATCCTAGCCTAATACTTTAAATTTTTGGTTATTCAACTTACAACGGTGTAATTTCCTACCTGTTTGTCAGATGAACTATGAAGATTTCTGCCACATTGCATCAGTCTGTTCTGAGCAAATAGGACCAAAATGTCGACGTTTTTTCAGTCCTTCAAATTTTATGAAATTCGAGAAAGATGAGTCTGGAAGAATTGCCATCTTACCCTTTTACCTATATGTCATGCGCACGGTGGGTTTGCTATTTATTTTCTGGAATTGCTCATAATTTTCACTAACCATCTTTCTTGCGAGAACAAAAACAATAACTTGTTTATTAGAGGGAAAAGTATAAGCCATGTTCATGGTGTACTTTTTAGTGACACCTTAAACCTTTAATACAAAAATTCTTCACCGTCCGCTTCATAGTATTTATAATAATTGAACTTTATGAGATAAAAACCAACTAAAGAAACTTTATACTGTGATTAACTGAATAATGAAAAGAAAAAACCTTCTTTCAATTTATTTGGATATTTTTTCGAATATCCTTGTAGGTTTACGTATTTGTTCAGTAGAATTTCATGCGTCACTGCTAAGTAGTAATTAGTAATTTACTAACAACTCCTTCTCATTCAGGTTTCACTTACTCAAGCTAGAATCGACATGAGTGAGTTGGACGAGGATTCTGATGGTTTTCTACAATCTACGGTGTGCTTTGCTTTCCTTTTTCTGAACCTGTTGTACTTTCGAAAGCTAAATTACTTCATCCATTCGTTGGATTTCTTTATGTGGTAAGTTATTAGTTACTCTTTATATACTATGCTTAATACCTTTTTGTGTCTCCAGGAAATGGAGTCATACATTAGAGGCCTTATTCCTAATCTTGCACAACTACGTGAGATGCCAGATTCTTTTGTTAATATGTATTGCCGTATAGCTGCACAGAAATTCTTTTTCTTCTGTGATCCACATAGAAGAGGTTGGTTCTCGTGTCTCTCAGTCATGATATGCAATGGTAGTTTTATTCTGTATTTTGTATACTAATATTTTCATAGTGTGGGATCACTTGGATAAAAACATTTTGTTACATTTATCTGCGTTCATTTTTGTATTTCCCTAGGGAATCTTTCGTTAGTGCCTTAATGCTGTAAAAATAGAGGGAAATCTTAAAGTGATGTAGCCCGTCACACTATGAACATGCTAGTTTACTGATTGATGGGCCAAATTCCCGGGCAATCGAGAAATTCTATTTACATACATGCATGTAGATGGAATTGATGAATATAGAAAATATGATGCAAATGCACTTGAGTCTTGAGTTGGCAATGATTTCTGATCTTGGAGTTGGGTCACCTCATCAGATGACAGAAGAAGAATGGTGATTTTCTTCTAATGTCACAATTGCCATAAGGACTGATGCCAACTTGACAACACTTATGAGAATGAATCGTGTTTTCATTAAATCTGGTTCACCGGAGCTGCTTGGTAGCTTTAAACGTGTGATTCATTAAATAATATCGAGATTTAAACTACACAATCCGTGTAACTGGAGATATCTCATCTCCAGTTCAGAAGCGAATTTATCACTAGTTCCATCTTTGGTTTTGGTTGCTAGAAGCAACTTTGCTTCTCTTCCCTATTAATTTGTCCCTTGTAACATCATTCCTGTTTAATCTCTTTACAATTGTCTTTTTAGATCCATCAGACATTTGACTATTGAATTTATAAACTGTTTTTGTTGTTGGCAGGTAAAGCTTGTATAAAGAAGGTGCTGCTTAGTAACTGTCTCCAGGAACTCATGGAACTGCACCAGGTAGTATCTTGCTGAAAATTTGGTCTTTTATTGTGTTCTTGCATGTTGTTACCTGCAGGTAGCTTGGGACACAATTTGTAATTTTTAGGATACAGTTTTGTCTTACGTGTGTAGGTTGTTACATACATCATCTACAAATCATGTACTACTTTCATCAATAGAACTGTTGTCTTTTCTTTCATAGAGTTGAATTCTTGGCGAGTGATTGAAAATACTCTCAGTTTTGTGCATGATGTTCACCCTCTGTTTTTTGTTCTATACCTTCGGTTTTCTTTTAGAGATTGATCCTTAGTCACCAGATTCATGATGGGAGCGCGCTCCTAACAAGGGAGAAACGCGCTCCTATTGGGTGAGAAACGTTTCACTCTATCTAACTGTAATAATTATATTGGACCATATCTAATAACTGGCTTCTAGTATATCATGTCATGTATCTAGCTCCTTTATTTTCTAGGTTAGCTTTCATATAACCATGTAACATCTGTATTACTTATCTAGCTAATTATAATCTTTATCTTATCAAGAAGTTAGGGTCAGTGTATATCTCAGACTCCTATATAAACGGATACAATGAATATTCCATCCTCCCCTGCATCGTCTACACCTCCACTACCAACCCCAAGTTCACAGGATACACAAGAAGTGAATGATTGAGATATATTGTAGGACACCATAAAGTAGGCACTTCTATTAAGATTTTCTAAATGTTTTATGATTTTTAGGAAAATTATTAGTATAACTAGTATATCTATGAAACTTAATTTACGCTCCTGACACGCTCCTCGAATTTCATTTTTGAAAATTTTATGAATCTCGATGCCGATCTCGCTCCCGTTCCCGACCTCGCTCCCGCTCCTGGTGACTAAGGATTGATCTCAATGTGGTTTAATGCTTATGGGGTTTGATTTCCTCATTTTGGTATTGGTTAATTAACTCGTTAAGTGAACAAACAACAACGAATGGTTGCTCTATATTTATAAACCTTGACTTGAGTTGGCATTAAAAGAATGGAAGTCTTCTCCCCTCTCTCCCAGAAGCGTAAACTGTAGGCAGGTCGTACGTGGTTGTAGTAGTTATTCTTCTTTCCCGCCATCAGTCTGAGCTGCCACCTTTGAGTAATTTCAGATTCAAAATCTTCAAGCGAAGGAAGTATTTTGATTGAGAATAATGTATTCGACATTTTTTATTGCATTGCCTGAGTAATTGTTTCACAATTTTGGATCTGACCCTCTGTTTTGAACCCCATATTCTTTTAAAATTAGGATCCCGAGGAAGAAGTAACTGATACTGAACAAGCCGAGAACTGGTTCTCTTTGACATCTGCTCAGCGGATATGTGGTGTGTATTGGGGTTCTTTTGTCATTTTCTGTTGTTCTCGACTTCTTTCTCTTTATTTTCATTTTAAAGTTTATTCTTGGTCTCTATATTGCAGATATGT
This sequence comes from Papaver californicum, assembly GCA_023531435.1. Classification (NCBI taxonomy): domain Eukaryota; kingdom Viridiplantae; phylum Streptophyta; class Magnoliopsida; order Ranunculales; family Papaveraceae; genus Papaver; species Papaver californicum. The sequence goes on from JAJJMC010016780.1 coordinate 525,353, forward strand.
TCCTTGCCTTAGATAAAGATTCAAATGGAAACTTAAGCAAGTGTGAGCTTCGGGAATACGCAGATGGGACGCTGACAGAAATTTTCATTGAGCGGGGTATAAACTAAGACTTGTCACTTATAATGTAGAATCGTACAACTGTAGCTTGATTGATCTAGTTAGCCCAATATTCCCTTGTTTTTCTCTTTACGTATTCCATGTTCTCTTTTCCTTAAGCATTTGATGAGCACGTGAGACGTGGAAAAGGTGGAGGTAAAAATTTGCGAGAGATGGATTTTGACAGCTTTCTTGACTTTGTTTTGGCCCTGGAAAACAAAGATGCTTCTGAAGGATTAACATACTTGTTTAAGTGTCTTGATCTTCATGGAAGAGGATTTCTCACCACAGCTGATATTCACACACTTTTCAGGTAAACTTTCAGTCAGGCACACGATTAAGTTTTCATTATTATAGAGTTTTATTTTTCCTTGTTATTTAAAGTCGAACATGGAAGAAAAGAAGAAAAGAAGGGGTGCATCAGAAAACGATGTTACTCGATACAATCTTCCTACAAAAATAATCTGTAATTTTCTGCTTGCTGATCTGGAAGCAAGTTCTGCGAGTCTCAAATTACCGAACATTTTCAAATGGATTTTCAAAATCAAAGAATTTTCTCCCCATCCCTTTTCATAAGACCAATATAATGTTTGCACAAATTTCGTTCAAGTGGAAGATAAGGAGAGGTTCATCAAAAATTGGTGCTACCTGGTAGTCTCTCCCAATATGAAAATTGGTCATTTACAGTCGTTTGTAGATCTAGAAACAAGTTGTTCGAGTAGTACACTACTAAACACTTCACTGTTGATTAGTGTTATTTTTGATTAACTAGTGGGGTGTTGTAATCTTGTCGTTCAATAACAGAGACGTACATCAGAAATGGATAGAGGGAGGTAACTATGAATTATGCATCGAGGACGTAAGGGATGAAATTTGGGACATGGTAAAACCAGCTGATCCGTTGAGGATAACATTAGCTGACCTCCTTAATTGCAAACAAGGTGGAACTGTTGCCAGTATGCTTATAGATGTTCGCGGCTTTTGGGCCCATGACAACAGAGAAAATTTACTCCAAGAAGAGGAGGAACCTGAAGAAGAATGATCACTACAAAACAAAGAAATGATGTATTTAAGCATTTGTGTATCTTGGAGTGTTTAAACTTAGTAGGAACTTTTATCCTGATTCTAGTATTTTTAGCTTAAATGTAAGTTTGTACGGATGAATTATATGTAACCGTTAAATACAATCAATGTAACTTATCAAAACTTCTTGTGAGGGGGTATTTTGTATTATCTTCCTTCAAAAATTGCTAATTAAGAAAACCTCCTCTAAAATTTTAAATTAGCGAAACCCCCTCTCGTCAAGTATTCCATCCAATTCTCAGTTAACTGCCACATAAGCTAGGTATGCATGACACTGATATATGAAAATGTCTAAACTACCCTCTTACCAGAAAGAATGGAGAGAGAAATATAACGAGATGTCCCTTTCTTATTGTCTCCGTCTCCGTCCAATATCTCTGCAACTGTTCTCCAATTTCTCCACCGATCCAATATTTTTAAATCAATAAGATTAGATTAACTTTAATCCTCCACTAATTAGAAGATTTTTTTATCTGAATACATCAACACCAATTGATTAGAGTGCAGCTGATTATTTTGAGTGATTGATTAGAGTGCAACTTATAGGCGTTTAGTGCCGTGAAGGACTAAGAGAAGTGGGTTCGTAGTGAAAGTCGTACTGGTAGCGGAGGAAGTTGGTTTTGTCTAAAACTGTGATGGGGTTTTGAATCTGTGATAGATTAAGAAAGTTGGTTTTGTCTAAAACTCAAATTCTTAGCAAGTTAAAAGAAGTTTTTGGCTGTGAATATAGTGGAAAAAAAGGTGTTGTGGCTAATGATTTCATGGATAATTGACTTGAGCTGTTGAAGTTTTTAGAGTTCTTGGTGGATTAGAATTGATGGGTTGTGTATGGATTCAAATTTGCAGGGAAGAATTAAGTTATTAAAGGGGTCAATAAATTAGAAGCAAACTCATCTATTCGTTACTAGTTTTACGCCTATTGCTCGAGAAAACTCCACAAAGAGCAGGTCTGGTTTTGGGATTGGATTGAGTGATTTTAAGGGGGATCAGGGATTTTTTTTTTGTTTTAATTGGGGTTTTAACTGGTTTTATTTCTGACTATACACTTGATGTCTGGGAATCCAAGTTGATCTTTGTTGCTGCAAGTATTAGACTATAATATCAAACCACCATTAATGGTTTAAGTAACATTTTGCTGGGTAGCCTGGATGATGAGGAGTTTGTTCTACGTCTTGGACGGGAGACAAATGTGGAGAAGAAAAGACAGTCTTTTGTGATGTAAATCTCCACCATTCATTATTTAACTTTATCTACCACCGTTATATTAAATAAGAATAGGAGTGTATTTCAGGTACTTCGGCTTACACGTGCATATTTTTCTGCGTGTGTACTTTTACTGACTCAGGTAACCAAGTATTCACTGATTTTTAATATCTAGGGAATGTTTTCTTAATTAACAATCTTTGAAGGAAAAAGAAGGAAAAATAACGTAAAATATCTTTTTTTATGATACTCGTGTCTCTGATAATTGCATTGATTTCAATTATGTGGGTTAACAAAAACTTATTTTCTTTTGGTATGAACCCACATTTTGGAGATACTCATGGTTAAACTTATTTAGATATATTGATAAGGAGTGTTTTTAAGTGGAGAAATTACTAAGTTATCTTCTTCTTTTCTTTTCTCTTCTCTTCCATAACTAATTCCTCGATTAATTATCTCTTCCAAAATATCCTTGCCGATTAATAACATTTATAAAATGAGTAGAACGAAACAATGTTATAGGCCTCTACCTATTTCTGGTATCGCAATTGTGGATAAACAAAAAGCAAAACAATATCTCAAAGACAATTGCATGCAATTGCAAATCAAAAAGAAAAAGAAAATTCGGACGATCAAACTCTATATGATATGGCTCCGATGAGAAAATAAGCGATTCTCATTCGTATTTTTAGTATTCTGATTGATTTGAACTCGATTGGATATGTTAGAAATCAAAAATTAGATTAGAAATTTCAGTTATACCGGCAGTGATAGGATGATGAAATCTATGTCCGCTGCTACTACCGGTATTGTTTTCCAGTTGAATTCCATTTTAACTAAATGTTTGTTTTTACTAGTATTTGTGCATGTTAACGATCTATATTGATTTATCAAATTCTTTCAATGCCGACTGTTTCACTAAAATCTCTGGTGTGAAATTCTGAGTTTCGGTATAGTCGATTGAAATTCTTTCAATGCCGACTGTTTCACTAAAATCTCTGGTGTGAAAAAACCAAGTTTCGGTATGGTCGATCACAATTCTTTTTATTCTGACCGTTGATAAAATTATCTAGAAGAAAAACATAACAATCGGTATAATATGAAAATTTCAATTGATATAGTGATACGTGAAATGTAATTGGTCCCCACTAATCATACAAAAAACATGTGGATTAACTTTTACATATATAGCTAGTAAGGTTCATTTTGTAATTCAAAACTCATTACATCAATAAACTTAATCTTTAACTTCTCTTTCTTGATTGTTTTCTTCTCCTCTACTCCTTCCAAAAACTCCATTAATGAATACATAAACCTAGTTTAAGGTTTTAGATTCTAAACAATTACAAAATGACGGCAAATTATCCAAGCAAATCCACATTTTAGCTGAAATCTAAACCTTCAGAATCCTTTAACTGGTTTCTCAGGTTGTGTACTCAGAAGTGGAAGGATGGATGTGCAGTTGTTCACCCAGCCCAACTAACTCTCAAGCCCAATTCAGACTATTTTTAGTTATTTTTGTCACCATTTGTACCCCTTAAGTATGTGCCCGTTGGTGATTTGCCCACCTATTTCTCAAAACTTGGCTCCACCCTTGTGCGTACTGGTGCTCGATACTTCTTGTGGCATCCAGATTGGAGTGCATAAAACAATAACACCAATGAATTCACCAACACCAAGGTACAAGGTGTTTGCACTTTTTAGAAACTTGACTAATCTAGTTCTCAAGGCTTTCTCATCTTGTAACAAAGAGGATGGCTGGATAGAGCTGCCCTTGCGACCAGAGATCACAGATGGGTCGAAGGACACAACAATCTCTCTAAGAAACTGGGACTGCATTAAAGTCCAGAATCTGATTGGCGTGACAACTCCAGGAAATACAGGAAATATCTTAGTAAACTACCTTTGACAGAATAAGCAACAGGTTAATCTGCTTGGATACCAAGGAGGGGAAGTATTTGATGTCTTACAAATTAACATCCTCATTACAACTGGATATGGTCAAGTGTAATGGAAGGATTCTCGTGGTGATTTTGCGCCGGAATGTAGATGGACCAAGAATACAACTGGAGATCTTTGAGTTAGATAAGGAAAAAATTGTGTTAAAACCCGGCCCAATAATTTCCAAAGGTTTATAAAGAAGATGGAGAACATCAGCTGTACTGATCACGGGGACTGTGAATGATATGTTTGAAGAAGAGGTATGGAAGTGCACACAAGGTTGTCATGTGGAACTTCAAAGAGAACAAATGGAATTATCTAAGTGCACTGATAGCAATGGCCGTAAAGTGTTTTTCACATCCGCTTACTCGTTCATGCCTGATATCCAAGCCAAGATGTAGCTTAGTGGAGATGCCTTTTCCTTTCTCTAATAAAGCAAATAAACGAATAGATTTATCACAAGATTCACAACTGAATGACTTCTGACACAGATATATTTAAATGACGTTGTTATTCATTTACTTTTCCTAATTAAGTGTTTGTTGAGTTATTAATTGTACATGGAATGATATGCCCATCGTTTGTAGCACTTCGAAGTTAATGCAGGTGCCTCCTCGGAAAGTGACTTGCTGGGAGCTGAACCTTCGGTGTAGAAAAGGGTGCCTAGGCATAAAGCAGGCAACGACTTAACTACACTGAAATGGTCAAGATGACCATATTGTAAAACAACCTGATACATTAGCTATGAATTTTAGGGCTCGGCAGGCAGGACAGCTCTGTGTTTTGGATCATAAAAGCTCGGCCTCTTCTTGTTCTCCTTCAGCATCCTCAACTTCATTGTCTTCATCTTCTTCAGGTGCATCTGGATCTACTCCCTGCAGGCACAACTAATTTCCATAAGCCTCTTTGAGTGAATTATGCTTTAGTGTATCAATATAGAACAGCCAGGCAACTGAAAACAAACCTTCATTTGTTTCTCCAGCCTTTCTAATCCTTTCTTTGCAGTTTCATTTTGTGGATTAATCCTGCATTATTGAGCAATCAAATATTCTTAGTGGTTCACCATACGTTTGGGCCGAAAAATTAAACAAACCACGTCTAGCATAGGAAACAAAATCAAGCTACAAAGTTTTAACTTTAAAATTGACATGTAATCAGGTTGTACCTCATAGCAGCCTGAAAATGTGACAAAGCCTCCTGTAGCATATTGGTTGCAGCAAATACTTGAGCCAACTTGATGTGGAGAGAGTCATCAGCCCAGTCTTTGAGATATCTTTCGAGTAGAGTAACTGCCTCTCCATTTCGACCTTCGACAACATGGAGCTCAGCCAACGCTAATGCAGCTCCAAGGAAACCAGGCTCTAAACGGAGAGCTGATTCATAGAACTTTTTTGCCTGTAGACAAAGAATCCACAGGGTAAACTAAACCAATATCCATAGAATTTTCCAAATGAGAAAATAAAATAGCAGACCAGAGCTAAGAGCCCTATGAACAAACTTTCTTACAACCATAAGAATTGGCACCTGTGCACTTAAAGGAAAAGCTAAGGCTGCCTTACTTAAGGTTACGACAGGGACGAGCTATTCATATCACCTAACTAGTATATATACACTACGACAGAAGTCGGCTATCTATCCCAATGCTGACTATATTTATATTAACCATATCCAAAAACCAGAATGAACACATGAATGGACCAATCAGCTTACCTTTTCCCTTCCGGTAGTAATGCTAGCATGAACATCTCCCACCAACTTAAGAGCCTTAGCCGACTGTGGCATGGCCTTCATAGCCTCCCTAGCAGAGTGTAAAGCCTCTTTGGTTTTAGAGAGTGATAAATAAGATCGAACCAAACCTACAATCATCATGAGCTGGAAACTTTTATTGGGTTTTCCAAGTTAGCAAATGCTACGATTAAAACCTATAGCACATGTCGTATCATGTAATTCTGACTTTGTCCTAAAAAGTAAAGACCTTGGTAAGAGCGGAGATCTGGCCTTAATTCTTGAGCTGCTCTGAAGGATGCCAAAGCATTATCTGGTCGACCAAGTGACAAAAATAGATTACCCTGCACGTAATTTACAACTTAGAAGTGAGATCATAAGCAAACTACGTACGAGTAAAGACATCACAAAAATTTCTTACTATTTTTTGAAATAAGATCTCATTAATACCTTCATCATATGGCCGGCTATGTGTCTGTCATCAATACGGAGACACTGATTGCAATAAGAAAAAAAAAACTGAACTTGTAAGATATTCTTGTGAATGGCAAAATAATCAATAGTCTACTGAAATAGCACTAACCTTGTCGACATAGGCCATGGCTCTCCTCTCATCTTTCCTTTCCCACAAAACTGACAAAGCTACACAGACTTCTGGTCTTGTAGGATCAATGTTCAACAAATCGTGCACCAACCTGTTCAGCTTGGAGCTATCAGAGCACGTCTTTAGAAGCATAGCATACTCATCCATGTAATCAATAACATAGGGATCATTAAACCGAGCCTGTGAAAGAATTTAAACATCAGACTGCAATAATAAATTGATGAAGAATGGCCCTAAAATCTAAATCGACAAACCTTTTCAAAGTTCATGATGGCTTCATCGTTTTTCCCAATAATAGCTTCAACCTTCACATGCACATATAAATGAGTCCTCGGTTCTAAGAAGTTAAACCAGTTTTATTACTTGATTCGGCAATCAATATTTTCATGTTGCAACAAGGATCCATTAGATGTATTAGATTACCATGGAATGGCGAAATATGAAGTACAATCACAAAAATAATAGAGCAAACCTTTGCAACTTCCAATAGTATGTGTACATTATTAGGAAACCGCTGTAAAATTTCTGTGAAGAGCTCTAGGCCACCTGCCATTTAAGAAAGAAGAGATTGGCATCAGAAAGGGAATTAGGTAGCAACTCAAAATACTAGTCTGCCATTATTTTGCCAATGTGCCATGTGAATCAAGAAACAATACATCTGTCTACAAAAAGTATAATCAAACAAATTCTATTAATTGGTGGAAAAAGAAGTCTGTGCACATATGTGATTTACCTAACACATCTAAACGCACTCAAATGTCCTCATACCTTTATAATCATTCGATGCAATGCAACATTGGGCCTCAACAAATCGCTGCACATAGACAACCACTTTATAAGAAAGATATCAAGAGAATCACTACATCACCAGTCCAAACTTAAGTGTAATGTTTTTCTCTATTTATTTCTCTTTTCTCATTTGTTTCATTACATTTTTTTCTTTTCCACATCCACAAGTTATCTGAAAGTTATTAAAAACAGGTTCATGAGCACCAAATGTGAATCTCCAACTTTGGGGATTCAAATGGGCTTCAAACCCATATCAGCAACTTATTTTCTTTTTCGAAAAAAAAGAAGAAGAAGAGGAACCAGGAAACAGCAAGTAACTGCTAAAAGTTTAACAACTAGAAGAAACCCATTTGTATGTCCTCCTCTCATGAGCTTTCAAGGTGGACGAAGATCAATTATATGGCATAGTACACTACAAGGACATTACTGAAAGAACACAGCAATGTGTGTTTGCTTTACCCTACAAACAACACGGAAAATAGGCTGACTGATCTCCCAAACAATGAAGACACGTGTGACTACTTCTGATGTGCAAGGCTAACTGACGTATAATATTGCCATTAACGGGATACATTGATCATAGAATACCTGTAGCCACCTGCTAGAATCGAAATTATCAAAAGGAGGCCTCCCATTTCGACTTGGTGTCTGAAATATTGATTAAAACAAAAAGTACTCAGAGGATAAGATTTTACTTAGCTATATGCTGTGAGACTTCAAAAGCCAAACATTTTCAACCAGAAAAATACATTAAACCAAGATGTGCATAAAGATAACTCTTTTGAATGCTTAAACTAAGTACAAAGTGCTACTAGATTGAAAGTCAACACACAATAAAAAAAAAGGAAGCAACGTATAGATCCAGTGGCTGAGATAGTGATATCCACTTGAGCATCACTGACAGTAATAATCAAATATACCACTCAGCATAAATTTTAAAAGCTCTTTGCACATGGAGATGAGATCAATACACTATAGTGAAGTACTTGCAGAAGAACCTTAGAGAAGAATTTCTAATGCACAAATGGTATCTCTATAAAACCTGAGGAAATAGTGTAAGAATATCCTTTGCTGCAACTCCTAATTCGGCCAAAGCTGTGATGGCTTCCAAGATATAAGGGCAATGCCTGCCACAAAGGCCAAAATTGAAAACACAAGCAAATAACATTGCAGAAAATAGCAGAAGTGTAGAAATAAACAACATGACAGTGAAGCCATCTAGTTCCTATCAAAATTGAAAAAAGAGGGGGAAAAATAGAGACAGAGAGATAACGTAGAAAATAGAAAAGACCGAGAATTGAAAAGCAAAATGATGAGGAAAATATAACTTGACATACCTCAAACATTCTTTATAGCAAGAAACAGCAGCACGATTATGTCTAGAGTACCGATACAGCTTTGCCAAAGTTAAATTCATCCGCAGGGTTCTTGCTTTGCTTGGAATACCCTCCATCTGTCAATGAAGGATTAAATTCCAATCTTTTTGAATCAACAACATGGGTAGCAAATCAGTTCATAAGTTACAAGCTGTAATACTGAATAAACTATTGCCACTTAAAAGGGACCAAGTTGATGGGTATCTGGCCTCTTCCCAGCTAAAGAGCGGAAAGTACATAAGAGGTAACATCTGATGTAAGCTATTACCCGAAGTACGAACTAATGCAATGAACTCTACCAACTAGAACAATGTAGAGAAGTGAATTAGAGTTCAACTGTTCAACCCTGTGCATTAAGGATTTTCCAAAGTTATTTAACAGCTTTTTTATGTTATGAGATTTATCCATGACAATGAAAAGCCAAATCAGCAGTATGCATAAATACAGCGAAGCATAGTTACAAAAGACTAGTGGGTATTTAATGACAATAATTATACTGCCAATGCTAATGTGAAACACAGAAGAAATGAACAAAAAATGGTTGAGAAGAAACCTCCACAAGAGCAGCACGATTATCATTTAGTGCAGAATGGCAAAGAGTAATTTTGAATTTCACCTGTCAAGATACATGGTAAAGTGATTAAACAATAGTATTGATGGCTAACAACAGAACAGTGAAGAGAATGGGAGCAAGTTTACCTCATTCTCATTAATTGCTGATACGTTCACGGAATTTGGGGAGGAAGACCGGTTTGAACTGGATAACGAACCTCTAGAACTTGTCATGGTTTGCTTGGGAATAATCTTACAAAGACTCAAGGCTTGCTTGTACATATACTGCCAACAGTACAAAAGTGAGAAACTAGTAATATGATAATATGAGTAGATGATATCCACGTCAAGTGATTTAGACACTAGTGCCCAACAACAACAACTGAGAGATTACAAAGACATGAAGAAATTAGTAACAGTTAGATAAAGAGCAAGAGGATTGCGAGTTCTTCATTTACACAAACCTATCATCTAACACCACTTACATATATGGCTAAGAGACTAAGATCCTAAACACATGGGAGTATGAGGTGCATAAGTAAGTAATTGTACGTCTAAGTTCAAAATAGGTAGGTTCCATTTTAAAAATATACATCCTATTGGAACCATTCGCCACTCCCATCATCACCATTAACAACAAGACTAGTAGCTCATCAAAGAAAAACATCATAAGAACAAACCCCATTTCTGAGAATATCTACCTTGAAAATAATAAAAAATATGATAGTTTCTCAACTAAAATTCATTAAACTTACTATTGCTCTCTTGTGTTCTTTCTCACCATATAATGAATCACCAAGAAGTACCTACAATAGAATCACAAAAATCATCAAAACCCATAAAAAGAAAATAAAAAGATTGGTTCTTGGTAAATAAAAGTATCAAATTATTGTCCGTGGTAGAAAAAAAAATCTCAAAAACTTACATAACTATCAGCTTTAAGATGGGAATTTGTATCAGCATTTGTAGTTGATGATGACAAAAGAAAGCAACTCTGCGCTCAAATTACAAAAAACCCATTAGAATTGTATAACTTACTAAAAAATCAGTAAGGTATTTAAGGAATTTATGAGTAAGAATTTAAGTATCTGAGTTGTTACTGACAAGCTTCTGCGCAGAATCATAGAGGCCAAGATCGAGAAGAGAAGCAATCTGATCCCTTGGTACATCCATTCTGATTACAAGCTGAATAGAATCTGATTATAGTCTTGGTATGTTTTAGAAATCAGAATTTAAAACCCCCAACTTTCCGGTACTTTAACCCCTGAAATTGATTTCAATTTTCCTATGAGATTTAAGCACGTACAATTTTATTTCGCTCTAGTCTGGCCTTATTTTAAATAGAAATTAAAGTTGGGGCTGCAGAGGGGAATTTTGGAGGGCTGACAAAATAATAAAATAAAATCATTAAATAGTAGATATAAAAATCTTTCGTCCTATAATTTTTAATAATAATTAAATTATCCTCGATTAATTGATATTAATAAATTTAATAAATTTAGTTAATTAAGTGTTAGGGTTTAGATTAGTTAATGAAAATAATTAACACGTAGGTTTGGAAAATCAGAATTAATTATATTTCCAGTCTACGGCTGGAAACTCACAAACTTTTAGCCGTAAACTATATCGATGATTGGGAATTTATGAACTCCCAACCGTAAACTAAAACTTACTATTAGGAGTTTTTGATTTTCTAGTCGTAAACTATTTTTACGAACAAAATTTTTTCATATTTTTGTTAAACCTTCCTATTTATGTTTCACCTTCATATTTATGTTACACCCTGCTATTTTTTGGAGCTAAAAAACATATATAGCAAAAAAAAAAATATTTAAAATATTTAAGCAAATTTCAGACTCACTTACGGCCAATTAATATATCGAGCTATCCGTAAGTGAACCTACGGTTAGAAAATACTAGCATCGGTTGGGAATCTGGTTTGCAATACACAATCTACGTCTAGGAAAATATGTATAAGGCTAGGATTTTTTCTTCTTTAGATTAACATACGGCTAGGAGTACTTCATTTCTCATCCGTACTAAGTTGATAATATTCAACTTATGGTTGAGAATGCATCGATTTCCAGCCGTAACTACAAAAATATCTAACTTACGCCTAGGAGTTTATGAATTATTTGTTGTAATTTGTTGTTTACGGCTTGGAGTTCATCCATTCCAAGACATATGTAGTTTAGAAACTGAATCACTGAATCTTAATTTCATCAAATTACTGATGAAGGAAGGCAATTTGGTTTAGTTATCGAGGAAAAGCAATTTGGACAATTTGGACTGAGGTGGGTATCCCTCTATCCACATTTGGGACATTTGAATCATATATAACACGCAAAATCAAGATGTTGCAGCCCCAATAATAGGTTTCTTTATATAATAATCTATAGTCGGTTGTATACGAAACCTATTATTGGGGATGCGGCATTTTGATTTTGAGGCTAGGGATGCATAGGATTTAGATGTCATAAATATGGATAAAACGGGATACCTACCTCATATCAATATCAGTCCACAAAAAGAAATATATTAGAGAACGAGCCAAAGGTAATAGCTTGAAGTTGAGGCTGAGCCAAGCTATTCCTATACCTAGTAGCTGGCCTTTCCTTCCGCCTCTCAATATGACGAATATTCTCTGTCCCAGTTCATCCCACCAGGCTGACTCTCATCTGTTCAGCTGGGTACGAGCCAAACAAGGGCCAGACCGGAAACCAACGGAATGCTCGGCAGGCTTTTATGCCTCCAACCTATCTGCCCACGTGAGGAAGCTCCGCCCCGGGCTATGAAATAACCAACTATGAGGTCCTACTAGCCTAAAACCATATCTAGTGGTATCCTCTCAATGGGCACTGCTGTCCAACAATTCCCACGTCTAGCCATTCAAGGTATTCCTCCGTATTATATGGTATCCTTACCAATAGATTATTTCGTTCTCTCCCTCCGAGATTTGCTCTACTAAGCCCGGTTTACTTCCAGTAATTGCCGACATGGCTCAAGAATTAATTCATGTCGAACTCAAATAAAAGGGAAAGAAAAAGTAAGAGTTTAATGTCCAAATTGTCCTTCCTCTATAACTAAACCTAAATCTAATAATTATTCAACAAAAACAAAACTTAAAAATATGTTCTTCTCTTCTTCATCAGTGGTTTAATAAAATTAGGATTAAGTTTTCAGTTTCCAAACTACCTACGGCTAGGAATGGATGAACTCCTAGCCATAAACAACAAATGTTGAGAATTCATGAACTCCCATCCGTAAGTTAGATATTTTTGTAGTTACAACTGGGAATTGATGAACTCTTAAACGTAAGTTGGATATTATCAACTTATTACGGCTTGGAAATGAAGTACTATTAGTCGTATGTTAATCTGAAGAAAGAAAAACCCTACTCGTATACATGTTTTCCTTGTAGACTGTGTATTGCAAATCAGATTCCTAACCGATGCTAGTATTTTCAGGCCTTAGGTTCACTTACTGCTAGCTTGATTCCTTGATTGTTGGTCGTAGGTGAGTCTGAAATTTGCTTAAAAATTTGAAAAATTATTTTTTGGTATGTTTTTAAACTTTGTTATATGTATACTAGAGCTTGATCTGTGTCGTAACGACACGGCCTCCATAATATGTAATTTCTTTGGTGTGCCAATTTTGACTCATACCATTGTGTATTAATTTTGACTCGTATCATTCATTTATTATTATTATATAAAGTGATCGATAATTGTTCCATCTTACTTTGTGATTGTCATGTATTTAAATGTATTCTAACCGAGCTTTTTTAACACGCTAAAAAAATCCAACACAATTTCTAAAAGATAATATTACATGTGTCATAACAAAAAAGAAATAAACATATTGTATGTTATCGCACTAACCAACACCATTACTTTATCTGCCACCACCACTTTCATAGGCTCCAACACAACTCACCAACACTACCTCAACCACACCTAATCTATATTGAAATTATTATTAATAAATTTATTATTTATTAATAAAAATATATTGTGCGTGTTTATGTCAATTTTGATCTGTATCATTCATTTCTTGTTATTATAGAAAGTGATAATCGTTCTAGGTGCTTCATTAATTGTCGTATTTTTTATATTGTAATCGAGTTTATTTAAACACTATAACTGCTCAAATATACATCATCCCCAGTATAATGTTACTTGTGCCAAAGTTGACAGAGAATTAACATGCTCCCCTATTACTCACCAACGCACAACACCCCCAGATGAACCACCCACTACCACCATTCCTTTCACTAGGATCAGACCTAGGAATCCAACTATGAAAATAAAAATAAAAATCTAAGTGACCAAGATAGTAAAAATGAGGTTCATATTATCAACGAAAAATTAAGTTTGGTAACCAGTCCATCAGGGTAGGCAATCGCCTACCCTTTCCATGGCATGCCTCTTCCCCCAGCCTGTCTTCCACCACCACCACTAATTAATGTCATCACCTCTTCCACCGTCCACCAACATCCACTTCCACTACCGAGACAACGTTCTTTATATTTTTATTATTATTTTGAAGATTTTAATTGTAATTTTTAATTTTTAATTTTCGAAATAAAAATTTAGGTAAAAAGTATTTTTAAATATTTTTTGTCTAAAAAAACGGTTATAACGGGTGTGGAAACGGAAAAAACGGTCTAAAAATTCATGCTAAAATGTATTTAGAAGAAAACAACGCAAAATTCAATTTTAGAAAAACAATTATAACATGCCTAAATAACGTCGTTATTTCCTAGTGTTATATAGACAAGGATATCGGTGACCCTAACGGACACCCTACATAGACGTAAGCATTCTAATGGTCATCTTTCAAGCCTTGGTTTATATGCGCTCATATTTTTTTTTAGAATGCATTTTGTATATACTACTCCCTTCGGTTCATTATTTATGTCCTCTATTCCATTTTTATCTGTTTCTGAATTATATCTAGCTTTTATTTATAGTCGTATTTTTCCAATAAATTTTTGAATATATCCGTAAATCTTTGACACTTATAAATTAATTTTGAACAAAACCTAATTTAAAATATTAAAGAATTTTTTATAATTAGAAAACAAATTTTACATATCTTTCCTTTTTTGGCAAACTCAAAACGGACTAAAACTAAGAAACAAAAAGAATAAAAACTACATTCATTGTACATAGAAAACTAAAACCCCAATGCCACAATAATAATTTTCCTAGAGCCAAGCCATGATAATAATTTACGCAATTGTACGCGTTTATGTTATAGGGCATGAGAAGTAAATGGTAATGCACACTCTACAGCTAAGCATATTTATAAAATTCAAAATACATAGAGCGACGATAATAACTGTTTGAAATCCCATAGCCATACATCTGGGTAACCGCCATTTTCTTGGGTCATAAGAATAATTCTCTCTAGTGATGATGATAATAATAGTAGAACTCAGCCAGTTAAGAAAACATATGGTTTCTTCAACCAATGCAAGATATTGTGAGGGGAAAAATATCAAATATTCACAATCAGTTCTTTACAACATGGGAAGAAGAAAAGAAAGGGTCAGCCACATATTATTGGTCTTTTCCAATGCCGAGAATCCACTGCGCCAGATGTGTTAAGTATGGTTCTGCCTGAGAATTGTTGCTTAAGATTGGTCCTAGACTCTCAAGCTCACTGTTGAACTCCCTCTCAAATGTCCTGCTCATTTATTCGAGTCACACGAGTAAACATAAGTAGAAAAATCAAGAAAATGGAACTTTGGATCTGTATTCTGAAATTTCTTACAGAAGAGATTCAGTGGCTGTTGTTGCATCCTCGGCAGTTAACTTTAACGCCTGAAGTTTGTTCCTTGATCTCCAAGGCTTAGATTTATCAGAACTGGTAGATGATACGTCTGACCTGGGAAGGTAGATGGATGATGAAATCAACCACTGAGTTCCTGCTGCATAGTTGAGGCATATTGATTTCAGCTTCTCCACTTTCTGCAATGAATAAAAAACACTAGTAAAGTGAGTGCCCTTACTATAAGAGAGACTCTGTTAGAAGATAAAAATGATACAGAAAACCACCAGTTTCTAACCTTTAGAAGTTCAGGTAATAGCAGCAAGCATTCTTTCAGACACTTTTGAAGGAAAAAATCATGGTACTGGATAACCTGCCATAGATATATCATCATACAGAGATATTACTTTCAAATATAGCATAACTTAAGCATACTACATCAATACATCAAAAGCATATGAAATTTCCTTGTTGGGTGAAGGTGACTATTGTTTATCTTACATAAATCATCTTGCCATGTAGTTGTGTATAGTGTGTTTCGTCTTAAAATATGACAGATTGTGATTCCACGGTTCCACTAGTATGTGCATTGGCGCACACTTGAAATTTTAATTCAGATTTACCTTTGAGTTTGAGATCAAACTTCTAAAGGAAAACAACATTTATTAAAAATACAAGAGAATAAAAACAAACCTCGTCAATACTCATTGCAGTTTGAAGTTTAGCAAGCATTACGTGCCAATTTGGTTCAAGAACCTAAAAACAAGAGAGCCTCAAGTGTTAATTTAAGCACATAGAGGATACATGTTAAATCCAAACGGGTCAAATAAAAAATAGTATTCCTATAAAAGGCAAGAATGGTAGAGTATTTGTATCAAAAAAAAATGGTAGAGCAAAGATAACCGAAGTAACAGGGATCACCTCAAACGTCAGGTAGTGTAGAAGGCTATTAATAAATTTAAGCATGCTACGGCAGAGCAACGAAGATCGGGAGATAATAGTTCCCCGAGTATTTACAGCGCGGATTCCCTGCAGTTATAAACCAAAATCAAAGAAAGCACAAACCAAAAAATAACAAGAAAATAAAGGAGTCATCATATTAGATTAAGTTTACCGTACTTGATGTATTTGCCATGCTCCACAAAGTTGGCGATTAACATGTTTACAGTGGAACAGGAAGCGGAAAATCAATTGATATTTTGTTAAGGCTTTCCTAGAAATCACGAGGGACAGTGGCCATTGAACCTAATTTCAAAACCAAGTGTTAAGAAAAATTCGATGAAATAAGAATGATGGATGGACAGTGATAACTGAAAATATACCTTGTAACTCAAAGAGAATGTTTCCAGACCAGTGATGCTTATTGGCTCTTCTAAATCATTACTATCAGAAATAGGCTTACTGATTCCAAGATCTTTGAGTGTGCCCAATCTCTTGAGCAATGAGGATCTTTCCTGAAATGTAAAGAAGAATCGTGAAATAATATTGCAGATTCAACTCCTATCTTCCAGCCAATAATGGAACAAGCAAGATAAGGATAATCACCAACTTACAACACAACATGTCAAGTCCTCATGGCATGGATCTGCTGAAGCAGCAGTTGTGCGTAGAGCAAGGTCCAAGAGAGACTATGTTGTCAAGGACATAAAAACATGAAGAGTCAAGTATTTTACATGGAGCAAGTTCAAATAGTAAAATTCTTGACCGAGATGTAAAGAAAAAAACCCTTCACAGCTGACCTGAAGTTTCTCCACAGAAATCTCATCAAGCCTTTTAGCAAGCTCATCTCGAGCTATGTCCATAAAATGAACCAAGAAATCCCCCTGATGACAGTAAGGAACTCGCTCATAACGATTACGAAACTACCATTTCGGATACTCTTCATATGTTGAGCTTGTATGTTCGAGTAATTTTGAGAATTTCAAGTTTGAAGAATTTTCAGTTGGCACAAAAACCAGATTTGCCAAAGAGAGAGTGTTGGTATTTTTTTACTGTTTCCAATAATGAGTAATTTTATGTGAATGGTTAGCCTATTATTGCAATTATGTATATTTTAATCTGATGTTCATTATTTTACAGTGGCTAGTTTCTCTGTTTTTTCTTCACTATGCAGTTGTAATTTAAGGGTATCAGGATCTGAAGATTATATGAGTGTGTGTGGGGAAATAAGTCTCTACTTGAGGGAGAGTTTCTAACGCATGCTGATGGTTAACTACATAACTAAAAATGTTCCACTTACAAAGTCGATTAATGCACGAAAGTACCTGATCGAGTAGGAAATAGTGCTTGATAGACAGGAGCTTTCCCATGAGATCATACTGTGCCAAAAAAGGATAGCAAACCTCACTATTGTGAACATAAGAAGCAGGAGGGAACACTAGTAAGAAGTTACACTTCTAAATGATTGAGCAACAATATCTGGAGCACACCTTTTCCTTTATGAGATTCAAGAGCTCACCACTAGCAAAATCATAAGCAGCCTTTATGCATTCGAGGTAATGATGATTCGACTCAAAGCTCGTCAATTTTGCATTCTCCAGCATAGGAACCTGTCAACAAATAATTCAGTCAGAGCTATTTGCCACATTTTAACATGAGGATTTGGAAAGAAGAAGATTGAATATAGGCATTATAATGTAAAAATACCTGAACACTGTGCCCGCATTCTCTCATGACATTTAAATATTTTCCTGTGGTCAGAATTATCCCTGCAGCATTTGTGAGGAAACCAGGAATTTCATCTTTAAGGCTGTAACATTGTTTCCAGTATTTGGCATCATAATCTTGAGTGAGAGACTCCTATTGAAGTGGAAATTATATTAGCAATTATAATGGATAGTTAACAGTCACATTAGTAAGGAATAACGAGCATATACCTTTTGGAGTGCTTTGTTCTCAGCAATGAAGAATTCGCCATAAGGATCACTTATGACCCCTTCGTAGACCCATCTAAGGTTTGAATGGACATATTTAATCATTAGAAAAGGACGCAAGACATAAGAGTTAATAAAAAAAGAAAACCATCATAAGAGTCGGTAGTTTCAGCCGAACTCTCTAAAGTTAATCTATGATGTCAGTAACTCCCATCACATACACAAGAATCAAGTGCACCCTAAGCCTCTCTCCATGTTATATTTTAGTGTGTGTGTGTTTTGACAACATACACAAAAATTGGATGATATCGTCTTGTTGCTAGGTTTGACTCTTTGAGAATCTACAGACGAAACTTTAACAAAGTAAAGATGCCAACAAGTTCTCGGAAGCATGAACATTCTTGCAAGTGTAAGAACAAGACTACTAAGGAAATTATGCTAATAATTGCACAAATAAATACCTTTCCAATATACCAAGGTAAGCAGAACTTGCGCTTTGCATCATCTTCTCAAGCAGTGACCTCACTGCATGATCGCCAGACATGGCCTTTGCCTGAAATTCATAAGAGCCGCGATGAGAACTACACAAACAAACTGGAACTGAGTTGAGACATTTCACCAACAGCAAGATATTCAACCCTAAAATAGAATAATAACAAATAATAAATGTCATGATAAAAAGCATTTAACCTGGCTTTGCAAGAGATTAAGAACCGCTGAACCTGTGAAATTGCTTGCTGAAGCCTTCTTTATTACAGCTGATAGAGCTTGCATTGATCCCATCATTGGCTGCAAAGCACGATAAAAATTCATTGTGTCGTACGCAAAACTGCTATTCAAATGGTAAAAAACAAGAGTCAAGAGTACAACGAACCTGACAGAAGAACCAGAAACCTTGTATGGAAAGTCTCCCAAGATGAAACTGGTGTTCAAGCTGAGCCACCATGGCTTGGTAATCCTGACACACGTTACAGTACATCCCTACTGTTATTCGATTCAGGGAGAAAGATCCACTTGCGCCATAAATTAAGCGCACAAAGGTAAATATGTGCTCAAACTTTAACAGGGTAAATAAAAGAAAGTTTCACACCAATGTATAACTAGAAACTTTTGAATGGAAAACTATTGCAGTCATACTCTTCTCTCTTTAGCAAAAACAAAAACAAATCTACTTCCTCAATTGAAATCAATGAAATGGTACTACGGTAGAATGCACAATCTTTGGTTCTGCATGCTAATACATATCTGCAATCCCCCCCTTTGCACATAAAGATAATATTCAGAACTAAATATATTGCAACTTAAGAATTAGCCGAGAAGTCCTACTAGCAGAAGTGCTCTTAATGCGGCAGCAAAAGCATGATTAACCAGTCCATTCTTGAATTGAGATCTTGACTCAACAAACTCGTTTATCAATATAAAGTTCTCGCACAAAGGGAAAATCCGCTTAGTAAGCTCCTGCAACATAAAATCAATATCAAACAAGTAAAATTTAAACAAATTGCTAATCTTGCAAACAAATAACTTCCTAAGCTACTACAAGACCCACCTGAAGTGCTAAATCCATAGATGCATCAACCTGGAATGTAACTTGACTTTCACTCCCACAAACCCTTTTAATTGAAGTATATCGACCCTCAATTCCAACCAAAGCCGAGAGGAGATCATCGATAACCAAGAGCTCCTAATGAAATAAATTCCAAGAATTTAAAAATCAAACCTCTTTGTCGAGCATACTTAAGCTAACTTCTCAAACAAAGCTCTGTAAGTGATGTATTACACACCCAAAGCTAAAACACAAACCTGAACAGAAGCATGGTAACAGCCGATAGGACTTTCTGAACCCGGACTGTTTCAAATGTACACAAAATAAGTATGAGTAGGACGCTACAAATATTGGAATTCAAGTGTAGTAGCCAATTCTTGATTTATGACTCGGACCGAGTCATAACACAGTCAACTCCAAGACAAAAATGCGTATACCTGAAACTGTTTGGAGAAATCCCTTGTTTGCCTGATTGAGAAGAAATCCTAATTTCCTGAAATTCAATTGATTAAAGAAATTCTGTAAAATTATTAATGAAATTCAGAGGGGGGAATCGGAGAGGGAATGAATAAAACCTGATGAAATCGACCGGTGAGGTAAGGTCGATCAACATTCCATCGAGGAGTTGATGTGCACGCAACTGTATCCATAAAAAAAGATTTGAAATTTCGAAACCCTAGTTTTGGAACAAATATTCTTAGAAGGATGTTTTTCGGTGAGGGAAGGGAAAGGTTTTTGAGTGAAGAATTTCAGTGAGGCTAGGTTTAACTTCTTAAAAATACATAACGGTCCTGTATATATGTTTTAATTAACAAAAGATACCTCTTTTCTTTTTTCTTCTTTTACAATTTTTTTTTAATTTTGAAAATTTTTTTTACAAAAAAGGGTAAATTGTGTATTATTATTATAAAAAAAGACTTTCATTAAAGGAGAAAAACGTTTTTACACAGCGTTGGTAGGGAGCCTAGCCACAAGCTGAGCCCCTACCCCTTTCTAAATGGAAATGCCTAATCTAAAAAAAAGGGAATCCTCAACTTTGTAGTTATAATCGTGGCTAGCCATGCAGTTCTGCAATATGGTCATGAAGTTGATCGTGTCATCTCCCAACTCCCCCAGAGTCGTAAAGGCGAGGACTCCTAAGCCGTATCCATGTTCGTTGCATTTGCCCAAATATTTATTACGCTTGCGCGTAACCGCATTGGAGATAGCGTTCCCAGGCGTAAACGCAACCCTATCGCCACCTGCAAAAGGGGACACCCCTGTGACATCGAAGCAAACGTCTCGACCCTCCTCCCAGTTATAAACAAGTATATCAGTGGGCCTGAGAGCGCTTGCATTGTCTGATAAGAAGCCTAGCTTGACTTCCTTGCGGGCCGAGACGCCCGCTTTAAAACACATGTCTGCCACCACGTCTCTCACAAGATCATGCTTGAATTTAAGACCCACTTCGCTAGCGCAGTGTAGGGCGTGGTCCCCAAAGGCGTCCATAGCTCCGCCACAAAAAGAACACGAGCTACCCTCGGCAAACATAGCAATACCCAACCTATAACAAAGAATGGCTCTAAATTGGCGAGGCCCAATAGATTGGTGTAACCCAGTGATAAGGATAGCTTTGAGGTAGTCTTGAGCATGGCTTAGTCGATTACATTGCCACAAAATGCAATCACGCTCAGTCTGGTGAAAACTGCTGGGGATACTCTTCTTGACCATATTAAAGTACACCACTGCCAGAGAATGCATGGGTCGGGGGCAGTTGCTTTAATATTAAGAGAGGAAGGAGGAAGCCCACAGACATGACTGAAGCTAGCCAAGGCTTGCTGGAAGTTGTGATGAGGCACAGTGTCTCTGTCAACGTGGAAGATGGTGTTCTGCACTTGGGTTGTCTGAAGACAAGAGGCGAGGTAGCAGTAAAAGCTAGAATTCATCATAGTGTAGACCCCTAATCCCCCATCCTTCATAGGCAAAGATGTTAAGCGCATTTGGTAAGGGCCAAACCCGCTCCATCACTAGTAACCAAATGTCTTAGGAACTGGCATAATTGCTGGTCGTAGTACTCTGATATTATTATTATTATTATTATTATTATTATTATTATTATTATTATTATTATTATTATTATTATTATTATTTAATTATTATTATTATTATTATTATTATTATTAAATTATTATTATTATATTATTTTTTTATGCAAAAAATAAATAAATTTTGTTAACTTGTAATGTTCAAATTATCCGAAAGTAATTGGCTCTCAATAACACTAAGTGAACTATCTAACCAGACTCTTGTAAGTTTAAATTTTATGTTGAATTTTACAAGCTCATCAGCAGCTTTATTACAAACTCTAGGAATAAAACGACACTTCCAACTCAAAATAGTTTTTAACTTCTTCATGGCATCTAGCAGAATGATCTCATTCTCCCATGCTATCACTATAGAGTCCCTGTTATTATTATTATATTGTTGACAAGGAACTGACCAGTGCTTATTATTATATTGTTGACAAGGGAATGATTCGTCCCGAAGCGGCACGGGCTATGTCACAGGGTAATTAGATGAGATGTGTATCGGATGTATTGTATCTTTGTTTAAGAATTGTGTTCTTGTGTGCATCCACGGATTCAAATCCACTTCCAATATCTTTTCCCTGTTTTCCCCCTTTTATCATGTGTTGAACGCCTTCCCTTTATTTCTTAGTGGAAGTTGTTTCCTTCTTTCAGATGCATGGTTGTTTTTTTATTGTGTTTCCATTGTTGCTCTGTAAGTTCAATTTTCTGATTAATGTATTTGAATATTCTAAAAAAAATTAAAGCATGAAAGTTGATAATTACAAACAAATTTCATATCATGGATTCACAAAAATAGAATGAACCAATGAAAATGGTATACAGGTGCTTTCAACGTACTTGAATAAAAAAATCTATAGTGAAGTCCATATACCTAGTGATGGGCATATCCACTTTGGTTTCTCATATAACAAGATCAATAAGAAATCTAAAATTATGCATATAAATAATATCGATGAAAAATCCAAAATCACACAAGTGGAACCGACCAAAAAGTAACAAAAATAAAAAATAACATGTATCGACCAAACAAAAAGAGAAAAGAAAATACCAGCTAAAAAGATGAATACCTTGATGAGAGGGTGACATGGCATTGTTGTGAGACCCACCAAATGTTGAATGAGTGGAACCACCTGGAATAAGAGACTCGAGCAAACTAGAAGGCGTCCCTATAGGTTGAGAGCTAGTATGAGAAGAGTCTGCACAACCAAGAGATCCGTTGACACCACAGTCATACGAGGAGAAAGCACTTCGTGGATGTCTCAACCGATATGATAACCTAATTGTTGGTTGATGCAATCTACAAAAGAAAACGTCCATGGACTAGCACTAGTCCGAAAAGCCTGCACGGAAAGCGCATGAGAGGTATTAGCCACCCGATCAAAAGGAGTACGCGGGATTGGAACAATACGTGCATCACACTTAGCCTTTTTGGCCAAGTGCTCGGAGGTCCAC
The DNA here is from genome assembly GCA_023531435.1 of Papaver californicum. NCBI lineage: Eukaryota > Viridiplantae > Streptophyta > Magnoliopsida > Ranunculales > Papaveraceae > Papaver > Papaver californicum. The sequence goes on from JAJJMC010016780.1 coordinate 548,437, forward strand.
TCATGCTCGGGCGTTAAGGTATTCCTCCATGAAGAAAGACTTTGGCTTACACCCGATGGGCCGGTATCCTACCATATATATTTTTTTTTTAAGTGGGGCGGTATTCACCAAAAGATGATTCATGAAAAAACAAATATAATAAAAATGAATAAAACGCACCTTTGGAGATGAAGAACCGCGCGAAGGAAAAGATAGACATAGCAGAACAGTAGACCCAGCCTACCGCTTTTGACTCGATAGGGGTGGCAAAAATCCTTTCTTCTTAGTTTTCCTCTTATGAGGATCCTCCTATGTATCAGAGTCCCAATCGATAATCAGAGGAATGAGGGGGAGACTTTTAGTTGATGAATTTTGTGCACTAAAAAATCAAGTCAGTTGCAAAGGTATAATCGGTAGATAATCTTTCAAAAAATTTGCCGATTAAATTGAATCTTATGTAAAGAAAATCAAGGCAGTTTCAAAGGTATAATCGGTAGATAATTATTCAAAATAGCTATAAATTTTAATAAATTTTATTTACATAAAAATCAAGTCAGATTCAAAGGTAGAATCTATAGATAATCTTTCAAGTTGTTTGTTGATTAAATTTAATTTTATATACAAAAATCAAGTCAGTTCCTAAGGTATAATCGGTACATAATTATTCAAAACTGCTACCAATTATAATGGATTTTATGTACAGAAAATCAAGTTAGATTCAAAGGTATAATCGATAGATAATTTTTTAAACTATTTGCCGATTATATCGAATTTTCTTCCAGAAAATCAAGTCAGTTTCAAAGGTATAATCGGTAGATAATTAGTCAAACTACTACCGATTATATTGAATTTTCTGTCCAAAAGCCGATTACTTTGAACGTTTCAACTGGTTCATAATCATTTGTCATTCATCCATAAAGATAATGTGAAAACTTATATCCGAAACAAACATTAAAGGCGTCATAATCAAAAAGTAACATTAAGAGCCATATCCACCATGAGCAACTTATAGTCCAAAAAACTAATAATCCAAAATACAACATTAAGAATTGGCCTTTGCCTCGTTTACCACGAGCACCATAATCAACATTACAACCATTATGACCACCACTATCACCACATTGAGGATCAGGGACATTGTATTCATTGGCGGCGTTTGTTGAACCCCGAGTTCTTTTAGTGGCTGTCGATGGTGGCTTCATCTTCTTCTCATTTTCCCCAAACTTAGAGGCATAATCTTCACTAGGTCTTTGTGTTATTTTCTTATCAATTGACAAAAAAAAAACAACTTTACAAATGATGCCATCTTCTTTCCCCTAAATACAAACCTATTTTTTTGTTTTCATGTAACAACATCAAACAATTAATACTTACAACATTAAACCGTAATATTAAAACTAACATAAAAGAAAAATACGTATCAGTCTATCATAAACAGTTAGTTTGTCTTTAATGATAGAAGTATAATCAGAAATCTTTTTAGTATTTTCTTTGTCTTCACGGACCACATAAAGATGAGAAACATCTCGGTACGACTCCATATACCTTGGAGATATTTCATCACTTTGGCTCACAGGTTTTCCATGCTTCGATTTAAATGTATGTTCGTTGTTCTATTGCTTAATGATGAGTTATAAGTGTGAACTACCTTGATAGAGTCATTTCTAGAATTACATTCTTCCTTCAACACTGCAAAATGTCTATTTATGTGATGCCACGGTTTTTCTTGTACATAAATGATAAGTGCTTAATCTACATGTTTTAGTGTCAATTCCATTATTTCTTTATCTATATTTCTTGCATTTTACCTTGTTTTCTATTTTATTTGTTTCTTTAGATTAATCATCCAAAATCAATAGAAATGATGTTAAAGAGATCTAAGAACAGAAGGAGCTCATTCCGATACAAAAAAAGTTAAAAAATGGGAGCACAACTCTTGGACACAATTTCCAGGAAGATTTCCCGACGACAGAAGCTGATCTATTAATAGAGGTAGTTGTTGCACTGTTAGGAAAAGTATCCCAAGACCTAACCGTAATTTTTTTTGAAGATATATGAATATTTTTTTATTTTCATCTTGTAAAGGAAGAGGAAACGAATCCAACCCAAAAAGAATGAGGTCAATCGGACATCGTATAAGGGAGTTATGACCAAAATAGTGAAATACAAAAAAATGTTCAGGAATAATTTCGGTTGGTTTCATTGGACTCGAACCCAATCGTAAGTATGGTGATTTTGACAATATTTTCTTTTCGGAATTTTAGTTGGGTTGGACCTAACCATAACCAGGGTATTTGGCACGTGTGAGCTTCTAAAACAAGGAAAACACGGTCTGGAAGGATTCTGAACCCTAGATTTAATGGATACTATATAAGGAGACCTCGAGAACATTAAAAAGACATCTTTAACATTATTTTGTAGGCTTGGAGAGGAATCACAAGGAGGAAAAAAAGCTAGGTTTCAGACGATTTCATTATCGTAACGATTCCTTATTTGTTTTCTCATACATATAACATGGTGTTACTACATCCATGAGTATCTAAACTTCTTATTGATTGAGAATGAACTCTAAGTTCTAATACATGATTTAATTTAATTTACAAATCTATTTTGAGTTCTTCATATGATTATTGCTTGTTTATACTATTATTAATGTTTATGTTTATGATTGATTGATAACTTGTTTAGGTAGCCAACAGAATTGATTTGTTGATTTAATATAATACTAGTATTGAGTAATAAGATAAGTAATCGTCTATTGACTTACACAAGTATAAAACACGAGATCTTATAGAGGGATTTTGTGGAGAAATTATATGTATAAACAACAGCAGTAAGTGGACCTTGATCTAAGAGTCTAACTGCTAGGATTAACCTAAAAGTTCACAAAATATAAAGTATTTGACCAAATTACACCTTGACTGATCTAATACTAGGTGGTTTAGACGAATTGAATCTGGTAATCGAGAACTTCTGTACCCAGTGATATCAGGAATTTCGGGGATAACATTGATCTAGCTGTTATCCTACGGTTGGTGATAATCTGTAGTTGATAAAGAATAAATGAATATACTAATTTAATGATTGTTTAGTAATGAGTAAGGATTCCTCGATCATATCTCTCTTAATTGCTTACAACTTAATCTTCTAATTGCTTTCTTATTTACTTTGCTTAAAACCCAAACAAAACTCCCTTGTGACACTTTACACAACTAAATACCTCGTTCTTCGTGGAAACAAACTTGACTTCTATTATAATACTTTTTAATTGTGTGGAAATAAGATCACCAATTTGTTGCACCTATGACAAATTTTTGCGCCGCTGCCGGAGAGTAGTCAGTCGTAGTTGTTCTTTATTTCCCTTTATTTTTGTTTCTAGGTTTATTTTTAGATTTTAATTTTTTTTTTCTAGATTTTATGAATTCATGTACTTGATCTTTGCCACCCAAATTTTGGGATTACCCAAGGTGCAGAATTCAAACTCGTAAGGGGACAATACTACAAGAATCTCATTTTTTGCTACAAGATCCACCTTTAGAAGAGATGGATGCTCCTCCACCTCCTGAGAAGAAGTCGCGAGAGTTGACATCTCCATGTTTAGATTCTAAACCATTGTGCATTAACATAGTTGCACCAGTAGAACTGAAGTCGAATATGATTCATCATCTACCTAAACTCAAGGGGCATGCAGGTGAAAACCCAAATCGTCATATTCAACAATTTCAAAACACAATAACGAGTTTTAGGCATGGAACCAAAAACACTGAAACGGCTATGCTGCAAGCCTTTCCATTCTCATTGACAGATTTAGCAGAAGAATGGTTGTATTACCTGAATCCAGGGAGTATTACAACATGGACGGAGATGAAAAATATATTTCTAGAAAAGTATCTCTTCTTATAAGGCAGCATCTCTTCGTAAAAAGATTAGCAACATTATGCAGATTACTGGAGAGTCTCTTTATGAATACATAGAGAGATACAAACGGTTGTTGGCAAGATGCCACACCATAACATCTCTTCAACACTCTGAAGGACTACTTCCGGAACATAGGAACTTGATTGACGCAGTTGCAGGAGGTACACTTACTGAAAAGACGATCTCCCAGGCAACTAGTATGATTGAGGGTATGGCTTCGAATGCACAACAATTCTATACCACACATGACTCAAATGTGAGAAAATTTAGAGAGATAGGAGAATCTTCACATAAGGAATAACGGTTGAATACCATTGAAAAGGCAATACATCGTATAACGTCTGCAGTTGCTTCTTCATATGAAGAGGAAGCCAAGGTTAATGCTTTATTCCCTAATCCAAGGCCAAGTTATGATCCCTATTCTAATACTTACAATCCATGTTGGAAGGGTCACCCAAACTTTAGCTATGCAAACAAGCAAGCTGCAGCTCCGATGCCATCTTATGAGCGATATAATAGTTTTCAACAACTACAATTCCAACCACAACCTCACCCTCAACAAAAAAAATCAGAACTCTAGTCTAGAGGATATGATAAAAGCTATGATGCAATTTTTTTTTTCTTTCAAATGCTCATAGACAAGATACAATTTTACAAAGACATGATATGGCTATAAATAATTTGAAAACACAAATGGGTCAACTAGCCACATCCATGAGCAAGTTAGAGGCACAAACGTCAATGAAACTTCCCTCACAACCTTCTGTGAATCCACAAGAAAATGTTAGTGCAGTGACGTTGAGAAGTGGGAGGCAGGTTGAAGAGCCAATTCAGCAGGAAAAGGTTAGTAGTGACTTAGAAAAAAAAATAGAGGTAGAAACCGTACCCAAGGAAAAACCAATCTCAACCGAACAACCTAAGGACACGGTGCCTACTTTTACTACTCCACCACTTTTTCCTAATCGTTTTGCCAAGTCAAAGAAGTAAGCTTAGGATAAGGAGATTATGGATATTTTCATCAAGGTTCAAATGAACATCCCATTTATTGAGGCCATCAAAACATTACCAGGTATGCTAAGTTTCTGAAGGAATTGTGTACAAAGAAGGATAATTTATTGCTAAAGAGATTAAGTTGATGAAAGTGCTTCAACTATCTTGTTGAAGAATATGCCGGCAAAGTGCAGTGATCCTGGGGGATTCACGTTACCAATTACTATTGATAACCGCAGAGTTAAGTGTGCTTTGCTTGATTTGGGAGCATCAATCTATGTGATGTCAGCCGATATTTATGATTATTTGAATCTTGGACCATTAAAAGAGACAGGGATTATCATTTAATTACCTAATAAGTCTAACTTATATTCTAAGGGACTCGTGGAGGACGTGTTGGTTCAAGTGAATGAATTAATCTTTCCGGTTGACTTTTATATTGTGCATATGCAGAAAGCAAATAATTGTTCGTTTACTTCTTTACTTCTTGGGAGACCATTTATGAAGACTGCAAAGACGAAGATTGATGTCGATAGTGGGATACTTACTATGGGTGATTATGGGAATTGTGGCTAATGATATTCTAGTGCTAGTTGGAGGGACATACTGTTGTGGTTTCAACAATATGGAAGGGAGTTTTCTAATGACAACACTATATTTTTCATCTATTGCGGCTTTTGGAGATGCAACCATGTCTGGCTACCATGATGTACCCGCTATTGGGAGAAAAGGGTGTGGCAACTCAGTTTCATCCTTGAGGAAAAGGATGTTTCCAAGGAGTGGGAAATGTCATGTACCTCACTATGGGGAGAAAAGGATGTCCCATATTCCATTTAGTGTCAGTATTTAGTATTAAAATTATTAGTAGTACTTAGCTTATTAAATGATATCTTCAGAAATTGTAAGGGTGGATTGATATAACCATCGAGTGCCTAAAGAGAAAATGTTCTCTTAACCTAACTATATAAGTCTGTTGAGTCTGTAATAGAAAGTTAGGAAAATTATAATCAAATGGATCGAGTTATCGATTAAGGCTGTGTTCCTAGGAACCAGAAGGCTTGATTCCTAGAATCAAGAGGTTATCACTAATGTAGTCAATATCGGATTTTGGTTTGTACCGGTCGAGAACGATAGACTGATACACCTTTATATCGGGGAGATTTCAGTTCCAAATATCGGTAAATATCGGTCTACACATTTTATACCTATAATTATTATATCAAACGTTTTTTCCGTATTGGACCTATTAAGATATAAAACCAGTACTCATTTTTCTAAAATACCGTAAAAAACATGAGTAACAATTGAAACCCTAGAATAAGGATAAAGATTATTTTTTTTAATTGAAAATCCTAATTTCGGCCGTACCGGTCAATCTCGACCATTTCGGTCAACCCGTACCGGTCCATCTCGGCCGATATTTTTGGACGAATACCGTATCGACGGTATAGACTATTTCGTATTGGGTGAGTCCCAATACCGATAATACCGATGAGATTTCGGCCATATCGGCCGAAATCGACAACACTGGTTACCACTATCTACCCTGTTATTGTACATTAAGGTACATGACAATTGGTATCTAGAGCCGTTCGATTCCATACCCTAATCATGGTTGATGGAATGAATTTACAAGAGGAAAAATGGTACAAATGAATGGAAAATTGGTATCAACAATGAAATTGGAGAGAATAGCAACAAAAGATTTAGACAGTTGCATATGGTGGTATAGATTTCATTTGCAAAACAATAAATCTCTAGATCGAGAGAACGACCGTCGGAGGTGGTCAAAAAATATGGATAAGGCAGTGAAGAAATTGAGATCGATCCTGTTTATTTGATGTACTGCTTCAAGTCAGCATCCTCCTTGCAGAGTGAAAGTCGCTTCTACAGATAGTGATGATTCTCTAGAATTGGAGTTAATTCCTCAAAAAAAAATTCTGAAGCAACACAAGATGAATCTCTCGATGAGTTAATTATTCCGTCTTGCTTATTTGAAGAAAAGCATGAGTCAAATAATGGCGTGAGTTATCAGTTTGATAAAGTCACACAAACTGAGGTTAAATCAATTGCTCCGGTTGTGGATGAAGATTTTACTCAATTTTCATTTCTTAGACCTAGATAGGAGTCTCTTAAGTTTGATACAGTTAAATCTGAGGAAGATGGTAGCAAAAATGATGGAGGTTATTCTACAAATTTGGAAGTGAGCGACCTAATTCACAACTCTAAGATGTTATTCAACGGCAAGTTCCTCGGTAAGGGATGTTTTAATCTTTCTTTTGATTCTTCTCGAAGCTTATTTGATCGTGGAAAATATCATTTGAAATCTGATTTTAAATTGGGGATTCCTTATGATTATTTGGGTTCAAAATTTATGGATACATATACAGATGCAATTGTTCTGAAGCTAGTTTGTGGACATGGGTATCGACTTCATTTGTTGTTTATGAATTCAAGTGGGTTGATATTTGTTAAAACTGCTGACAGTGGTTATGGGGGTAAGCTATTTGTGAAATTGTCACAAACAAATATTTCTAGCAAGACCCTGAGGACGACACAGTGATTTTACCTGAGCAGATTTATCAAATGATTGATAAAATGGGTACGGCAAGTTGCCAAGTAATAGTTGATGAATGTCTCTTATTTATCATCAAGTCTGCTCGCTGGATATATGATCGCGGCAAGGTGTTCAACAGTAAAGGGTATTTTAATTTTGCTGATATTTATAAATTTTGTGTTGATATGAATACTTCTGGTGTGATTGTTCTTATTGGGTTCATTTTGTTGGATAAGCACAATGGGTATTTAGGTTATGAGGTGATTCCAAAACTTGAGTATGAGTCAGAATTTCAGTTTATATATTTGATTATATTTGTGCTGGTTAAAGAATGTGACTATGGTGATTGCGGCAATCTGCCTGCAAAAATGTTGCATAGAGGAAGCATAACCAACAGTTTGTTGATGCATCTGTGGCTGTGAATGCCAGAAATTCAGAAGACCTACTGAAGATATGGAGAGAAGTATTTGTTCTTTTGCAACTGAAGTGTAGTTTGCTTGATGAGCTTGCAGTTTATTCTTTTGGATCATGTGTTCTTCTATTTGATAATTCAATTCTCTTTCATATTGTGTTATTGTTTTACAGGGATCCTGGTAAGTGGTTTGATCTCATTGCTACAGCCTGTTTTGCTTTTCTTCGAAAGGTATCTTCACAAGTAATTAAGGTTTTAGCTTCAGAAGGTGATTTTGTTGGGTTTTCTGATAATCCTGTCAAGGTGATTCTCACACTTGTTAGAAGTTGTGTTGAACAGTCTAGAATACGTTCCTTCTTAAAAAATTGTTTTGTAAATTCCAACTAGTGTTATGTGGAGTGTGATATGGGTTTGTTCTTATCAGCTTTATCTCTTCATAGTAGTGCTTTATCATCTTAGTATTCAACTAGTTTTTCCATATTGCTGGTTGTACTTGTCCGATTACGTTTCACGAAAATGGACTTTTTTTTTTGTCAACTATGGGGTTTATGGTGCTCGACAACAAATCATTATAGGTTCCCTGTTAAAGAAATGGACTTGTTTGTCAGATTTCACCTTCATAGTGTGCACAACTGGATGGGTCCAGAGGGTGGTGGGTGTTAAAGCTTAACCAAATTCTTCAATGGCAACTCGAGCACCCCGTTGCGCAGACGGACATCGAAGTAGTATTAATGCAAGGGGAGGACATCAAGGCAGATTCTACAGTTTTCACTCTTTCAGTTTGCATCGGAAGGGCTGACGTCGAGAAGATACTATGACTTGCCTATGAAGTGCCTGATAAAGGAGACGAAAGAAGGAAAAGTACTCATGCCATAACTGGACCTGGAGACTCAGTTTGTTTGCATATTGACCCTGCAGGTGCACTAAACTGTCGAGGCTGGGTAATGATTTTTGATCCAGTTTTTACTGATAATGTTACTCCTGGACTTGTCTCTTCTGGTGGTAATGGGACCATGGCCATGAGAAATATTGCTAGTGCAGCTTCTATTAGTGCTTCCCAAGCTGCGAATTTTGATGATTCTGAATGTGTTTACTGTTGGGTGCCAAGCAAAAATGAGTTCGGTTCAATGGTTGAATTTTTGGGTGGACCTACTACTTTGTGTGATCATTTTATTTCGCGGTTCAGTAGACATTGGATTGCTGGGCTTGCAATTGAACTGTTGGAGAGCCTCATTTGGGTGATTATGGGAATTGTGGCTAATGATATTCTAGTGCTAGTTGGAGGGACATACTGTTGTGGTTTCAACAATATGGAAGGGAGTTTTCTAATGACAACACTATATTTTTCATCTATTGCGGCTTTTGGAGATGCAACCATGTCTGGCTACCATGATGTACCCGCTATTGGGAGAAAAGGGTGTGGCAACTCAGTTTCATCCTTGAGGACAAGGATGTTTCCAAAGAGTGGGGAATGTCATGTACTCACTATGGGGAGAAGAGGGTGTCCCATATTCCATTTAATGTCAGTATTTAGTATTAGGATTATTAAATGATGTCTTTAGCAATTGTAAGGGTGGATTGATATAACCACCGGGTGCCTAAAGAGAAGATTTCTCTTAACCTAACTATACAAGTCTGTAATAGAAAATTAGGAAAATTATAATCAAATAGATCGAGTTATCAATTAAGCCTGTGTTCTTAGGAACCAGAAGGCTTGATTCCTAGAATCAAGAGGTACCACTATCTACCATGTCATTGTAAATCAAGGTACATGATAAAATTATACGTTTCAATATCTTTGAAGTTATGCATTATCCAAGTGTTGTCCATTCTGCATTCTCTATTGATGTTATTGATTCTGCATTCTCTATTGATGTTATTGATTCGTTAACTCAGCAGATGCTTGATTTGTGATGCGTGTCGTAAGTGCAATAAATTACTCAATATATTTTTCATTAATTAACTAGTAATATAGCGATAGTAAGGATCGTTCCCACAGAGAGCTGTGTAATTGATAGATTATTTAGATTAGCAAAACTAGAACAAATACTAAAAAGGGGGGTCGTTTATAAGTTGACTAAAAAGATAATAAATAGAAATAAGAAAGATGATTAGGGAGTCATTCGCCGTTACCAAACGTTGACTGAACCAGTATACTTATCTATCTTTTGTCAGAATCATTCATCACCAACCGTAGAATAGCATCTAGATCAGCGCTATCCCCAAAACTCATTTTATCACTGGATACGGAAGTTCTCGACTACCAGATTCTATTCGTCTGAACCACCAAGTAGTAGATCACCCAAGGTGTAACCCAATCAAATGCTTTAGGCTTTGTGAATTTAGGTTGATCCCAGTAGTTAAACTCTTAGATCAAGGTCCATTTGCTGGTGTTATCTTCACTTGCAATTGCTCCACAGAATCCCTCTGCAAGGTCTCGCGGTTTCTACTTGTGTACGAGTCGATGGACGATTACTTATCTCATAACTCAATACTAGCATTAAACTGGTCAATCATAAACCTTAGGTTTAATGAAAAAAACGATAATGATTAAAACTCCAAATAAACTTGTTTTACTAATAAAGCTTCACGTCTAGAACATTGAATTCATACTTAATCAATAGAAGAATTAACTACTCATAACACAAAGAAGAATGGTTTCCTCCTAAAGGGGTAAACCCTAGGTTTAAGATGTGGGTTGTAATATGAGAGGTAAGAGGTTGTAGAGATTCCTCCCAAGGTGTACAATATCTTGTTTAAGCCTTGGATGTCTTCTTTTATAGCCTTCAATGCTTGACCATTAAGTCTCCTCTCTTCTAGGGTTAAGAAACCCATTAGGACCAAGTTTCCTCCTTTTAGAAGTCCAAAACACATCCAATAAGTCTCTCTTGGCTTGCCATAATCGATAGGATCGATACCCATCATATCTACTGATTGTAAGACCCCTAAAACAGACTTTTTCTGTGTCCAAGAACACCTATAATCGGTAGGCACGGTTCCCATTATCTACCGATTGTAATACTGTGTGTTTCACTTTCTTCCCTTGGCTGTTTTGCTCATAACTTCCTTATACGAACTCGGAATGACCTCATTCTTTTTGCGTTGACTTCATCTTTCAATTATCTTCAAGATTCTGATAATAAGTTCTGGATTTTAACGACTTGAATTTGGTATTTGGCCCTTCTTCATCAATAGTACTTCACTTCCTTGTCCATTTTAGCACTTTGTAGCTCCTTTTTGGATGATTCACCTAATATAAGATATAAACTAGAAAATAATCATAATAACAAGTAATATTCAAGAATTATAGGTAAAAAAAGCATGGATTTGACATTATAAACATATGAATTAAGCACTTATCAATTTACATAGTGAAGATGAACTTGGGCATTTGTTGCGACACAGTATTGATATTGATAACCATGGGATGACTAACTTGGACGTCGATGTTGAAAAAGAATAGGTGGAGATGTGTGGTGCCTTAATGATATTACAAGAAGCTCAAACGGGTAATATTTCATATATTTCTTTACCCGTATCTAATGAAGTTCCTTTACCTTATGTTGTGCAAGCACCTAAATCGGAACTTAAGCCTCTACCTGATCACTTAAAGTATGCTTACTTGGGTGATAGGGAAGAGCTTCCGGTCATTATTGCAAAGAACCTCACAACAGTACATGAAGAACGCTTGATTAGGGTTTTAAAAGAGAATAAAATGACAATTAGTTGGACTATTGATGATATCAAAGGTATTAGTCCATCCATGTGCATGCATAGAATCCTAATGGAAGACGATGCCAAGCCATTACGTGATGCTCAGTGTAGGCTTAACCCCCCCAATGATGGAGGTCGTTAATAAAGAGATCCTCAAATTGCTGGGGGTGATGTACCCAATTTCTGACAACAAATAGGTTAGTCCAGTACATGTGGTAACAAAAAAGTTGATAAAGGCACCAGTGAAATGGATGAAGGCACCCACCTTTCAAATTTAAATTAAAATTTTGGCGGGATAATTTCTTTCTCGATCTGAGAAGATATTGCGTGAACTGGCTAATTGGTTAAAGGAAAGATTTTAAAGAATATCTTCTGCCTTTAATAGATGACGTGTACACAACTTGTCACAAACAAAGATCAACCAAAAGAATATATCTCGTGAGATATTTTTTCATGGCAAAAGAAGAAAAATAGGTAGAAATATTCTCGGATTATTTGGTTATAAAGATTGGGAAGATTTGGATAGAGTACTACCAAAGCAACAAACGAGAGCTTTTATTCTTGTGTCTTGAATGGAAAAACAACATCACTGAGATCAAAGATTATGGCCGAGAAGGGAAAAAATATATGGCCAATTGATTGAAAAGATTTTCTCGAAGATTTATTGAAGACAATTGATTGCTGGGTGTTTTATTATAAATAGAAGACCAAAAAGAAGAAGAGGAGGGGGATGACAGAGTCCAGATTCGAAGAAATCAAAATCCAGAAAAATTCTGCTCGTGATGAAGAAGATGAAGAAACCGTGAAGAAAAGGTTGAAGAAACCGTTGCTAAATCTTTAAACTAAGCAACATTTATCTTTAATTTGCAATGTTTATCTTCAGTGAAACACTTTTCCCTCGGTAAAAAATCAGTTCACAATGCCTAAAAAACGTTGCGAATTTCATGTTTTCATTATTTTTACTATTTTTTCATCATTTGTAAACACTTTGAGCCAGGAATCATTATTTTGAGCAAGTGATTAATATGAGGAGCTAAACCCCTTTGCTGAAGCGACGGAGGAAGCCATTGTTCCAAGAAAACTGGTATATATCTATTTTAATTGATTTTTGCAATTTCTTTTATGATTATTTGCTTTGTAAAAATTGATTTAAGGATTTTTATTAAAAAATTGTGATTTCTTTTGATAGAGCATGCTTAGCCTAGGGTTGTTGATGTTCTCTACTTCCGATTTACAATTATTACTTTGAAAATCTACTTTTGCAACATATTAGAATCACTTTAAAATTAAAGAATTGCATGAATATTGATTAAATGGAATCACATTGATTAGTTAATGGTGAAATCCATAACCTCAGTATTTGTGAATATTACTTTCATCTTTTGTGTATATTTTCTAGTTTAAAATCAGTTTTTAGATCTAAAATCAATCTTCACAAGTTCGAGAGTTTGAAACCCATTCTTATCACCATCTACAATCCACATCAAATCATTGAATTAGTATACTCATCTATTATTCATTCATCACAGATTATCACCAAGGCGTAGAATAGCAGGTACGCTATGCTATCCCCAAAACTCCTAATATCACCGGGTAACAGGTACGCCTAGTCACCGGATTCCATTCAACTGAGCCACCTTAAGGTTCGCTTACAAGATGTAACTCAATCAAACGTTTTAAGGTTTGTAAATTTAGGTTTGATCCTAGTAGTTAAACTTAGTACGCTCGGTCCACTTTCTAGTGTTGTTCTTACACGTGATTGCTCCACAGAATCCCTCTGTAAGGTCTCACATTTTTGTTTTTAGTATTATTTTTACTTTGTTCTATTTTACGTTTCTTTAGGTATATATATTTTTGCTACAGGTTTTGGATTTTAGATTGAAAGGAAATTGAGCCAAAGATTTTGGTGATTAAAAACTTGGAGTTAAAGTTAAAGCTAAAAGAATAGAAAAAGAAGACAATTTTTTTTATTTTTAATTAGATTCTATTTTTATTTTATTTTTTTTTAGATTTTTTTTGTTTCTATTTTTAGGAAATTGTATTAATATATTTATTTCTGTAATTTTTCTTTTTCTTTGGACTTTGAACTTTACTTTTGGACAGTATTATTATTTTTAAACCCTACGGAAGGGTAATTTAAATATAAACTGTAACATGGAAGGACGACAATTACGATATTGTCTCGGACCCTCAGGTTCGTACATTGACACAGGAGTCGGTGACCCGAGTCGACTACAACCGATTCATCCCTCGTCTGGTACGGTAGGTAAGACTCTAACCACCCACGAATCCCCTGTCAGTGGGTTTTCTGTATTCCTTCAGAATGCACATATGTTGAGGACTTGAATACGAAATTTACTTTTCTTGTAAAGGGCAAAAACTGGCCATACAAGATAAGGACTCGGATTTCATCACCGTTTCCTTCTTGCCCGCTTTAGGAACTCGTCACCAAACACGAACCTAAGACTTAAAATTTGACTAGAAAGAGACCTATAGGGTAACGAGCTTATTGGAAAATCATTCAAAAGGATTGTATCAGTTACTTTGTTAGCCTAACTCAAGGATCAGGAAGATTAATTTTAAGTTGGTTCGTGCCACCTTGTAACCCAAGGAAAATTTTTCCAAAGAAGTAGGGTTATTCAAGCTCCATAGAGCTTATCCTGCTTCTCTCGATCGACTTAATCTAATTCGGATCGGTCCAGCGAGGTTTGATAAAACTGTAACTAGTCACCTTTTGGGAGACTAGAAGCTGGTCTAGAAACAATCTAAGTAGAGCCAACATGCTTTTTGTTTGCTAGATTCAGTAGGTTTTCTTGGTCGAGTCAGCCTTGCTCGTGTTTGTTTAGAACCCCTTCCAGTAGGGTTTATTCTTAGAGTTTATTTTTGTAAATATATTAAGAAGTTTTTGTTAGAAAATGTCAAACTGGTATTATGAGGACCAATAGAATGGATATCCGACTGAATTTCAAATTAGACATTATCCGTACTATCAACATGGTGCGGATAGTTGTCGGTACCACCACCAACCTTTTGGAGGTTATTGCTCATACCAAGGTGATCCCAATTACTATTCGTACATACACCAGCCATATGAACATGAAAATAAGCAAAATTCGAGTTCTTTGTCTTAGAGGGATGCCCTAAAGAAGATACGATCTAGTACTCCCTATGATGACCCAAATCCTTCTCTAGAAGAATCACACGAGCAGTTGCGATCTAGTACTCCTTATGATCCATTTTTTTTTCTAGAGAATTCCCTCAAGGAGTTAACTGAGAATACAAAAAGGTTCGTATTAAGTATGGGGGGAACAATTAGTAGTCCAACTCTTTCTCTAGAAGAATCCCTCAAGCAGTTAGCTGAGAATACAATTAGGTTCATATTAAGTGTGAATGAAAGTCTTGCAAAGAATAATATTGCTCAAAATGATCTTAATTGCCAATATAGTGCTACTCTTGATAATTATGCACCTAGTCAAGATGACGAGGATAAAATTGGTAACACTACTCATTTAGACGAGGTTCAAACATCTTCATATTATTTTGATGATGAGGATAGTGTTGATGAAGAACTTGAAATATACAGGCAGAATGATTCGGAAATTGTCACTCGAATTGTGCTTCATGATGATAGTGTTATTTTTGGTTCAAATCCAAATAATTTTAATGATTATTCACCTATTCAAAAGTAAGAGGATTTGACTAGAGATACCACTGTTTTAGACGATGTAATATTTTCTTGGTTTGAAGCTGATAATGGTTTAGAGGAACGAGATTGTCCTGAGACTAGTGATTTAGAGTCTAACGATTCAAAGCCAATAGTCTCCGACGAAGATTATAGACATATAAAGAATTTTAATGCGATAGAGGATGATTTAATTCAGGTTGATAGAATAGTTTCCCCAGTAGATTTTATTGTCATATTCACTTATGTGATTTTAATATAGTGGTAAAATAGATTCGATTCTCGGACTTGTGAAGATTTAACTTCTAGACCTAATTTTTAATTACTAAAAATAAATAAGATTAAACAGATTTGATTTAAAAATAGATGGAAGAAAACTAGGGTTTAAGATTCCACCATTCACCAATACTTATGTGATATGCCTAACAATTCTATGCTGAATTTAATCTAAATATGCCAAAAATAAGTTTTTAAAAGAATAATTGTAAATCCTAAGCATGAGACATCAAAAGCAGTCAACCCAGCATGACTCATCAAAAGAGAACACAACTATTTAAGAAAAACTATTTTTTTCAATTTTAATCAAGCAATTAATAATAAAAGAATTGTAAAGAAATATAGATAAAATAGACATACCACTTAATTATTGGAAGAAAGGCTTCCTCCGTCACCCCAGTGATGGTGATTAGCCCATTGTAGAGAAAACACACTCAAAATAATCTTTCATTGCTCAAAAAGTGTTTACAAAGGCTAAAAAGAAGTAACACAACCGATTTGATACGCTTATAAACGTTACAGTGAGGTGGTTCAGCGTGTTACAGGAGGAAGAAAAGGGAACAGGAATAAAGATCGGACGTTTAACGCAGCAAAGAAACGACTGCTTCAGCAGCTTAATAGACGACTGTTCCAGCGACACAGTCAGCGACAGTTTACTGAAGCCTTATGTTCTTGGTGTTCTTCCTCTTCACAGCAGCAGCAGTTTTCTGTCAACTTCTTCCGGTGCTCTGGCTGCCTCCCCCTCCGATTTCCTCCCTTATCTTTGGTATATATAGGGTATGCAAACCCTAGAGAGTCTTCTAAAGTGATTAAAACTCCTAAAACGACTCCAACTCAATCTCTAATTAGTGTTATCCGAAATATATCCGGACTCCATTTTTCCGTCCAAATTCACTTCTGCTGGCTATTTTTCCTGCTTGAAACACGTTGTTTGACGTGTTTTTAACTTAGTTGGGATGTCTAATTCACTTTGGCACAATTTGAATCACTCCCAAACTTTAAAATCACGTAACAAAAGACTGTACAGAAGTTTCTCACGTAACTTCTTTCTTTCCCGCCATATCCAAATATTTGAAATGAAAAGGGGGTGCCCCCAATCCAAATTGTGGGTGCCTTAATCACTTTTGATGGGTTCCTTTAACAACTTTTAGAGCCGAATTTTCCATAAATATTTATTTCTCGAAAATACCTACAAAGACATAAAAAGACATAATAAATACAAAAATGAACACTTTCAAAATAGATAATCGAGTGTAATTTAGACACAAAAATGTGTCTATCATTCACCCAACCTTTTCAGGTCCCAGAGGCTCAAATACCAGTGATCTTAGGTCGTCCCTTTTTAGCTACATATAATGTCGTCATCAATTATGAAAATGGAATAATTAATTTTTCTTTTGGTAACATGACTATTGAACTGAATCTATTTAGTATGAGTAGAGAACCTTCTTGTGAGATCTATGATTTAGAACAAATGAATATAACTAGTACTTCAGTTCAGAAATCTTCGCCAAACACTTTGTTAGAAAATCCATTAGAGAAATGCCTAGCCCACTTTGGGTTTGATGTTGACGATGATAGTGTTATTAATGAGGTGAATACTTTTTTAGATTCTGCACCTTTGATGGACACTTATAATATATGGAAAGCTAAGTTTGAACTTCTACCAGTTTATAAGTCTACCTTATTTCTTTCTGTAGAGGAAGATGAGTGTAGTTCTGACCTTAATGACCCTAAAATCCAACCAATAGTTTTTAATCCATCTGAGAGTAACGTCCACCCTAAGTTTGGGGGTACCGATAATTTTTGTGATTGTCAAATATCCCTGCTTAAAGTTCCTCACTTGGGGTTTTACATTTGCACCTCTACCATTTTTCAAGATCATCTTCAAACTAGATTTCCTGAGCCTGTTGATGTCCAGAAAAAAGTTCAGTTGTTAGAGACCCATCCTCTGGTTGATGTGGTCTACCCAGACGATAATACCAAGATTGACTTTGTTTTCCCACCAAAAAATTTTCTTCCAATTGTGGGAACGTTTGAATTTTAAATGTGTCAGTTATTAAGTTTTGAGACTAAGCCTAATTACTTTAGGAGATTAGTATCGACACATTTGCTTAAGAATGACCACCATTTTCATAGTAGTCAACTGTGTGGGTCAAATATGATTACTTTGAGGACCCATAATTTTTCAGGTTATTATTATGTGCCTTAAATTTATTAGTTGAGGACCCATTTTTTAGCCCTGCTGCAATTTCCTTCTATTTTGGATAACATTATTTTATTCAGATGACCCACAGTTGTTCCGACTATTGCTATATGATTCTATGAGGTGACTATTTTTTTCTAAAGTCTGGCTGAAGACTTTAAACTTAGCACTTCTTGGGAGGTAACCCATGCTCTTGCGACACGGTAATATCTTTCCTTAACTCCTTTCCTTCGATTGGTAACAATGTCTCATTGTTCATGCTTTTAATCATTTATCTTTAGAACATTGAGGACAATGTTAGATTTAAGTTTGGGGGTAAGGGAGAAACTTTTAGTGAAATATGGAACTCCAAAGTTTAAAAACTTGTGAACAATTCAGGATGACACTAACCATTGTAGGTAGATGGAAACTTAGCTCTTTTCTGTAGGAATTGATGTGCCCATATAAATGGTCTATTCATAAAAGGATGCCTAGCTCAGGTGTTAGAAATAACATGATAGTTGTTACCATATCTCAGAGTCTATCTCGACCAATCACCTTCTGTTTTTATTTTTACAATTTTTTATGTTTCTCTAAGTGATTTGGTGGGGACCAGTGTTGAATTATTATCACCGCTAGGATGAAGTAGAGTGTTTGAGATCAAACCCCATTATTGTATTATTAAGACCATTATTTTAAAAAAATAAAATAAAAAATCGAGTATTGACACTTTGATAGCAATATGTGTGTGTTCTCCCTGTCTCTGTCGCCTAAGAAAGCGTGGAACGCAGGATCCATGAGAAATATCATGTAAGATGCTGATAAGGAGCATGCTTTTGGATTCAAATTGATCCAATCATGTTGTCAGTACATTTAATTTTTTTGTCAGGTTGAAGAAATCGTTGCTAAATCCTTAAACTAAGCAGCGTTTATCTTTAATTTGCAACATTTATCTTTAGTGAAATACTTTTCCCTCTGTAACAATCAGTTCGCAACGCCTAACAAACGTTGCGAATTTCCTATTTTCATTATTTTCACTCTTTTAACGTGGGGGAATTTAATAGGTGCATTATTTGCATTAGTTTGGTACTCCAATTCATTATTTTCTTGTTAGTTTTCGTAACATTATGCTTTGATTTTGTTTTTTTTTAGTACTTAGGAGTTTTGAAGTGTATTCAACCAAAGAAGAAGAAAGGAGTTCATTACGACATAAATGAACAAAGAAGTCAACTGCTACAATTGGATCTAGAGAAAGGATCAAATGGAACTCATTTAAATCCAATTTTCTTCAATCTATCTTGAAGGAAATTGAAAGACGGAGCAATTACAAAAATAATAAGGTCGCTCCACCATCGGATGAAGAAGTTATAGACAAAACGAGCTTTGAATAATTGAGTCTACAAAGAGAATTTCGTTTGATAATTGCTCAACACGAATCAGCCGAACCTGAAGCTTAAAAATCAAGTTTTTGGAGTATCCAGAAGAATGTTCGGCTAAAGAATAACTCAATGATAGTATCCGAACCCCAAGATGAGGTTTGAAAAAAATATACAGTAGAATGTTCGGCTAATAATGAGTTTGGACAAGTGAGTCGAACTTTGGAGCAAGTTTTCGTCG